>CM045898.1:5908026-6106220 GCA_025169545.1 Anguilla japonica | reverse complement strand
GAATTAAATGATAAAAATTGAATTGAGTGCAAACAGTTACAGTTAGTTTGTAATAAAATGTTAAATCAATAGATAATCAACATCAACATTATTATAAACAATGATTTGTCAAAAAGGTGAATAATATACAGACAGGTATCATGAAATGAAATGATTGAGCAAAACAATTTCATCAGCAGACATGGCATCGGTAAGCTGTAACCAATGCATTGCCTCTGAGGCCTCAGAACTGGAGTTGGAGAAAGACTCACTCATCATTATATTAGTTCTCTCTGCAATGGTAAAAAGCCAACACTGAATCTATCATCTTACACAACATAGAGGGACCCTTCAGAATAAAAAACATCAGTGTCCCTGTTCTTGCTGAAACCATGCAACCATTTATGATGTCTGCAAAAAATGACATTTTGATGATACTCGTAAACAACAGGAATACACTAAATGCTGATGCCTGTGATGGTCTGACTAGAGAAAGCTCCTGTAATCCATCTAGTGAAAAGCTATTACAAGGCTCCCTCTCAGGACTCAGGACTGCAAAAATGATTATTGTTGCTTAATGTGCTTGTCATGCTGATTCTGTTTCTCTCTGTATCAGCCAGGCATTAGATTACAGTTCAAGCTAGGAAGCTCCCAATACACCAAAACTCAGTTTGAAACTGAAATGTTTGCAATGATTTGAAATAAAAACCTATTTACATAATCCACCTCACATGAACACAGCTGTCATCTCAGTACTACTCAAGCCTAACAAAGATCCACCTTCTACACTAGCTACTGCCCACTGTCACTTATTAACACCGATTTAAAAGTTATTAGCAAAACACTAGCCCCAAAAATCATCCAGACCAGACTGGTTCCATTAAAGGCAGGCATTCATCCAATAACACTCGCTGCCTCTTTAACAGTATTCATATGTCCACACGAGTCAACATAAACATAATCATCACATCCCTGGATGCAGAAAAATCCTTTCACAGACAATTTCTAGATACAACACTACAAAAATGTGGTTTTGGAGAATCATTTATTCATTGTATTGCAGTGCAAATCTACGATGGCCCAATGGCTGCAGTCACTACTAACGACATGCATTCACAAAGATTCTCATTTCACTGTGGAACTAGGCAAGGTTGCCCAGTCTCTCATTCACTATTTGCATTATTCACTGAACTCCCTGCTGTCGCTATACACCAAAATGGCCACATTACAGGAATCACAACCCACAGCTCTATTTACAAGATTAACCTTCATGCAGATGATACTACTCTACCTTCAGAAGCCATTACCTTCTTTAAAAGGGGTCTTAAAACTTATCACCACCGTCTCTAAACTCTCTCACTATTCATATGTTGGACAAAATCAATGATTTTAACCCTTAATGACAATGCCTGGAATGCTACAATTCAAAAACAATTCCCAATATCATGCTTCACTGACAAGATTTCAGGGCAAGTATCTGGGCATCGACATTTCCACCCAGCTGTCAGAGTTGTCTATCCTCAATTTTTCCCTCTTGTTAAAACAAATCAAACTGGATTTCAATCAATGGACAAACTTACCTCTCTCTTTAACTGGACATATAGCTTCTGGGAAAATGAACATATTACTAATAATTCAATGATTCCCATACAACCAACTCCCAATTGGTTCTCCTACCCAGACTCCATCATCACAAAATTCTACTGGAACAAGCGCAAATCCGCAATAGCTGCAACTGCACACACATATGCATCCATGTGTGCATGCATCCACGCACACACCCTCACACAAACATGTGACCTCTTCTTTGGCTCGTGACCAACCTTTCCACAAAATCCTGTACAAATCTGTGAATCCATTTGGGAGTTATGTGCCTTTTTGTGATAGGCCACGCCCATCCCCACGCCCCCTCTTGGTCAACCGGCCTGAAAGTTACTCAGCTCTACCTTTGGTCGTGACCAATGTCCATGCCAAATTTCAGCCTCCTGGGGCAAAAACTGTGGCCGCTACGGAGTGGAACACTTTTGTGGACCAAGCGACCAACCAACCGACCGACAGACAGAGCTATAGAGCTGTGGTCGCAGCTAAAAATAACCACCTTCCACCCTGCCCGAATTAAAATGACCACACTGCAAAAATCATACCTCTCTAGGAGATATGGATGCCCCTACCTTTTCTCTACTACCTTTCACATCAACAGCAATATATTTCCCAATGGATTAGTTACAACTCACTTAATAATCCTTGCCTTGAAACTGAACACAATGCACAGCCGCCAGATAAAAAAACTGCCATTTCTGAACACAACCGCTAAAACTCAACCCTGCTTTCAAAAAGGTAATCTCCACTACTCTGTCAGCATCTATTTTATGTGCAGATTAAAAATTCCCTAAAATCAATAATAAATATTACCCATAGTAGCCTTTTCCCACATCCACTGCCAGGGCCATGCACAGACATTTTGGGGGGCAGGGGCTCAATTGAAAAAAAAAAGGGCACCCTCCACCCCCCATGCACCATCCCCACTATTTTCATCCTGATATTGCCACACGACACCGCATTCATAATCACACACTATGTTCATAATATGGGACCTGTTTTGGCTCACTATGACTACAGCTTACATTAAAAAGTAGACCCAAGTTGTTTTTTGTTTTGTTTACATTTCATGAACTTATGGTTTTTCAAAATGAATGCAAGTTAATGAAAGCGCACTGTTCTGACCCGGAGCACAAAAAGAGGCTAAAATTGACTGGTGACGGAGACATTGTATCGCAAGCCACCAACAGACATTACGTGATTCAATATCATTTGCCATTACTTTGTGCAGTAAAAATTAATTTTATAATATTTTAAGGCAAAAAAAACTACAAGTGTAACTTTCAATAAGATTAGATAAGCTGTGCCACTCTGAAATCCCTGATTTTAGGATTTCATAATTTCCATCTGTTTTCATGTCTTGTGTCATTTTGTTATTCTGAGTATATTTGCGAAATACGGTAGTTACAGCTTACATTTGGTGCATCACAAGAGGATAAACCACACGGCATGGCCACAAACATGCTCGCACGGCACGCATTCACTCACACATACATCACACCCACTAAAAGGACTAATTTGTTACATGTGTCACCCAGTGTATTTAGCCTTTCATTTAGGTGTATTTGCCCATAATACCGGTGACGCCAAATCCTTTTTTACGTTCTGAGTAATCAATAACATGCAAAAGCAGGCTACTGCATTGTTTCCCTGCATTTTTAAAATTAGCAGCGTGCCACTACCACCCATTTGAAACAACCGGCTAAACAAACGGATACTGTCCGTGGCATTACTAAAGAAAAGGGGACACTTACAACATCACTAATCTCAGCGACATGCTTTAAAAATTGCCTATTTGTAAGTTGTCTTGTTTGACAAAGGGGCTATTGTCATTAATTATCTTTAGCCATAATTATCTAGACTAGCTTGCTTGTGAGCTAGTAGCCTATAGGATAACTTAACCTAGTCTAAAGTTGGCAACTCCGATATAAACCGGTTTATTCTATTTTGAGCATCGTATGTGTTGTTGTTTCAACTGTGATTTTGTTTTATGACAGTGCAAAAGAGTACACAGTAGGAAATTCACAGTTTTGTTACCTGTTACCTTCGGATGTCAGTACAACAGCGTGCATCCATAACAAGTGGGCAACTGTGTCGATCAAGACAAAATAGCAGCGCCCGGTACTGCAGCTGAGGGGTAGCGATTTACTCATGACGCTAAAAGTGCGGACACCTGCATATATTATAATATATAATTAACATAATATAATTATTAATAATATATTTTGACATAATCCACACAGTTGTTCCACAAAATGTTCGGTCTGTTGTTACAGTAGCAGGTGTCATAATAGCCTACGACAGGCCAGGGACTTCCATCATATCCAGAAAGGTTAAATGATAATAAAATATCACATACATGCTGAAATAAACGTTAGATTTTTAAAAAGTTATTTGAAAAGGTGTTTTTGTTTTTGGTCCCAAATGGAGAATTTGAAAAAGCCTATTACTCCTCGCGCGCGATTTTATTGCCTGCTTTATTTGACTAAATTAAGCGTTATTGAGATCGTAGCTGCAGATTCCTATTCCTCCAAAAACCCCTTCACATTGAGTTTATATTCTCCCCACCCCACTCCACAACCGACTACTTACTCCATTCTTTTATCCAATTTAATTCCTTTTTTACTGCATCCTCGTTGTCCTCCGTCTTTAAACTGTCGTTTGAGTTTGAAACAGTTTCACTTCTTCTTTTGACCTTTTTTTGTTTTGTTACTTTTTTTACTTCCTTTTTTTGTTACTGGTTCAAGATTTTTTATTTATGTTGGCTGCATTCATTTATTGTAGTCAATTAGTTACCCAGAAAAGACAAACATTCCTTGCTTGTAGACATTTGCCTTATTTTAACGTCTACATGTACGAAGCCTATTGAACAATTCTAGAATTGTACTCCCGTTGGGACTTAAATTGTTCCAAGATATTGGTATCATCTGTAGGCTAAACCCACAATTAAGCCTTTTGGAGTGTAGCGAACGTCCGCGTCACTATAAGGAATCTTCTTTTTTCAAGATGCACAGTATGGACACAATTTGACGATGGACAGCATAAAATAAAATAAAATAATAAAAATAAACCATCTGTCTCCCTCAGTGTCTCTGACATTCACTTCCTCATGACCAGTTATAGCCGTATGTGCTGAAGTTTGTGGTGAGTAATTTCTGTTATCACGAGGCTATTTGTTATCTCTATTCTTAATAATCTATTTTTGTTTGTAAATTTAGGTATAAGGTTTGGACTACGTTTGGATTATGTGCCCTCTTCAGCCACATTATGTCAGAAATAGCTGTGCATGCAATGTAGAATAAATACCCCATGTTCACATTGTGCTTATTGTGCTATATTGCAAACAGTTTGGTCTACATAGAGGTATTTTAACTGAGGTATTTTAAAGACGACTGAGATGAATCAATAGGTTACTATTCAGGTTGTTGAACAGGTCTTTAAATTATTTCATAATTTCTAAACACGCCCCCCCCCCCCCCCCCCCCCCACTCCTCCCCCCCCCCCCCCCCCCCCCCCCCCCCCCCCCCCCCCCCGTATGTGTGTTTTGGTTAGAATAATGTCTAGATCGGTCATAAGTAGACTCATCAAGTTGGCTTTAGCATAGGTTTTTTTTTAAAAAGGCGGTTTGTTCCAAGTCAGTGTGATATTGAAAACAATAGGGTAGTCGAAAAGCCATTGCAGATAGCAATATAAAAAACTTTTTTCCTTCACAGGTAGTATCTGTAGGCCCTAACTTATG
Source organism: Anguilla japonica (assembly GCA_025169545.1). Taxonomy (NCBI): domain Eukaryota; kingdom Metazoa; phylum Chordata; class Actinopteri; order Anguilliformes; family Anguillidae; genus Anguilla; species Anguilla japonica. The sequence goes on along the minus strand of CM045898.1, from coordinate 6,100,903 downwards.
CATTTATGGGAATAGAAGGTGAAAACAATTTCACTCTGCGAACTTGTGAATTTCGTAAGATTACTTCAGTTTTTCACGAGCTATACCAGTGCACTCACGGGCAAGAACCGATCGCATCGCTAAGGGAAAGCTTACGAAGGCCCCAAACCCCCCTTTTTTAAATTTTTTTTTTTTTATATAATTTTTTTAAAAAAAAAAAAAAAAAAAAAAAAAAAAAAAAAAAAAAAAAAGTGATGTTATTTAAAAATTGTATTTTAATACAAACACGCAGACATGCTAACGATAACAAGTCACATTCTGTCCGTATACGTTTGGTCACAAATCATAATTGCCTGAGTACAGACAAAAAATAATAATAATAATAATTTTGACTGCACTCTCACAATATTTATGTATATTTGTTCACTGGGAAGTACAGGGATTTTTTTTCTCCAGTGAAGGCTTTTGTACATGAACACATAAACGCACACACACATTTAGTGGTAATTCAGCTGGATCTCCCCCCTGTGGAAAATCTCAGTATAGAGAAATCTGCCTCCGCCCGGTGACGTGTCTTTGATCTGAACCTTTTTTCCTAGAAGGGGGGATTGGATCTGGAACTTCGAGGTTAATGTCGTGTCTAGGAAGCGACATAATTCTGAGTCCAATCGCCAATCTGTAGAAAACAACTTCACGAGGGAAAAGACACCACAACAGCAAGCTCTTCAGAAAGGTTAGACTTTATTAGCACCGGTGACCAACAAAGCCGGATCAATTCCGCCGAATTGAACCTCGATTGTCAGTTTTACAATCCTTTTATACACAAAATGTATTCCACAAACTCCCTGACCCCTTTATATATTCACATAAATCCCAGCCACCTGTTCTTTCATGGCATTACGTAGTGTTATTTCAAACGTCTCTTATCTAACCTACTTGGCACCAAACTGACTTTCTTGGGTCTCAGAAGATACTGACAGTGTGGGACGCTACCCCAACTTTCTTTTTTTTAAAAGTAGTGGTCTTTTGTTCTGTACCTTTTCTTTCATGGCATTACGTAGTGTTATTTCAATCTAACCTACTTGGCACCAAACTGACTTTCTTGGATCTTAGGAGATAACGTCAGTGTGGGAAGCTACCCCAACTTTCTCTTGAGAACCAGTGGTCTTTGGTTCTGTACTTTTCCCAGTATGCATATAAGTCTCAGCTTTCTGTAATTTTTTCATTAAACATACAAGTTTACATATGGGTCACTGTAAAATATTAGTTTTCTATCATTTTTATCTAGAATCAGCGTTTTTGTTAGTTTTGGATTATAGTTCTCTGCTATATTTTGACAGTATATGATTAGTTTTTTGGTTAGTGTTTATCTGTTCAGTGACTAGTTCTTTTCTGCTGAGTGAGCAGTTTTTTCTGCTGAGTGAGTAAATATGTAAATTTGACTTCTAAGACTACTGCATTCTCTTGCTCTTTTTCTACAGTGGGTACTGTGGTTTCTTGCGTTTCCATAAGCTTATCTACAACTACTGATATAGGTTTAATGGATTATATATTGATTATATGAGTATATAATTATACTTGTGATATATTTTATCTTGAAGCATCGAGAGTTTGGAGGAACCAGTTTGATCAACATTGATGGGAACACCCTAACTTTAACATGTGACGTCATCACAATCATGGGGAGTCTCAAAATTTTCCCTACATTCCCCCCTTTCGGGGTCAAATCTTATGGCCCCGAATAACTCCCCTCACTGTATTCTTATTGGCCCTCTGGCCCAACAAAGTTATCATGCACTCCTTTAATTGTCTTAACACGTTGATTCGTAGCACGATGATTTGCCGCAGTCCTCGTGGTTGGTGGGCTCCTGATATTTCTTCCAACCAGAGTACGCGGTCTGCGCGTCACTCCACTGGGCTCCTGGTATTTCTTCCAACCAGAGTACGCGGTCTGCGCGTCACTCCACTGGAAAGCCGGCTTGCGATTCTCGTACTGGACCCGCAGGGGCACTGTTGATGCTGTTGCTCCCTGGACTGGTATCAGCGCCCGCAGTTCCTCCGCTCTCCCCGTCTCCCTGGACTGTGATAGCGTCCCGTCCGCCGGAACCTGGAATCACCCATCTGGCGCCTGACTCCTGTGTTAGTCACCTTATACGACACCAACTGGATGCCTATAGCCCTGTGGGGAGAGGATCTCAAGAGAGGGAGGATACACGACAGCAACACCAGTACCACTATCAGTGTTATCCCCACTGCAAGTCCTATTTTTGCCCGCCAACTTCCCCCTCGTCCTTTATTCGACAGTTTTTCTTGCCCAACCTCCCTCATTATCTTTCTTAGTGGTAGCGTATTTTCAGAATACCCTTCCACCCAATCCACGCTAAAACCCGTCATTTCTAAGAATGTCATCATTTGTCCCACTGTCTGTGGTTTCGGAACTTTCATCATTGTCTCCAACTGTTTATTTGACATTCTCTTACCACCAGCCGTGATTACTCTTCCCAAGTACTCCACCTCCTGAGAGCAGAGCTGCAGCTTCTTCCTGGACACCTTGTGTCCCCCCTTTGCCAGTTTCTCCAGCGGTTTCATGCTGTCGCTCATGCACTGCTCTTTTGTGTCTGCACATAGTAATAAGTCATCAACATATTGCAACACCACACTTTTTGAGGTCCAAACCTTGTAAGTCGGGATCACCAATTTTACTTTCATGTTGCGACCATAGTTGGCTTGGTAATTGATTTAAACGTTCTTCTATGCCCAAATTTTCTCCAGATTTCTCCCGTTTTGTACCCTCCTCCCACGGTACCCTCACCATATGGGGCTTTCCCCACATCTGAGCACTTATCATAATTTTGATCACTTTTTGATCTGCTGTGCACCAAATTAAAGAATTTTCTGTTGGCCCGAATTGGAGCTCTTCTGCTCTCTGTATTACTTGCCTGGCTTGCTTCACTATCGCTTGCCTCACTTTTTTTCTGCTGGGGAGAACTCCTCCTCCCCTTTATTATATTCTAATTTATATTCTATCTGGGGGATTTGCTTTTTATTTTCAGTGCCTTTTATAATGGTGGGGGGTGTCGGAGAACCAGAAGCAACCAATACAGGGGAACGAAAAGCTAACGCTACAGGAAGCGTTAACCACGAAGTCCCGAAGGACAAAGGAAAGGGAACACCAGAAACTAAACACAAAGTAAGATCCTTGGGAGAGCAACTCCCGCACACACAGGATCATAAACCCAAAAGAAAACCTGGAGTAAAAAACGACTCCGAAGGACAACCTTGTCCAGCCGTAAAACTGGCTCGAGAAACCAAAGACTACCCGTACAAACCAGGGCGAAAAAGAAAAGAGACCAGTGGTACAGAGGCGAAGCTCTGGTACCAAACCCAAAACTGGTCTTACAAAATAAAAAGACAACTGAGTAGCAAAATTACTCAGCGAAAAGAAAAAACCTGAGACGCAGCTCAGAAAGAGACAAACAAAATACAATAAAAAGAAAAGAGACCAGTGGTACAGAGGTTGAAGCTCTGGTACCAAACCCAAAACTGGTCTTACAAAATAAAAAGACAACTGAGTAGCAAAATTACTCAGCGAAAAGAAAAACCTGAGACACAGCTCAGAAAGAGACAAACAAAATACAATACCAGGGACAACGTCCCAATACCCAACGGCTCACACGAGCTCAAAATAAAAGTATAAATACCCTAAGGCGTCAGAATGCGCTCACTGCGCTAAGAGACTGAACGCCTTTTGCTAACCTTGGCTTTATCCTTATCTCGGGATTCTGTTCCCTCTGTACTTTTTGGCTTCAGCTCTTCCCACGTATTATACGGGAGCTTTTCCCATTTCGTGTTTTCCCGCCCCGCATTTTCGCGTCTTTTATGTGTTTCCCCGTCCCTTTTTGACCCCACCTGTTCAGGATTTTGGCTTATTTTAGACGCTCGCTGTTTTTTCTCAGTGTCTCATCTCTTTTGCCTTTTTTATTAACCGGCTATGGTATTCATCATACTGGTTATATTTTTCTTTTAACAGCTCTTCTAATTCCTCCACTTCTTTATATTCTCCCCTCAGCTCTGCTACCCTTGTTTCTATTTTTTCCTTTTCTTGCTCGAGCCGCGCTCTCTCTATCCCCAGTTGTTCTTCACCTTCCTCATGTTCTACCCACCCTGTTATTTGAACCTGTCCCTTTACTACCGGACACACTGCCGCTGCAGATGTTACCGGGCATATTGGATACAAGCCTTTCTCTTTTATTACCGCATGTCTTGGTGACTGTGGGGCATACGGAGGGGGAGTCATTATTTCACTGCAATCCCTTTTTAATCCTACATCTCTTTCTAGGGAAGCGGACCTAAACCATCCTAAAATAGTTTTTTCCTGTTCTCTTTTTAGCTTTCTTTTTTCTGACTTGTCTTCTGGTTTATAATTTGCTATTACCCCTCCCATCTGATCGCATATTTCCCTATCAAACGTACCCCCTTTTGGCCATTTTGTCGCCATTCTTTTAGTTCTTTTTGTCCATTTTTCTGATATTTTCTCTATCTCCTGTTCACATGTAGGATATTTTCCCGTGATTATTTCAACTGGTGTTTTCTCTTCTTTTTCCATTATTTTACGGTTACTCTAATACTTTATTATATATTGTTTCTATTTAACCTTTATTCTCAACCGAGGCTACTGCTTTTTATTTTATTTCTTATTATTTAACCGTTATTTTCCAGCCAAGGCTAATCCTTTTATTCTATTTCTTATTTTTTAACCGTTATTTTCCAGCCAAGGCTCCCCACAACCTTTGTTTCTACACTTATTTTCTCCCTTCTTATCTCTTCTGCACTCTTGCCGTTCTCCCTTCCACACACTTTATCGTTGTACATAAACACACACACACAAATCTTTTTTTTTTTACCTCCGTTGCCTCAATACAACGTTATTTCCGCGCAAGCATAAGCATCTAATCTAAGCATAAGCACAGCGTTATCAATGTTGTTCCTAACCAACAACACTTTTCTCTTACTTTTTATCCCGGACCCGAGCTCTTGCAGGCGACCCCTTTAGGGCTTACTCTCCTTCCAAGTCTCTTGGCACCACTTTAAAACTACAGCATTAGTGTAAACCTCGCAAATGGATATTGAGTCCAAGTTCCAGTTACACTTTTTGCCACAAACTCCTGCGTCAGTGTAAACTTCGCAAAGGGATATTGAGTCCCAGTTCCCGTTCCCACACTTTCGCAACAAATATAGGCCTATTCCAAATTGTTCCTAACCAACAATTTCATCACAGTTGTTCCTAACCAACAACTCCATTTCCAACACTTTTCTAAATAAAAAATTATGACGTCCTTTCACTCATACCACACACAATTCACACTCATACCACACTCAATTCACTCACGGTTTGGGGCGTACTTTTCTGAAGAGCTCGCTGCTTCCTTCCCCTCAATTATCGGTGTTATTTGGCCGGGTTAGTTGTACGAGAGGATTTCACTCCCGGCGTCAGGGAGAAGAGGTCAGAGGGGACAGTGCCCCAGTCCGAAACAAAGTAGTTAAATACTCTTACCTTTTGATAAGCTCGTCAGCTTTTTCAGGGGCTATCACCCTCTGCCTCTGTCTCCAGGAGCCGGGAGCTTCAGTGATTCCTCTTTTGTATCCCGGACGAGCCCCCAAATGTCGTGTCTAGGAAACAACATAATTCTGAGTCCAATCGCCAATCTGTAGAAAACAACTTCACGAGGGAAAAGACACCACGGCAGCAAGCTCTTCAGAAAAGTTTAGACTTTATTTGCACCGGTGCACGTGCACAACAAAGCCGGAACAATTCCGCCGAATTGAACCTCGATTGCCAGTTTTACAATCCTTTTATACACAAAATGTATTCCACAAACTCCCTGACCCCTTTATACATTCACATAAATCCCAGCCACCTGTTCTTTCATGGCATTACGTAGTGTTATTTCAAACGTCTCTTATCTAACCTACTTGGCACCAAACTGACTTTCTTGGGTCTTAGGAGATACCGACAGTGTGGGAAGCTACCCCAACTTTCTTTTTTTAAAAAGTAGTGGTCTTTTGTTCTGTACCTTTTCTTTCATGGCATTACGTAGTGTTATTTCAATCTAACCAACTTGGCACCAAACTGACTTTCTTGGATCTTAGGAGATAACGTCAGTGTGGGAAGCTACCCCAACTTTCTCTTGAGAACCAGTGGTCTTTGGTTCTGTACTTTTCCCAGTATGCATATAAGTCTCAGCTTTCTGTAATTTTTTCATTAAACATACAAGTTTACATATGGGTCACTGTAAAATATTAGTTTTCTATCATTTTTATCTAGAATCAGCGTTTTTGTTAGTTTTGGATTATAGTTCTCTGCTATATTTTGACAGTATATGATTAGTTTTTTGGTTAGTGTTTATCTGTTCAGTGACTAGTTCTTTTCTGCTGAGTGAGCAGTTTTTTCTGCTGAGTGAGTAAATATGTAAATTTGACTTCTAAGACTACTGCTACTCTTCTTCTACAGTGGGTACTGTGGTTTCTTGCGTTTCCATAAGCTTATCTACAACTACTGATATAGGTTTAATGGATTATATATTGATTATATGAGTATATAATTATACTTGTGATATATTTTATCTTGAAGCATCGAGAGTTTGAAGGAACCAGTTTGATCAACATTGATGGGAACACCCTAACTTTAACATGTGACGTCATCACAATCATGGGGAGTCTCAAAATTTTCCCTACATTAACTTCGTTTTTATTTCCCATGCAGATATCCCGGCCGTTTGCCTTCAGTACTGTGCTTTGAAACCTGCCCTGTTAGCCAACTAACGCTAACTTGCTGATTTTTGTTCGCTGGCATACACCGCTGGCTAGCTAAACAGTAGCCACCCGACAGCCTCAAACTGCTACATTACAATGTTTTGTGCAGAGTATTATCAAGGTAGGTTGCGAACATAGGCTAATCTCTTGTTGTCAGTACCTATGCATGTTTGTTGCCTGAAGGCGTAGCTAGCTACACTACCGGTAATATCCCTATCATTGTGCTTCATACATTTATAGCAAAACATTTGGCAACATAAACATCAATTTGCATGTTTAAACAAGAATAACCCATAAATAATTCCCCTTAAATTACATTTAACAGATATAGCCTACACAGGTCCCGAGAAACCTAGGCGACTTCTATCCAAAGACGCCGCAGATCCAATCAAACCAGATAATTATTTGTTATTATTTCATTACTTTACTTTACATTACATTTATTTGGGAGATGCTTTAATCTAAAGAGACGTACATTATTATTATGAATGCCACTAGATTGCACTAGTTTGAGTTGGATTGCAAATACGTAGTGTCCAGCGAGGTAGGGGAGAGCGGGGTTGGTTGGCGCAAGGGTTGGTTGGCACACAGTTAATTTCCAGGCCACTAAAGGGTGCTGCCACAAAAATCTAACATTAAAATGATTGCCTTCTTGGCCTGAACACATGCATTCTATCAAAACATCTGAAGGTCACTAACTGTTGAGGTGAGGACAACCTTTCAATTTTGCTGTGTCAAAACAAAAAAAAAATGGTCCCCCCACTAAATGCATTATAGAACTGTGTTAGATAGAGATATAGAAAATGTATTAATTTTAGTTGATAGAGATAGGAATCAGCTATATTTTGATAGGAAATTTCAAAGCCTGTGGTGAGTGATACTAGCTGGCTAACATCAGTTTAGTACAGAGGTGCGTCCTAATGTGGGTGGGGTTGGTTGGCACACTGATTTTGGGGTTTGTTGGCAACATGTGTCAACCAACCCCAGTATAGCCATTTGGTTACAAATGTATTAACTTATGCATTTTACATATGTTAAACATAATGAATATTATATAATACATATATTATATGTTGTATGTTATATTATTATAAATTATGCATTATATTTTCATCTGGATTGTAGGTTCATTGCTCATGAACATAAACTTATTATGTATTAAATATGAATTTTGTGTTTGGAAACATTTTTAAACATTTAAAAATTTCTTGTAGCAGTCAAAACGGTCAGAAAATTTTAAAGAAAAACAGACAGAGGAAAGACAGCAGCACACATTATGCTGGAGGCAGTCAGACAGGTGAAGACTCAAAACAAAAGTATCAGGAGTACAGCGAAGGAGTTCAATATACCATTCCGCACACTAACCAGATACTGCCACAAGATCAGCCAGGATGAGATTGAAGGCAAGAAGGAGCTAGGTGTAGCTGTTGGTTACATCAGGAACAGACTAATATTTTCCCCAGATTTGGAAAGGGAGCTGGTCGAGTATCTGTCCAAGTCAGCCGACATTTATTATGGCCTATCACCCAGGGAGGTTAAAAAGCTAGCTTTTCAGCTTGCTGTGGCACATAACATGAAGGTGCCTGAGGCCTGGTCAGAGCTGCAGCAAGCCAGCTGTGACTGGTTTACTGCCTTTTTGAAGAGGCACATTTCCCTTTCCATCAGGAAGCCAGAGGCCACAAGTCTTGCTTTTGCAACACCACTTCACTCTGACACCAGCAATGCTGTGCAACAGCTTCACTCTGACACCAGCAATGCTGTGCAACAGCTTCACTCTGACACCAGCAATGCTGTGCAACAGCTTCACAATGCTGACCACTTCACTCTGACACCAGCAATGCTGTGTAACAGCTTCACTCTGACACCAGCAATGCTGTGCAACAGCTTCACTCTGACACCAGCAATGCTGTGCAACAGCTTCACTCTGACACCAGCAATGCTGTGCATCACCACTTCACTCTGACACCAGCAATGCTGTGCAACACCACTTCACTCTGACACCAGCAATGCTGTGCAACAGCTTCACTCTGACACCAGCAATGCTGTGCATCACCACTTCACTCTGACACCAGCAATGCTGTGCAACAGCTTCACTCTGACACCAGCAATGCTGTGCAACAGCTTCACTCTGACACCAGCAATGCTGTGCAACAGCTTCACTCTGACATCAGCAATGCTGTGCATCACCACTTCACTCTGACACCAGCAATGCTGTGCATCACCACTTCACTCTGACACCAGCAATGCTGTGCAACAGCTTCACTCTGACACCAGCAATGCTGTGCATCACCACTTCACTCTGACACCAGCAATGCTGTGCAACAGCTTCACTCTGACACCAGCAATGCTGTGCAACAGCTTCACTCTGACATCAGCAATGCTGTGCATCACCACTTCACTCTGACACCAGCAATGCTGTGCAACAGCTTCACTCTGAGACCAGCAATGCTGTGCAACAGCTTCACTCTGACACCAGCAATGCTGTGCATCACCACTTCACTCTGACACCAGCAGTGCTGTGCAACAGCTTCACCCTGACACTGGTTTGAATTAAATGCTCAAATTATTTCTATGCGTCACTTCATACTTTGTAACTATAGCATTTTTTTATTTTGTGCCAATCAGCCCCATTGCATGTGCCAACCAACCCCGTGTTGGGGCTGGTTGGCACAAGTGCACAACTGGACTTTGATCATGAATAAAATCAGTTTAGGATTCATTTGTGAACATTAAATGTATCTGTTTTTTAGCTGAGATCTTAATCTTTCAGTTGGTACTGGTTAGATTATTTTACCATATGGCACGCCTGGGAAATATGACAGAGAGTGAAAAGTGTGCCAACCAACCTCGGTCTCCCCTAAATATTGTCATGAAGTGTACAAAAATGCATTAGTAAACCGTTTATTTAAATGTAAAACTTAAAAATGAAAAATATTAAAAAAAGAATTTTAATTATTTTTGTTTTTGGTCCCAAATGGGGAACCTGATAATAGCCTAGTACTCCTTGCGTATTTTCTTTTCAGTTTTACTGAATTAGCAGGTTAATTGCGATTATAGCTTCCCCTCACCTGTTCATCTTTAGTTTATATTCTCTCTATCCCACTCCACTTCAGACTCCTTACTTCTTTTTTTCAGTTTTATTCTTTTACTCTCTCTTCGTTCTTCTCCGTCTTTAAAATGGCATGTGAGTTTGAACACTTTCAGTTCCACTTTTGGACTGAATATCTGGAATTCTAAAATGGTGATGGTTTAAACTGTGTGTTCAGCACTGCCTCGTGACCATGGTCATATGTGCTGATGTTTGTGTAGTAATTTCCGTTTTCACTATTTGTTTTCTTCGATTCTTAAATGTTTCTTTTTGTTTATAAGTTTAGTTTAGACGCAAGGTTTGGAATTATTGTGTCTGGATGTTTTTGTAAGGTTATTTGTCATTTGTATGTTTATCATCATATCGTTTGTTTGTGAAGTTTTTTTTTTTTAATCGAGTAGCTGATTTTCCATGGCACCTGCTCTTTCCAGATTCACTTCCTAGCTATCTAAAAGGAGCTGTGGGACATGTTGTTTTATTTATTTATTTCCATTTCCAGGGCTGAGATATGAGCTCTGGTCCACAGCAGCTATAGTAAGTCTTCTTTCTCCCACAGAGGGGCCCATGGTATTGACAGCCAACAGGAGCAGAGTGAACTCCATACAAACAAACTGAATTGAGTGACAACAGCTGCAGTTCATTTGTAATAAAATGTTTCCTCAATGGATAATCAACTCAGTTTCCAACTTCACTAATCCATCAGCATTACAAAGAGTGATTTGTCAAAAAGGTGTTTAAAATACCGCCAGGTATAATGATACAGAATGAGCACAAAAATCCACAGACATGGTTTCAGTGAGCTGTAACCAAAAGAGTACATGTCTGGCCTGTAACTGTATGATTTTGCATTATGTATCTGTGCCCATTATTTGATTGATGTAAAAATAGATAGACTTGCACTTGTAGAATCGGATCTCAGTGATCAGATTCAACAAGAAAGAATACAAGAATTCAGTTATGATTCAGTGGTGGGGGGTGGGGGGGGTGAGGGGGGTGATGACTATGCAGTGTATAAGATACACATTTTACAGTGCACAGTGTAAAAGACTAAAACCCCCATATGTAATATTGCATTTATATATGCATTTACAGGCCACTGAATAGTCAGTGATTTCTTGCATTCTGAACCTATACGTAGAAACTTGATTTCAGTGACAAATGTCATGGTCATTGTTACCACTTACTCCTAGTAAAGAAAGAATTATACTACCTCTGTCTACATATGGTAAAAAGCCCACACTGAATCTAATTGTACACAACATAAAAGGTACCTTCAGAATAAGAAACATCAGTGTCCATGTTCTTGCTCACAAGTGAAAACGTGGAATCATTTATGATTTCTGCAACAATGACAATTTGATGATACTCATAGTGCAACAGTAATGCACAAAAAGCCAAACGTCATGCTGACCAGAGAAAGCTCCTGTAATCCAGTTAGTGACAAGCTATTAGAAGGCTATCTCTCAGAACTCTGCAAAATCATTATTGCTGCTTAATTTACTTGTTATGCGGATTCTATTATGTTTGCCACAGCCCAAACATGAGATTATGGTTCAAACTATTAAGCACCCATGAGACAAATAGCTCAGAGTGAAACTGAACTTCCAGTACCATCTAGTGGCTGTTTAGAGAAACTACAATATTATTTTTCCACCAATCTTTTCTAGAACTCCACAGATGTTCTCATGTCTTAATAAATTGCTGTAGATGTGACTGTAAACTAAAATGTTTAGCAAATAATTAAATGTTTGATTGATCAGAGAAACAGTTTTCATGTCTATATGAGTGCACATAATGAATCACTGCCCATTCTTTCACTGCTCTGCCTCAGTTCCTGTAGATTCAGTGGGAAATCTGCAGTGATTAATGCACTTCAGACTGCTCTGCAGTGTGCAGCTGCTTGGACGCTTGGGAAGTGTATGTTTCTGTATTTCTGTATGCACTCCTGGCCACTTCTGCCTAGGCCTGCAGCCTTGTCCCAGTCTCCACATTCCCAGTTACCATGGTGATGAAGGAGAAGAGCAATGGAGAGCTATGGGGAGGATGGAATGCAGGTCAGGGTCATCTCGAGTGCATTCCTGAGAGGACCCGAAAAGCTCTGGCACCCACCATGGGGATAAATCGCCCCCATCCCAGGCACTATACTGTGCTGTTATGTTGTGTGCTGAGAGGCCTAATTTGTGATGTAACATGCATGCGTGACCACAGACAGAGACTCCATGCTTGTGAGATGTGACCATATGAGGTGTGATGCTTAGAAACTACTATCAAGACTAAGACAACTTAGTGAGTCTTTGGAGAATGCCTCTGCATGCTGTGTAGTGGTGCATATTGTACTAAAGTCTGTTACAGTGGGAAAATGTCATCTGGCCTGATGATTTCCTGTCTACCTCATGCACCTGCTTTGAGTGGTTCCTATCAATGCAGTGATTATTTGGCACATTGTATGGTAGTTAGCATTTCTTATGGAGGCTGATAAGTTGTAATTTTATTGAAATTAGGCTTGGGGCTGCTGGATGGCTCATTCGGTTAAGGCACCACGCTGAGGTGCATGGATGAGCCTCACGGCCTCGGGTCGAATCCAGGCCGTGCCAGTGCCGACTGTGGCTGGTAGCTCCACAGGGCGATGCGCGATTGGTGCCTGTGTTGCCCAGGATACGGGAGGGTTCAGTCAGACAGGGATCTATGATTCATCACTCTCTAGTGACCTCCCCTGGGCGCTCGTATGACTGCATGTCAGAGCCGCTCACGAAAGGTCTTCCTCCGGCATGAAAAACAGCTTTTCTGTTTTATTCCATTACAAAATATACATGCGCACAAGCTGAAATGTGGTAAATGTTTCTTTTTCTCATCCAATCAGAGTAAAATAATCCATCATGTGTAGGCTTTTTATCTTACCAAAGCTGATTTTTTTTTTTTAAAGGAAAGCCTTAAGACTAAACGTAAGGTCATGTCATGGCTGTGGCTCTATCACATGGGTGTTTGATGTAATTACAACAGGGAAAAAGTTACTCAGATGAGCTCGCTCCTGTTAAGAGAATATACTCCATACTGGTGTGTGGCATTAGCAAACTTCTGAGAATTCCTCTGCAAGCTGTGTAGTGTGTGTCTCCCTGGTGCCCTTTGTATTGAAGCCTGTTAAAGGAAACCTGTCTACCTCATGTACAGTGCCATGAAAAGTATTTTCCCCTATCCTGCTTTTTTATATTAGTGCCTAGTTTCAGATCTTTACAAAAAATGTTATATTAGACTGAGGGAACCGAAGTAAGCAGTCAACATTTTAGAAACTCCCAACTTCTGTCTTGAGTCTCACCCTCTGGAGTTCAGTCCCTTGTGGTAGCGTCACAAGACCAACGGATGGCGGAAATCATCCACTTTCTTTTTCCAGTATTCCAGTACAGCCCACAGGTCTGATAGCGAAAATAAATACTCTGATATTTTCGACCATTTCAAGCTCCTGCCACGGCACATACTGGTTTTATTAAAATCCACTTAGCATGAGGATGGGGGTGTAATTTAAAAAAAAATGCACGGGTCGATGCACTGAAGATGCTCATTTTTATTGTACACACAGAGCACGTACACAGCACATCAATACACACACACGCACATACATGCACAACATGCACATACACACACACACAAACACACACCCACACACATACACACCATGTTCTCCTGATCACATAGATAGATGGTTTGATACTGTGGTTTGTGTCTTTGGAGGCCCTACTAGACTGAAGGCTTTTCTTTCTGGGGAGGTTACGCTCCTTCGGTGTGTGTAGCAGGATGCTGGCCATGTTCTACCAGATCATTGTGGCCGGTGTCCTGTTCTACACCTGTGTGTGCTGGGCTGGGAGCCTCTACTCCAGGGACAAAAAGAGGCTCAAACTGATCCAGAAGACCAGCTGCCACCCTCTGCTATTGTTTTGGGTGCAGTGGGCGGTTGCCGACTCTCCCCCCTCTTCTCTGCTTCCTTGGCCAGCCCTCTAGCTGCCCTCCTCAGCCTTGCCCCTGCCATGCCCGTGTTCTCCAGAAGGTGGAGCACTGACTGGCGGGTGAACCCCCAGCGTCCCACCTCCACTCCTTACACTCCTTATACTCTCACACACCGCTGCCAGGTCGGAGTACTTCAGCCATTTCTGCTCATAAGCGGCTTCTGCCCCCTCCTCCCATGGGAGGGTGAGCTCCATAAGGAGCACCACCTTCGCCCGAGTGGACCACGTCTCCATATAAGGAGCACCACCTTCGCCCGAGTGGACCACGTCTCCATTTAAGGAGCACCACCTTAGCCTGAGTGGACCACATCTCCATATAAGGAGCACCACCTTCACCCGAGTAGACCACGTCTCCATATAAGGAGCACCACCTTCGCCCAAGTAGACCACCAGAGTTCCCAGCCTGACAGACTTGCTCTGTGACCCTGTGCCGGAGGCCTGCTCTGTGTCCCTGTGCCGGAGACCTGCTCTGTGTCCCTGTGCCGGAGACCTGCTCTGTGTCCCTGTGCTGGAGGCCTGCTCTGTGTCCCTGTGCCGGAGGCATGCTCTGTGTCCCTGTGCTGGAGGCCTGCTCTGTGTCCCTGTGCTGGAGCTGTCTCACAGCCTGACAGAATGTGCCACAGGCCTCGTTTGGGGGCAGCACAGAGCGGACGGTCTCATCCGCACCAAACCATTAAGTTCTGAGGAGAAGGCAGCGTGTCATAATTGGCCCTGATCAGGAAGCTAAGCCCGGCTTGTGGTATCTTCCACCAGCCTGACCCACTGAGCGATCGGTCCTCCACACTTTCCCACGCTGTCCATCCTCCCAGACCACCTTAGCAACCTGCTAAAACCTGAGGTGCGTTCAAGTTCAGCGAACAGAGGCGAATGATCGTGGCGAACATGTTTCTCAATTTGAACGGCTTTTTACGAACATTCCAAATTGTTTGCATTAAGCATAAACAGACATGGCGACGAGAGCGTTTGTACTCACAGCCGCTTCTGTGATCATCGATGATAAAAAACAATAGCTAACTAGTGAACAATAATAACATCGGCCAGCGTTAGCAATAACATAATTGAAAAAAATGATCACACTTAACGGAATCTTCAATTGAAATACGCATCTGGGAACATTTCCCTCAGTCCAGCGTCCATTTTTGTTCGCCGCAAACTACCTTTTTAGACTGTTCGCTTATGTTTGCAAACGTTCGCGGCGAACACAAAGCTAACGGAAAAAAGTTTGAAATAATTTGCAAACGTTTGCCTTGTTCGCTGAACTTGAATGCACCTCTGCTACCTCTCCTGTGCCATCCATGGTGGGATGTCCCAGAGTCTTCTGTGCCCCTCTGTTTCCCTGCTGGGGGGGTTGTGCCCCTCTGTTTCCCTGCTGGGGGGTTATACCCCTCTGTTTCCCTGCTGGGGGGGTTGTGCCCCTCTGTTTCCCTGCTTGGGGGCACATCCGATTTATTCAGGTGCAGGGCATAAACAATATATAGAGTAAAAAAAATGTCTGATGTTTGAACAGACTAGGCAGAATTTGTGTCATTTCAAACAGATTGGAATATGGGTTTCACATCAGCATGCTTTTGGAGCTGAGACGTGCAAGTGAGTACGTTTAACATGGTCGGTGAAAATAGCGGTGATATGTGTTATTCAACCAATCATTTAAACAGAACCATTTACACTCTAGACATTTGACACGTAAACAGTAAACATAACACATACAAATGCAACACTGCAAACTTGCACCAGCAGGCCTTATCTGATAGAAGAAAAATAATCACATTATCAGAACAGACAGAACAGACATTGCCACAGGAATACCTAACACAAATGCAATTTTCCCCCATGTGGAATAAGCCAGCATTTTGGAAAAACAGAGTTGCGCGGTCTCTAATAAAAATGATTAGCATGGCTTACAGGCTCGTCATGGACCAGAAATAATATAAAATGACACCAACACAACAATCCTGTAATGTAATTACAGTATCACATTTTGCAGTAAATTGTTGACTTATCAATGTTCAGTCCAAAAGCTCTAACTAGATGCCACTGTTGACATTTTTAAGTTGGGCCTTACAATCCTTCCAGCTTCTCCCATTGTTATGCCTGGATTTATGACATGGTCAATCACTGTGGCTCTAAATTCATTTGATACAGCAGTATTTCTGTTACCTGCTTGACCACAACCTCAGCCACAGCCACGGATCCCCAGTCCATCTCAGTACCAACTGCATTGGGCTGCTCCATGTTGTCAGACACTGCTGAATGTAGTGCTGTAAAACAGCCTTTTATGTTGGGATTACCAATCCTGCTGCAATGCGACTCACCTGGGCAATGTTGCTGGAAGTGACGAGACAGGATTGCAAACATGTTGACTTTATTTCACAATCTGCATGTCTAGCAATAAGCATTGGAACATTGTACTAATACGAGACGACTGTATTGTGAAAACTGAGTGTGATTTAGAGTTGTGCACTTTGTTGGTAGGTACTGCAATTAGTGCCTTAGGGTAAGAATTTTGCCAGTCAGTTTGGCAAATTGAGTTTTGCACATTGAGCCAAAGCAATCATAACACACTGTAATGCATTTGTAATGTGTGACTGCAGATATTAGAAATGCATCTGAAAAAATGAGAAAAACTGTAGGGTCTCAGGAACATCTGAAGAGACTGGATGTCATGCAAACCACACTTCTGCCCTGATTTTGGCTTAGTGGTCTAATCCATTCTACTGATGTGCAGCATATCCAGGTTCAAACCTACAGGAAAACCATTTATTTGAGAGGTAACATAAATATACTGTAGGGAAAATTTTGAGACTCCCCATGATTGTGATGACATCACATGTTAAAGTTAGGAAATTCCTATCAATGTTGGGCAAAATGTTTCCTGCAAAACTCTTGATGCTTCATGATAAAATATATAACAAGTATAATTATATACTAATATAATCAATATATAATCCATTAAATCTATATCAGTAGTTGTAGATAAGCTTATGGAAACGCAAGAAACCACAGTATCAACTGTAGAAAAAGAGCAAGAGAACGCAGTAGACTTAGAAGTCATGTTTACATATTTACTCACTCAGCAGAAAAACTGCCCACTCAGCAGAAAAAACTGCTCACTCAGCAGAAAAGAACTAGTCACTGAACAGATAAACACTAGCTAGAAAACTAATATTTTACAGTGACCCATATGTAACTTGTATGCTTAAATGAAAAAATTACAGAAAGCTGAGACTTATATGCATACTGGAAAAGTACAGAACAAAAGACCACTGCTTCTTAAAAGAAAGTTGGGGTAACTTTCCACACTGACGTTATCACATAAGAGCAAAGAAAGTCATTTTGGTGCCAAGTAGGTCAGGCTAGAATAACACCATAGGGTGCCAAGAAGAACAGGTGGCTGGGAATATGTAAATGTATAAGGGGTTAGGGATTTTTTGTATAAAAGGATTGTAAAACTGACAATCGAGGTTCAATTCGGCGGAATTGTTCCGGCTTTGTTGTGCACGTGCACCGGTGCAAATAAAGTATAACTTTTCTGAAGAGCTTGCTGCCGTGGTGTCATTTCCCTCGTGAAGTAGTTTCCTACAGATTGGCGATTGGACTCAGAATTATGTCGCTTCCTAGACACGACAATACCAGCTCAATAGATAAGCAGTGACTTTTCAAAATGTATTGAGTTGTGGTCACACTACAGTAACAGAAGCAAGCATTCATCAGACACTACACAACTTTTCTTATAATGGATTTTATTTCCACTACTGTAGATGAATGTTCTTGCTTCAACTGCAGATTTTAGCCCCATGCTGATCTACTCATATTGAGCCCAAACATAATCCCACACAGAATATGAAATAAGTAGTACTGTGTCACAGGAGTTCAATACATCATACAATAATAAATCACAACAGCAAAACATTTCATATTTTTATAATTCAGGTTTAATCATTGCATATTATTGTCTGAAAATAAAGAAAATTAAAGCAAAAAAAAAAAAAAATCAATCCTAACAGAATAAATAAGAAAACTCAATCCATCATTGTTTACAGTACACTGCAGTGATCATTCTGCATTCTCCCTATTAGCTGCATTTGCCCACAGAAATTTGCACATTGGAACTCTTGTGAAAATGAATGAAAGCAACTGTAAAAACTAGTAAAATGCACATTTAAGTGGAGGAGATTGCCACTGGCTTCTTTTATACAAAGATGCAGATACAGGAGACAGAATTATTACTTCAAAAACATTTTACTCTGCCATCTTTTGTCATTATTACCCTCAATGTTATATTAATGTTTTAATAATCAAAAGTACATAAACACACCTTGAACATTTGCAATATAAATGTATTAAAATGTAAGCGAGTGCTTAACCTGAACCTGCTAAAAGATCATACTCTTATGTACAGGGTTTAAGCTGTACTGAGGTTAATATTCGGCACAGTTGAAATTGCAGTGGTAAGGCATTGCTCAAGAAAGGTTGCAAGTGTGTCGACGTGTGTGTGACTGGGTGAGAGTGTGTTTGTGTGGGTGTATTTGTGAATGTGTGTGCATGCATGCGTACGTTTGTGGGAGTGACTGTTGATGTGAACATATGTGTGAGTGCGTGAGTATGCGTGTGTGTGTGTGCCCGGGTTGCGTGTGTGAATGGGTAAGAGAATGTGTGTGTGTGTGTGCACGCATGTATGTGTGTGAGACTGTGTATTTGAGTGTGTGCGCGTGCAAGAGAATGAGTGTATGCATGTGTATGTGTGTGTGCGTGAGAGTGCCTTTGTGAATGTGTGTGTGTTTACACATGTGTATGTGTGTGTGTATGTATGGGTATGAGAATGTTTGTGTATACATGTGTATATGGTGTGTGCACGCATGTATGTGTATGCATGTGTGTGCATGTGTGAGTGCATGAGTATGTGTGTGTGTGCGTATAGGTAATAGAATGTGTGTGTATACATTTGTGTGCGTGCGTATAGGAATGAGAATGTGTGTGTGTTGACACATTTGTGTTTGTGCATGCGTGCATGAGTGTGTGTGTGCGCATGCGTTTGCGAATGTGTGTGTCTGTATACTGTATATGAGTGTGTGAGTGAGAGAAAGAGTGTGTGTGTGTGCATACGGGTATGAGCGTGTGTATGTTTGCATGCGTGTGTGTGTGTGTGTGAGATTGTGTGTGTCTGTGTGTAGGTGTGTGTGAGTGACTGGGTGTGAGCATGTGTGCATGACTGAGAGAGAAAGGGTGTGTGTGAGAGTATGTGTGTGTGTGATGGAGTGTATGTGAGAGAGAGAGAGAGAGGGTGTGTGTGTGTGTGTGTGTGACTGAGTGTGCAAGAGTGTGTGTAGGTGTGTGAGTGAGTGTGTGTGGGTCTAGGTGCATATGAGTATGTGTATATATATATATGTGAGTGTGTGATTGATTGAGTGTGTGTGTGTGTGTGTATGGGTATATGAGTGTGTGTGTATATAAGTGTGTGTCTGTGTGTGTATGAGTGTGTGTGTATATATGTGTGTGTGCGTGTGTGTGTATGGGTATATGAGTGTGTGTGTGTATATAAGTGTGTGTGTGTGTGCGTATGAGTGTGTGTGTATATATGTGTGTGTATGTGTGTGTGAGTAGGTGTGGGTGTGTGAGGGTCTAGGTGTATATGAGTGTTTGTGTTTATATATGTGTGTGAGTGTGTGACTGAGTGTGTGTGTGTATATGAGTGTGTGTATATATATGTGTGTGTGTGTGTGTGCGCATGCGTTCAAGTGTGTATGCGCACATGTGTGTGTATGCGTGTGTGTGTGCATGTTTGTGTGTCTCTATTCCAGTTAGCAGAAGTACACTGAGGAGTGTGTGTGTTGACATGTGTTTGTGTCTCTGCACGCCTGTATGTGTGTGTGCGTGAGTGCATGAGTTTGTGTGTGTGTGCGTGCGTTTGTGTGAATGTGTGTGGATGTGAGTGTGTGTGAGTGACTGAGTATGAGAGAGAGAGAGAGTGTGTGTGTGTGCATATGGTTATGAGCGTGTGTACGTATGCATGCATGTGTGTGTGTGCGCGCGTGACTGTGCACTGGTGAATGTGTGTGTTTGTGTGTGCGAGAGATTGTGTGTGTGCGTGTGTAGATGTGTGTGTGCATGTGTGTGATTGGGTGTGAGTGATTGGGTGTGAGAAAGTGTGTATGTGTGTGTAAGAGTGTGAGAGTGTGTGCACAAGTGTGTGCGTGCGTAGGTGTGTGAGTGCGTGTGCATGAGTGTGAGAGAGAAAGGGTGTGTGTGTGTGGATGTGTGTGTGTAGGTGTGGGTGTGTGTGTCTACGTGTATCTGAGTGTGTATGTGTGAGTGTGTGTGTATGTGTATATGAGTGTGTGAGGTGTGCATGTGTGTGTGAGTGGGTATGTGAATGTGGTGTGTGTGTGTGTACGTGAGTGTTTGTGTGTGTGTGTGCATGCATGGGAGTGTGTATGCGCACGTGTGTGTGTGTGTGTATGCGTGTGTGCACGTGCATGTTTGTGTGTGTGTGTGTGTCTCTACTCCAGTTAGCAGAGGGACACTGAGGAGTGTGTGTGTGTGTGTGTGTGTGTGTGTCTCTACTCCAGTTAGCAGAGGGACACTGAGGAGTGTGTGTGTGTGTGTGTGTGTGTGTCTCTACTCCAGTTAGCAGAGGGACACTGAGGAGTTCCACACTGTAAATCCAGCAAAGAGGGGTGTGTGTTGAGTGAAGTGTGTGTGGAATCTGTGCAGGAGGGTCAGTGTGTCAGAGTCAGAGACCCTGTAGAAGGACAGAGTGCCGGCCGGATGGTCCACACACACTCCTACCCTGTACACACACACTCTTCTACCAGCATAATCATCACACACTCCTGCTCTGCGGTAGGGGGAGGTGAGAGCAGGTATGAGTGTTCGGTTCTTATTGTGCCTGACAGAGTATCTGAGTTTATCAGAGTAACTGCGTTTAAAGCACTCCAGACTCCAGGAGTTTTTATTGTATCCAAACCTACAGTCAGAATCCTCTCCTTTCCTGCTGATTCCTTTATATGTCACTGCTATATCAACCCATCCCCCCTCAGACACACTGAACTCAGCCTCCCAGTAACAGCGCTCACACACACTCTCTCTGCACACAACCTGGGGCCAGTGCTCAAATCTCTCTGGATGTGGCTCCTCTCTCCCCGGTGTGTGTGTCACCCTCCTGTTCCCCTCAGACAGAGACAGCTCTCTGTGCGCTGTGTTTGGATCCAGTGTGAACTGACAGCCGTCTGCACACCAGAGACATTAATGAGATTAATTATCATTATTAATATTCACCTCATTATGTGTGTGAGAGAGAGAGAGAGCTGTGATAGTACCTCTGTGCGTGTGTTTGTGTACATGTGTGTTTCTGTTTGTGTGTTTATGTGTGTAAGAGAGAAATCTCTCTCACTCACACACACACACACACACACACACACACACACAGCAGTGTGTACCCATGGAAAGTGTTCTGTGTCGATACACACTCACATTTCCTGAGTCCTGGTTTGGTCCTGTTCTCTCCTCCATGGTCCACACTGTAAGAACAGCAGAACAGAATTCAGAATTTTAACCATCCTTTATTTCCACTCTCAACACACCAATGACATCACGTAAATAAAAACAAAGACAATAAAACACAAAACCAAGATCATATACAAAATACACAAATCTGTCACAGGAAACTTATTCCACTCCCTCACCCTATTCCATGTGCAAAAAAAGCTCCCTTCCCTCCACTGAACATAAAACACCCTTATAACACACACACTCTGAAACACACTCAGGTTCTCCATTGCTTTGTAATACTGAAACTCCACCATCACTGTGTCCCTGATCAAACCCCTAACTACAACAACCACATCTTATTTACTGCAGTGATCCCCTGCAGCACCCTCCACAGGAGATCCCCAACCCTCTTGAGTAACGCTGGTGTGAACAGTGCCCTCCATGCCCCCCCCAACTCCTGTTGTGTGTGTGTGTGTGTGTGTGTGTGTGTGAGGCGCAGTGTGGAAACTCTACTTAAAGCAGTGTGAGTGTGTGTGTGTGTGAGGTGCAGTGTGGAAACTCTCTGTACTTATAGCAGTGTGAGTGTGTCCAGTTTAGCAGCAGACAGCACTCTCACTCCTGAGTCTCCTGGGTGATTGTAGGTGAGGTCCACCTCTCTCAGGTGTGTGTGTGTGTGTGTGTGTGTGTGAGGCGCAGTGTGGAAACTCTCTGTACTTACAGCAGTGTGAGTGTGTCCAGTTTAGCAGCAGACAGCGCTCTCACTCCTGAATCTCCTGGGTGATTGTATCTCAGGTCCAGCTCTCTCAGGTGTGAGGGGTTTGAACACAGAGCTGAAGCCAGAGAATCACAGCCTCTCTGTGTGACTTTACAGCCTGACAGCCTGCAGAGAGAAGGACAAACACACCTTACACACATTAATATAAACTAACAGGATTGTGTGTGTTAGACACACAGCAGTGTGTTACACACCTTACACACATTAATATAAACTAACAGGGCTGTGTGTCAAACACACAGCAGTGTGTTACACACCTTACAGCACATTAATATAAACTAACAGGGCTGTGTGTGTCAAACACGTAGCAGTGTGTTACACACCATACACACATTACTATAAACTAACAGGGCTGTGTGTGTCAAACACATAGCAGTGTGTTACACACCTTACACACATTAATATAAATTAACAGGGCTGTGTGTGTCAAACACAAAGAAGTGTGTTACACACCTTACACACATTAATTTCAACTAACAGGGCTGTGTGTGTCAAACACATAGTAATGTGTTACACACCTTACACACATTAATATAAACTAACAGAGATGCGTGTGTCAAACACATAGCAGTGTGTTACACACCCTACACACATTAATATAAAATAAAAGAGTTGTGTGTGATACACACATAGCAGTGTGTTACACACTTTACACACATTAATATAAACTAACAGGGCTGTGTGTGTCAAACACATAGCAGTGTGTTACACACCTTACACACATTAATATAAACTAACAGGGCTGTGTGTCCAACACATAGCAGTGGGTTACACACCTTACACACATTAATATAAACTAACAGGGCTGTGTGTCAAACACATAGCAGTGTGTTACACACCTTACACACATTAATTGTCTTCAACCTGCCCAAGTTCTCCTCTGCTGAGGTCACTCCACTGGCTACCAGTCACTGCAGGTTCAATGTCCTGACCCTCACCTACACTGCAGCCAACAGGACGGCCCCCGTCTACTTGCAGCACATGATTAAATCCTATACGCCCACTTGACCACTGCCTTGCACCCCCTGCCATCCGGGTAAAGGGTTCAATCTTGTCTCTACCACAGAGCTTCTCCACCCTAGGTCCACCCTAGCCAGTGGTGGAACGAACTCCCTGTTCCTCTACGAACCTCTCCCTCACTACCCATCTTCCGCCGTGGTCTGAGGATGCATCTCTTCAGACTATACCTGGACTAACTATCACCACTCTGTAGATCATTTCTATCATTTAAATCCCGACTATTTCTACACATGTACCTCCTGTGCCACTCATGTTACATGTACCTCCATCCAGCACTTATTGTGCCCAGTATCATCGTCTAGATGTTGCTTGTAATGCCTACTAGTTTGACTTAGCATAGGTTAGGTCAGAGTAATGTTCACTGTGTGAACTGGACATAATGTGTTCATGGCTATGAATAACTGCAAAATATTTTACCTTATCGGACCTGTGTTTTGTAGTTGTTCCAATTAACTTTTGTATGCACTTATTGTACGTCACTTTGGATAAAAGCGTCTGGCAAATAAATGTAACGTAACGTAATATAAACTAACAGGCCTGTGTGTGTTAAACTAAAATAACATGAATGTGGAATGAGTCATTATCAAACACATTTGAGTTTACACCCCACTACAGTTCAGTAAACAGGACTAACTCATTTTCTTCATTCATTTGTGTAGTCGAATTCTACCAAGATGAAGAACAGGAACATGCTGTTTCAGTTCTGTGGAGTGTCTGTTTTCACATTAGAAACATTGACATCAGTGTTGTATTTAGTCATATTGTAGCCCTAATTTATTGAAGGGGTTTGTGTTTGTACTCACCCCATTCTCTGCAGTTTACAGTGTGGGTCCTCCAGTCCAGCAGAGAGCGCTCTCACTCCTGAATCCTGCAGCTCGTTGTCTCTGAGCTCCAGATCTCTCAGCTCTGAGTGAGGAGAACCCAGGACTGAGGCCAGAACATCACAGCAGCCCTCTGTGAGATTACACCAACCCAGCCTGTGGAGACACCACACACACACAAACACGCACGCATGCACACAAACACACGCACAAATTCTTTATGACATTGTTCACCTTGACAGTTGATACATATGTACCTACACATTCCTGAGATGTACACACAAAAACAGGGAGGGGGGTGTGTAAATTAAGTTCATAAAGTATTCTGACTAATCCACAATAGTCTAAGGCAATTACTGGGCTCTAATAACCCTTTCCATGTGATGAACTTATCTGATTTACAAACATATTAATTTAATCTGCAAACACCAAAAACAGCATTTTTGTGGTGCACTTTACCTCACCTGACATGTTCTTCAGTTCATAAACATCTATACATTTCAAAGACGCTGAATATTCATCACTATGAATAGATGAATATAACTGTTAATGTACTCGTATAACCCATTAGCTAAATACATTACTGTCATCATGATAATATTTTCTTCCTAATCTTGTAACCATCAAGTTATCAAACAATTTAAGTTTAACAAATTATACAGTCTGTCGGGGTTTTTGACATTAATTTTAAAATATTCAGCAAGGTGAAATGAAACCGCATTCAATACAAAATTGCGCTCTTCCTTATTTACCTCTCGCCAAAGTAACGTGACGGTAACCATGACGACGCTGTTTAAAACGTGGCCGTTAGGAGGGTCGGTTGGTTACCATGGCGATGCCAGCTCGCTCTGAGCTATTTACTGTTACCTCAGCTAGTTCATTCTTTGAAAATACAGGACTGCAGTTACATAACACAATTATTTGATAATAACTATTAACACTTTGCAAATATCATTTGTTTACCATTTACATCAAACAACATGACCCTCAAGTTGACACTTGTTGCCGTTGTTCTAAGTTCAGCTTTCGCTTTGACTCACAGGCACGAGTTAGCTAGCTAGCCAGCCCAACCTACCTTAACGTTACTTCATGACCCAACCTAGCTAGCGGAGCCAGAGAGGAACTAAGCAGCTAACTGTCACGGACAACTTAAATATATACACCAGTATATAAAATAAGGTTATTAATATAAGGTTTTATCTAACCAGTCATGATATTATTGGTCAGACCTGCGATATTGTCCCTGCTAACAGCTGCAGCAGTGACGAAGCCGTGTACGAGCTGTGCTACACTTCAGTTCATCTGGCACGATCTTACAGCAACACAAATACGGCATCAAGTGGAATTGCACTGCGTCGCCATCTAGTGGCTGTATCAGAACAGCACAGCCGATTACTGCCACTAACTTTTATTGCTGGGAGACACTAGATTTTCAAAGATGTGTCTTTTGAAACATCCACACATTGCACCTATGTTCTCCATGTCTTTACGCTATAATGCATCCAATCATTTTATTCTCGCACGCTTTTGCGAATATAATAGGTTAATTACTGCGTTACATTTAATTATTTTTGTATCAATGATAATAATAATGAAAATAAAAGCCTGATGTATTAGGTCATTTCTTTCTTTTAAAACCCCTCATCAACACGTTCGGTAGCCTTTGTGGAGTAATATAAACTGCACAAAAAATGTAATAATTGGGAGCATTTGAAAGTTTATTAGAATATTTATCTAAGAAATGCTCCTGTAAATGATGTTATTCTTTAGATGATAGGAGCTAGAGCCAGAATATTTATCTCTGAATCAGACTATTCCACACAGCATGACTGCTTACAAAGGTATAATATCCAGGCTATGACTTGGGACTGGAACCACAGCAAAGTGACACTCCAGGGGCGTGCTGGCTTTCCCCTCACTGAGTGACCAACAGAGTCTCTGATTATCGTTTTTTTTTTTTTTTTTGTGGCAAACTCGGACGTGCCCCTCCTCGTGGCCTGAATTTTGGACCTGCCTGCATTTCCCTAGCACTTTTCCTTCCCCCAACATTTGAGTAGCCTCATCTCTCTCTTTGAGCAGTCTTTCACCTCTTCTTTCGTGTTTCACTTTTCCCCTGTCTTCATTCATTGTGATACCGCTGTCACAATAAAAGTCCTCAACAGGCATGTTGCCAGCAGTGTCTGCCTCGTCTGTGCCTTGTTCCCATAGCATACAGTATGGATGTGATAAAAGTTTATTAAAGGATATGAAAGATATGGAATTTAAGGTATCTGTAAGTGGGTGGAAAATCACAACCTGTACCTGTACAACATGCCATATAAATGCTCTGCCCGTTTGCAAATGTCACACACAATGCAAATCATGGAAACTATGCAGACTACACAGAAGTATAAAACAGTCCTTAGAAGGACCATCACTGTAAACCCTTGCAGGAGGACATGCAACACATACAGGAATGATAGATTCAATCATTAGGGCACACCAGTAGTACAATGCCCCTTATTAACTGTCAGTAAAATTACCATGCAGCACCCCTGTCCTTGTGGGGGGGGTTGTGGTCTGGTGGGGATGGTGGTATGTACTAGAGTCTTGTTCAGGTTAGACTTTATTTTGTCAAATGTAAACTAGTGTGGATTGTGGGAGATGTTCTCTGGATAGCATTTAAGGGAAGCTCAAACAATTTACTTCATTATCCAAAGTCCTTTCTTAAAAAGCATTTTTGGTATGCATCACAATTTCTTTGTGTTCCATTTCTTTATCTTACAATCACTTCAGGTGCATTTCCTTTCCTCTCTTACAGCATAGTGTCCAGTCCATCTTTCCATGTCTGGTAAATAAAATGATTGCCTCTTAACACTGTTAAAGCTTTCTATTCATGGTTATTGCCAACTCTCATATTTTGTCATATGATAAAGTACTCTTTCTCCTACAGCGCATCCAAAGTACGTGGCTTACATATACACTGACTGAAGTATGCATCTCTGCTCGAACAAATCACTGCATTGGTGCCATAAATAAACTTCTCTTTCGTCATCTTGTGTTTGAAAGCCAACTCTAGGGAATGACATCCGGTCCAGACCTCCATAGAAGCATCCAGTTGCACCAAGTGTGGCTCTGACAGACAGTAGCGTGTCCAACACAAAAGGAGGCTACTGCCCACCTGGAAAAGCACATAGGACACTGCAGCGCTAATATAGCCAAGGGCTACAGACAATAGCCAAGGGCTACAGACTCCAGTTCAGAGTGAAACCCCCCATTTCAACAAAGTCATTTACTCTCAAACACAAGAGAGCGCTCCCATGTTTAAGAGAAATAAATTCCTTCCTTCTTACAAAAAGGGGGAAATACGTGTGGTTCCCAGAGATCGAACCCAACATAGTTTTTATTTTCATTATTTCCAGTTCCCAAAGAAGGACGGTTGTCAACTTCCTTTCTTGGATCTCAGTGTTAAACAAACATTTGAGGCAATATAATTTCAAAATGTTAACATACAGCACTCTTTCACGTTCAATATATCAGAACGACTGGAAACTTTTGTGCAATTCTTTTAATCAATCGTCGGCACCCAATAATTGATTAATAATGATTAACTGATTAGATTAAAATCTACTCCATGGCCTATAAAAAGAATGACTTAAAATATGCTTAGCTTAATACTTAAGCATTTTTGTTAAGGAGTATGAGCATGTCTGTGTGCTTTGGGGTCAGTCTGGTGTGCAGTCTGCTGAAGGTGAGACCAGCAGCTGAGAAGACGTGCTCAGATGGCACTGATGTTCCAGGAATGGACCAATAACGTTTCACTAACGCTGCCAGTCAAGGGAACCGTGACTCTCTAATTTAACATTCTAGAAACGTCTCTTAAATTTGATATCTAATCACCAACATCAGGTTATTCATTGAAATGGTTTATTGAAAATTAACTGTTTAATCTATAGAAATTCATCAATCAACATTCTTATTAAGAATGAACACTTAACTGATTAACATAACATCCCAGTTTCACATCAGTAAATCTGAAAGATGCCTTCTTCCACGTAAGCATTTATCCCCCTCACACAAAATTCCTCCGCTTCGTCCGTTGCAGTGTTTGCTACAAATACACAGTTCCACCCTTTGGCCTTTCCCTGAGTCCATGGGTGTTCTGTATTTGCGTAGAGGTGGGTCTGGCTCCACTGAGACTAATGAGGATCAGAATACTGACTTATACAGACGATTGGCTGATTATTGCCAATTCAAAAGCCAGAGTTGTGCAGGACACTCAGTGAGTTCTGACACATCTGTTGTCTCTTGGTTTCAGAGTAAACCTCCCCAAGAGCAATCTCTCCCCATTCCGGAGTGAAACGTTCTTGGGAGAGGATTTATACTCTGTATCCATGTGAACTTGTCTATCAGCAGACTGCATTTTATCTCTCAGAGTATGTCTCTGTCAGTTCAAACCGGGCTCAATAGTGCTGTTAAGAATGAGGGGCTTTATGAGGTGGATTTCATCCCTCCACCTCAGCCCTGTGCACGATCTCCATCACCGTCTCATGGTGACACACAAGCGCTCTGTAACTCTGTGTCACTGGGAAAACACAGACTTTTACACTAAGGGAACCCCTCTCAGGATCATTCTCATACGGAAAAAAAGGGCAGACACATCTCTCTCTGGGGTGGGGGGTCTCAGGAGGGTTACATGGTGAATCAATTTTCTTTTAGCTATTAACTATATGGACAGCTCTCAGATATTTTCTTCCCTGTCTAAGGGGACATCATGTGCTTGTACGCTGTGATAATGACTGCGGCAGCATGTGTAAATCACCAAGGTGGCATGCGCTCCCTCCAGCTCCATGGTCTAGCCCACAGACTGTTGGTCTGGAGCAGCCGTCACTTTCTGTGGTTACGCGTGACCCATGTTGCTTTAGGCTTGCTCCTGTGGGGGTCTAGGCCAGGGTTGTCTGTGAAGCGTATTGTGACAATTGCTGTGAAATACGCTATACAAATAAAATTTGATTGATTGATTGATGTTCCAGGAATTCTGAACACGAGCGCTGATCTGCTGACAAGGAGAAACCCACTGTACGGGGAATGGTGTCTGCATCCCCAGATTGTGTAAATGCTATGGCAGAGATTTGGCTGTGCAGCTGTAGATCTCTTCACAGGCATTTGCCCCCCTCACTCCCATCTCTCTCACTCCAGCCAGAGTGAGAGAGTAGACCTTCACACTGATCCTAATCACACCCAGGTGGCAGAAATTTCCTGTTTCATTGGGGTACAAATATTAGATTGCATAAATGTAAAATCTCTTTGTCATCCATCACTATGGGCTAAGGGATCAGCTGAGCCCCTGTGCTGAGGCCGTCTCAGGACCCCCTGGTGCTGCACACTGCTAAGGGATCAGCTGAGCCCCTGTGCTGAGGCCGTCTCAGGACCCCCTGGTGCTGCACACTGCTAAGGGATCAGTGGGCAGGGAGTGGGGGAGCCCCGATACTCCCAGGGAGAGCAGGGCAGCAGTGCAGTACTGTATGACAGAGGAACATCTGCACATTGTGTTTATATATTAAAATACAGGAATAAGCAGTGAGCACCCAGCAGCGGTCTATATTGTGATTAAAACTCAGACAGCAGTGTATTTACATGCACGTGTAACATGTTGCAGACAAAGATCACTCCATTTCAATATTGGATGTAAAACTCCAGGAAGCACTGTCGGACAACCAACATCCATCCATCATCCATCGATTATCTATACCCGCTAATTCGGGACAGGGTCGCGAGGGGTGCTGGAGCCTATCCCAGTGTGCATTGGGCCAGACAGGCTGCCAATCTATCGCAGGACACACACACCATGCACTCACACACTCATACCTATGGGCACTTTACTGTCTTCAAATAGCCTATCTGCATGTCTTTGGACTGTGGGCGGAAACCGGAGTACCCGGAGGAAACCCACGTGGACACAGGGAGAACATGCAAAATAAAGGCCATTCTCCACACAGAAAGGCCCAGGCCGGATGAGGCAGGGCTCGGTTTGCGGGAGGAATTCAGGGCAATTAGAGGACCACACCTACTGGTTAAGCAGGCACACACCTGAATGATATTACGAATCAGTCCAGGATTTAGAAGTGTGCTTCTTTCCACAGTAGGCGTCTGAGACCGGGATCCCCCACGACGGTGAGAGAGAGCA
The DNA here is from genome assembly GCA_025169545.1 of Anguilla japonica. Lineage (NCBI taxonomy): Eukaryota > Metazoa > Chordata > Actinopteri > Anguilliformes > Anguillidae > Anguilla > Anguilla japonica. Next base: position 6,070,755 of record CM045898.1, on the reverse strand, counting down.
CGTACAGACCAGAGAAAAGGCTGAAAAGCGCTCGTATAATTTCATTTATTTTGTCTTTGTTATTTTAGTTTATTGTTTTTGCCCAGATCCCGTGAGGGTGACGGGCAAAGGTTTTTCTTTTGTGTTTGTTTGTGATTACGGTCTCTCTTGCTATCCCAATAAAATGCTGGAGATATCTGGAATTTACACATCTCCCTGTGTCCTCTCTTCTTTCCCTATTAGGGTAGTCATGGCGTGTGACGCCGGATTTGAACCCCGAATCTTCTTGCTGTGAGGTGACAGTGCTACCAACTGCACCACCGTGCCACCCTCAGACCAGTATTTTCAGTCAATGCCCTTGAACACAAGTGGTATTGCATGCAAGAACCTCTCCCTTAACCTACATATAAAATGTACTTTACATGACTTAATTTAACAATTATTATTGAAAATGACATTTATAAATTAAATAGACAAATTCTTTGATAGGTCAATCGACAGTAACCTGGTGGAATCAAGTGACAAGCCAAAACAAATTCTGTATCAGGTCAGAAGACTAAATAATTTTATTAAATAAGGAGTCAATTAAAATAGTGAATTGAAATGATGCACTCTTGAAATTATGCACTTATTGAATGTAGGCTCACTACATCTAAGGTACAAAACAGAAGAAATTAAACAATATTCTGATTTGAGATTACCAGAAAAGAGAGAGACTGAAGAGCCAGATCTTATCAAAGTATGCCCCTCTTCCAATGCCACAGGGACAAAGGAAATGAGCTAAAATGCACAACCAAAAGGGGGGGGGGGGATAGGCTCATTTATGACAAGGACTGGCCTATCTAAAAGCTGACAGTGTACTTATTGCATTAAAGTGACCTTATGTTGTTGAAAGCAGGGCTAAATAGTCATGAGAGAAATATAATAGGTAGTATAAGAGATAATTCTGTCCAGCTATTGTATACTTATAGAAAGCATGGAAGTTTACTGGCTGAGATGGGAATGAGCTGCTGTTCATCGATCACAAGACCTCCCTACCGCGGGAGCTTTAATCACTGCTGGCGGCACCACAGTGACTGCCTCTCACTCTGCCAAGAGCTTGGGGGTGGTCCTGGATGACCAACTGGACCTCAAGGAGCACATCAAGGCAACATCATGGTCCTGCAGATTCCTTCTGTACAACATCAGAAGGATTCGACCATACCTGACGACGTACTCCACCCAGCTGCTTGTCCAGGCTACGGTGACCTCTCGCCTTGATTACTGCAACTCTCTCCTTGCAAGCCTGCCAGCTTGTGCCATACAGCCACTACAGATGATTCAGAATGCCGCTGCCCGACTCATCTACAACCTTCCCAAATTCTCCCATGTCACTCCTCTGCTGCGATCACTCCACTGGCTACCGGTTGCTGCCAGGATCCGGTTCAAAGCCCTGACCCTTGCCTACACTGCTGCCAACAGGACAGCTCCCATCTACTTGCAGGACATGACTCGATTCTATGTGCCTGCTCGACCACTCCGCTCTGCGGCAGCAGGGCGCCTTGTAACCCCTCCCACCCGCCCAAAGGGATCACAGAGCTTCTCCACCCTAGCTCCTCAGTGGTGGAACGAACTCCCCGTCCCTCTCCGAACCTCCCCCTCACTACCCATCTTCCGCTGTGGCCTGAAGTCTCATCTCTTCAGACTATACCTAGACTAACCACCACCACGCTGTATATTTCACTCTAAATCCCCCCCCCCCATTTTTTTTCATGACGCTTGTTACATGTTGCCCCATCCCAGCACTTTTTGGTAATTTGTATTTGTCCTAATACTGTAGCTTATTCTTCTGCCTAGTTGCCTTTGCAGAGGTTAGGTCTGAATAGTGTTCACTGTGTGAACTAAACTGTGTTCTTGGCTAGAAATAGCTGTACAAAATAAGTATTGTACCTTACTGAACCTGTGTTTAGCAGTTGTCTATGACCATGAAATGCACTTTTTGTACGCCGCTTTGGATAAAAGCGTCTGCCAAATAAATGTAATGTAATGTAATGTACAGCTGGATATGTACTGAAGCAATTCAGGTTAAGTACCTTGCTCAAGGGTACAACAGCAGTGTCCTACCCAGGAATCGAACCTGCAACCGTTCGATTACAAGCCCAGTTCCTTACCCACTGTGCTACACTGCCACCACTCCCAGGCCACTCTCTGCAGGGCACTCCCAATCTAGGATCACTTATCACTTGTACCCTTCTACCTTATTCCCGTAGCACAGTGTTACTCATTACGCGGCTCGTGAGACTTTGTTTTGTGGCTCATATAGATTCACTGATAACAATAAGAATATAGCTATAACTTACTTCTATATGTTCCGTGTATGTCCTGTTTTAGCACATTGAAATGAATTATCCAGCAGATGGCAGCATACTGAAGATACGTCAAAGAACGTAGGCTACGTAACAGCGAGGGATCATGGGTAGACGTATAGCCTATGTGTGTAGCTTTGCATTTGCGAATGGTTTTGCAAGTTTAGCACGTAAGCCTAAATTCGATATTCCATAATGCTGTTTGATATAAGGTTATATCAAATATTGTCTCGGCCTCTGCCCACTCAAAATGGACAGATTTACGACTAGAAAAAAGCAGAACAAGAAAAGTGATTCTTCATTAGCTGACGGTGACGGAGTTATAAACAGGCCCGAGGAGAAAGAGCAACGTGAGGAAAGAACGGCGGAAAATGCAGATCAGTTTGGCCGAGAAGCCCAAGACACCGATGCTGCACCAGCAAAGAAAAAGGTGCGGTCAATTCAGGACGAACACCGAAAATTTCAGGATACATGGACTGATGAGTTTTTCTTTGTGCAATACGAATCCACTCAATTCTGCCTAATTTGCCAGAAGACTGGTGCCAATTGTAAATGGTATAACCTTGAACGCCACTTTAGTGCTTTTCACGCCAAGTACAACATGTTGTACCCGCCAGGTAGCAACCTGAGGACTAATAAAAGTAAACAGTTGACACAGACTCTGACTGAGCAGCAAAAAATGATGGCGAGATCAGTCTCTGTTTCAGAGAAATCGACCGAGGCTACATGGATCGCATGGATTTTAGCTAGGCATAAAAAGGCTTTCACGGACGCTGAAATTGTTAATCAATGCTTTTTGACCTCAGCAGAGATAATGTACCGTGCATAATAATAATAATAATAATAATAATAATAATAATAATAATAAATATAGCTGCGAGCAGCAATGAAGGGGCCAAGCACTACAGGGGCACCAGGTAGACAAGCAACCAGAACAACCCCTGAACAAGACACCAGTCCATCACAGGGTGAACAGGCACATCTCTCTCTCTCACTCTCACACTTACACCTATGGGCAATACATCATGTCCAATTGACATTACCTGAATGCGTTTGGACTGCGGTAGAAATCCAGAATACCCAGAGGAAACCCGCATGAATACAGGGACAAGGTACAAACTGAAAGTGGATGCACCCTGAACTTGAAGCCACTTGATACAATGAATAAAATAGGGTATGCTGATATATTTTATACGTTTTACATGAAATTGTCACATTTAAAAGAAAATAAAACACAATCACGTTTTCAAATGAATAAGTTATTTAAATTAAATGAACATTTAGAAAAAATAGTTTACTGGGATTTCTAATACCATTGAACCATCTCCTTGTGAACAGCAACCACTTTATAGATAAATGGCGCCATCTGCTGTTCTTAATGTATAATGACATTAAAAAGTCTAGACTTCCATGGCAGAAAGCATTTGAAGCATTTTTCAAAAAAGTCTAATTTGCGGAAAATCTAATGGGCGGAGCTTATGGGTCCTTATGGGAAAGTTGCATATATGTCCAAAATTTCATGAATGTAGCTCAAAAGGGGCCGGAGATACGCTTGTTCAAAATTATCCAAAAAAAAACCTTTTAGCTCATGATAGCGCCAACTTATGGCCAATCGGCTTCATATTTGCTCCCTGTCTATTTGGAGTTGCCCTATATCAATGTGCTGAGTTTTGAAAAAATCAGCATAGTGGTTATGCCTAAACGGGAAATGAGCTCTCTAGCGCCACCATTTTTGTTTGATCGGGCCAAAAATGGAAGGTTAGCCTCCACTTATGAGTACTGATATGCCTACGAAGTTTCGTGGTGTTTGGTCAAACCATTCAGAATTTATACACCTTTATGCTAAAAGCCACGCCCTCCAACATACTCATTGGCTCATAGTGGCCATATCATTTGGTCAATCAAAATTCTGTGACTAACTTTTGGTCAGCACCATCTGTAGATGATATGTCTCGAATTTGGTGGTGATCAGATCAACACTCTAGGACTAGTTCGCAGAAGTAGGTATTTCGAAAAATTAAAAATGGCGGAAAATCCCATATGGCGGAAATTAACGCCAATGGGTGTATTGAAATAGTCATGACCCAAGGATTCAGGGGCAAAAAATATCACAATCCTAGGACAAACGGTTCAAAAGTTATGAGCAAAAATGTACCATGAAGTTTGGCCTGTTGGTGGCGCTACAGAGATGGATGGATTGAACCCAAATGCGATGCCTGAATACATTAGACTGTCCTTTATCAATGTGCCAAATTTCATAAAAAACCACCAATGGGTTCTATGGGCTGCCATAGACTCCCATTACGGAAAGTATAATAATACTAATGATTACAATAGGTGCCCTGCACCTTTGGTGCTGGGCCCCTAATAATAATAATAATAATAATAATAATAATAATAATAATAATAATAACTAGACAATTCCTGCAGAAATTGTGAAGTGTGGTTGCCGCCAATGCAAAGTCGACTTTCTGCTGAACAGAGTGAATAGTGGTAGGTAGTTGCAATGATGTTCTTGTGGTGACTATGGTGTTTTAGGTGGTGTCTAGGGTGTTGCTAGGAGGTTGCTATGGAGTTTGAGGCGGTTGCTAGGGTGTTGCTAGGTGGTTGCTAGGCTGTTGCTAGGTGGTTTCTATGAAATTCTAGGCGGTTGCTAGGGTGTTCTAGGTGGTTGCTATGGAGTTCTAGGCAGTTGCTAGGATGTTGCTAGGTGGTTGATATGGTGTTCCAGGTGGTTGCTAGGGTGGTGCTAGGTGGTTGCTATGGAGTTCCAGGTGGTTTCTATGGAGATCCAGGTGGTTGCTAGGGCATTGCTCGGTGGTTGCTATAGTATTCTAAGTGGTTGCTAGGATGTTGCTAGGTGGTTGCTATGGAGTTATAGGCGGTTGCTAGGGTGTTGCTAGGCAGTTGTTATGGTGTGCCAGGTGGTTGCTAGGGTGTTGCTAGGTGGTTGCTAGGATGTTGCTAGGTGGTTGCTATGGAGTTATAGGCGGTTACTAGGGTGTTCTAGGTGGTTGCTAGGATGTTGCTAGGTGGTTGATATGGGGTTATAGGCGGTTGTTAGGGTGTTGCTAGGCAGTTGTTATGGTGTTCCAGGTGGTTGCTAGGGTATTCTAGGTGGTTGCTAGGGTGTTGCAAGGTGGTTGCTATGGTGTTGCTAGGTGGTTGCTATGGACCTATAGCCGGTTGCTAGAGTGTTGCAATGCATTTGCTATGGTGTTCCAGATGGTTGCTAGGGTGTTGCTAGGTGGTTGCTAGGATGTTGCTAGGTGGTTACTATGGAGTTATAGGCGGTTTGCTAGGGTGTTGCTAGGCAGTTGTTATTTTGTTCCAAGTGGTTGCTAGGTTGTTGCTATGTGGTTGCTATGGTGTTCCAGGTGGTTGCTAGGGTGTTGCTATGGAATTCTAGGTGGTTGCTATGGTGTTGCTAGGTGGTTGCTAGGGAGTTAAAGGCGGTTGCTCGGGATTTGCTAGGCATTTGCTATGGTGTTCCAGGTGGTTGCTAGGGTCTTGCTAGGTGGTTGCTATGCAGTTCTAGGTGGTTGCTAGGGTGTTGCTAGGTGGTTGCTGTGGAGTTCTAGGCAGTTGCTATGGAGTTCTAGGCAGTTGCTAGGGGTGTTGCTAGGTGGTTGCTATGCAGTTCTAGGCGGTTGTTAGGGTGTTGCTAGATGGTTGCTATGGAGTTATAGGAGGTTGCTATGGTGTTCTAGGTGGTTGCTAGGATGTTTCTAGGTGGTTGCTATGGAGTTATAGGCGGTTGATAGGGTGTTGCTAGGCAGTTGTTATGGTGTTCCAGGTGGTTGCTAGGTGGTTGCTATGGTGTTCCAGGTGGTTGCTGGGGTGTTGCTAGGTGGTTGCTATGGGGTTTTAGGTGGTTGCTATGGTGTTGCTAGGTGGTTGCTATGCAGTTCTAGGTGGTTGCTAGGGTGTTGCTAGGTAGTTGGTATGGAGTTCTGAGCGGTTGCTAGGGTGTTGCTAGGTCGTTGCTATGGGGTTATAGGCGGTTGCTAGGATGTTGCTAGGGGGTTGCTATGGAGTTCTAGGCGGTTGCTAGCTCTTTACTGAGTCCAATGACGCAACCCATAGTTCTCTATGACAAACGGTTCAAAAGTTATGAAATATAAAACATCGGCCAATCAGGAAGGGGGGCAAGGCTGATCTCCACCAATGGACACAGGACTCTCTACCATGTCCAATGAGGCATTGCACAATTTGTGGGCAATTTTTTCCCCATAGAGATGAATGGCAGAATGTTCAAATCTAGAGAGAGACCAGAGTACTGCTGCTAGAAGACAGAGCATTGTGACATCACAAAGGTGAGAAGACAGCATTGTGACATCACAAAGGTGAACATTCCACCATTCATTCTCTATGGGAAAAATTTCCCAAAAAAAGTGGAATTTCTCAAAAACCATGCACCGAAACTTTCCACAAAGTAATAGCACACCATTCCCGATCAAGCCGCTCGATTTGACATATTGCACGTGTATGTGGTGCGAAAACTCTGGGAGGAGTAGCGGTCCAAAAAATGGGTGGAAAGAATAAAGATAATAATAATAATAACTAGACAATTCCTGCAGAAATTGTGAAGTGTGGTTGCCGCCAAAGCAAATTCGACTTTCTGCTGAACAGAGTGAACAGTGGAAGGTAGTTGCTATGATGTTTGAGGCGGTTGCTAGGGTGTTGCTAGGTGGTTTCTATAGAGTTTTAGGCAGTTGCTAGGATGTTGCTAGGTGGTTGATATGGTGTTCCAGGTGGTTGCTAGGGTGGTGCTAGGTGGTTGCTATGGAGCTCCAGGTGGTTGCTAGGGCATTGCTAGGTGGTTGCTAGGGTAATCTAAGTAGTTACTAGGATGTTGCTAGGTGGTTGCTATGGAGTTATAGGTGGTTGCTAGGGTGTTGCTAGGCAGTTGTTATGGTGTTCCAGGTGGTTGCTAGGGTGTTGCTAGGTGGTTGCTATGGAGTTATAGGCGGTTGCTAGGCTGTTGCTAGGTGGTTGCTATGGAGTTATAGGCGGTTGCTAGGGTGTTGCTAGGCATTTGCTATGGTGTTCCAGGTGGTTGCTAGGGTGTTGCTAGGTGGTTGCTATGGAGTTCTAGGTGGTTGCTATGGTGTTGCTAGGTGGTTGCTATGGAGTTATAGGCGGTTGCTAGGGTGTTGCTAGGCATTTGCTATGGTGTTCCAGGTGGTTGCTAGGGTGTTGCTAGGTGGTTGCTATGGAGTTTTAGGCAGTTGCTAGGATGTTGCTAGGTGGTTGATATGGTGTTCCAGGTGGTTGCTAGGGTGGTGCTAGGTGGTTGCTATGGAGCTCCAGGTGGTTGCTAGGGCATTGCTAGGTGGTTGCTAGGGTAATCTAAGTAGTTACTAGGATGTTGCTAGGTGGTTGCTATGGAGTTATAGGTGGTTGCTAGGGTGTTGCTAGGCAGTTGTTATGGTGTTCCAGGTGGTTGCTAGGGTGTTGCTAGGTGGTTGCTATGGAGTTATAGGCGGTTGCTAGGCTGTTGCTAGGTGGTTGCTATGGAGTTATAGGCGGTTGCTAGGGTGTTGCTAGGCATTTGCTATGGTGTTCCAGGTGGTTGCTAGGGTGTTGCTAGGTGGTTGCTATGGAGTTCTAGGTGGTTGCTATGGTGTTGCTAGGTGGTTGCTATGGAGTTATAGGCGGTTGCTAGGGTGTTGCTAGGCATTTGCTATGGTGTTCCAGGTGGTTGCTAGGGTGTTGCTAGGTGGTTGCTATGGAGTTTGAGGCAGTTGCTAGGGTGTTGCTAGGTGGTTCTATGGAGTTCTAGGTGGTTGCTATGGAATTCTAGGCGGTTGCTATGTTGTTCTAGGTGGTTGCTATGGAGTTCTAGGCAGTTGCTAGGATGTTGCTAGGTGGTTGATATGGTGTTCCAGGTGGTTGCTAGGGTGGTGCTAGGTGTTTGCTATGGAGCTCTTTGTCGTTGCTAGGGTATTCTAAGTGGTTGCTAGGATGTTGCTAGGTGGTTGCTATGGAGTTATAGGAGGTTGCTAGGGTGTTGCTAGGTGGTTGCCTGGGTATTCTAGGTGGTTGCTAGGAGGTTGCTATGGAGTTATAGGCGGTTGCTAGGGTGTTGCTAGGCAATTGTTATGGTTTTCCAGGTGGTTGCTAGGGTATTCTAGGTGGTTGCTAGGGTGTTGTAAGGTGGTTGCTACGGTGTTCTAGGTGGTTTCTAGGGTGTAGCTAGGTAGTTGCTATGGTGTTCTACGTGGTTGTTAGGGTGTTACTAGGTGGTTGCTATGGAGTTCTAGGCAGTTGCTAGAGTGTTGTAGGTGGTTGCTAGGGTGTTGCTAGGTGGTTGCTATGGAGTTCTAGGTGGTTGCGAAGGCGTTGCTAGGTGGTTGCTATGGAGTTCTAGGCAGTTGCTATGCAGTTCTAGGTGGTTGCTAGGGTATTGCTAGGTGGTTGCTATGGAGTTCTAGGCAGTTGCTAGAGTGTTGTAGGTGGTTGCTAGGGTGTAGCTAGGTGGTTGCTATGGAGTTCTAGGTGGTTGCGAAGGCGTTGCTAGGTGGTTGCTATGGAGTTCTAGGCAGTTGCTATGCAGTTCTAGGTGGTTGCTATGGTATTGCTAGGTGGTTGCTATGGAGTTTTAGGCAGTTGCTAGGGTATTCTAGGTGGTTGCTATGGAGTTCTAGGCAGTTGCTATGCAGTTCTAGGTGGTTGCTAGGGTATTGCTAGGTGGTTGCTATGGAGTTCTAGGCAGTTGCTAGAGTGTTGTAGGTGGTTGCTAGGGTGTTGCTAGGTGGTTGCTATGGAGTTCTAGGTGGTTGCTAGGGCGTTGCTAGGTGGTTGCTATGGAGTTCTAGGCAGTTGCTATGTAGTTCTAGGTGGTTGCTAGGGTATTGCTAGGTGGTTGCTATGGAGTTTTAGGCAGTTGCTAGGGTATTCTAGGTGGTTGCTATGGAGTGCTATGCGGTTGCTATGGTGTGGCTAGGTGGTTGCTATGGAGTTCCAGGCTGTTGCTATGGAGTTCTAGGTGGTTTCTATGGTTTGCTAGGTAGTTGCTATGGAGTTCTGGGTGGTTGCTAGGGTGTTGCTAGGTGGTTGCTATGCAGTTTTAGGTGGTTACTAGGGTGTTGCTAGGTGGTTGCTATGGAGTGGTAGGCGTTTGCTAGGGTCTGGCTAGGTGGTTGCTATACAGTTATAAGCAGTTGCTAGGTTGTTGCTAGGTGGTTGTTATGGAGTTCTAGGTGGTTTCTATGGTGTTGTTAGGAAGTTGCTATGCAGTTTTGGGTGGTTGCAAGGGTGTTACTAGGTGGTTGCTATGCAGTTCTAGGTGGTTGCTAGGCTGTTGCTAGGTGGTTGCTATGGACTGGTAGGCGGTTGATAGGGTGTTGCTAGGGGGTTGCTCTGGAGTTCTAGGCGGTTGCTAGGTCTTTACTGAGTCCAATGACGCGACCCATAATTCTCTATGACAAAGGGTTCAAAAGTTATGAAATATCAAACATCGACCAATCAGGATAGGGGGCGAGGCTGATCTACACCAATACTCAAAAGACTCTCTACCATGTCCAATGAGGCATTGCACAATTTAGGGCAATTTTGCCCCATGCAGATGAATGTCCAGTGTTCAAAGCCAGAGAGAAACCAGGGTACAGCTGCTAGAAGACAGCATTGTGACATCACAGAAGTGAGAGGCCAGCATTGTGACATCACAAGGGTGAACATTCCGCCATTCATTCTCTATGGGAAAAAACTTTTTTTTTTGCCCATAAAAAGTGGAATTTCTCAAAAACCGTGCATCGAAACTTTCCACAAAGTAATAGCACACCATTCCCGGTGAAGCCGCTCGATTTGACATATTGCACGTGTATGTGGTGCGAAAACTCTGGGAGGAGTAGCGGTCCAAAAAATGGGTGGAATAAATAATAAATAAAAACTAGACAATTCCTGCAGAAATTGTGAAGTGTGGTTGCCGCCAATGCAAAGTTGACTTTCTGCTGAACAGAATGAACAGTGGTAGGTAGTTGCTATGATGTTCTGGCGGTGACTATGGAGTTATAGGCGGTTGCTAGGGTGTTCTAGGTAGTTGCTATGGAGTTCTAGGCAGTTGTTAGGGTGCTCTAGGTGGTTGCTAGTGTGTTGTTAGGTGGTTGCTATGGAGTTCTAGGTGGTTGTTAGGGTGTTGCTAGATGGTTGCTATGGAGTTCAGGGCGGTTACTAAGGCATTCTGGGTGGTTGCCTGGGTGTTGCTAGGTGGTTGCTATGGTGTTCCAGGTGGTTGCTAGGGTGTTGCTAAGTGGTTGCTATGGAGTTCTAGGTGGTTGCTAGGGTGTTGCTAGGTGGTTGCTATGGAGTTATAGCTGGTTGCTAGGGTGTTGCTAGGCATTTGCTATGGTGTTCCAGGTGGTTGCTATGGTGTTGCTAGGTGGTTGCTATGGAGTTCTAGGTGGTTGCTAGGGTGTTCCTAGGTGGTTGCTATGGAGTTATAGCTGGTTGCTAGGGTGTTGCTAGGCATTTGCTATGGTGTTCCAGTTGGTTGCTAGGGTGTTGCTAGGTGGTTGCTATGGAGTTCTAGGTGGTTGCTAGGTTGTTGCTAGGTGGTTGCTATGGTGTTCCAGGTGGTTGCTATGGAGTTCTAGGTGGTTGCTATGGTGTTGCTAGGTGGTTGCTAAGGCGTTCTAGGCAGTTGTTAGGGTGCTCTAGGTGGTTGCTAGTATGTTGTTAGGTGGATGCTATGGAGTTCTAGGCAGTTGTTAGGGTGTTGCTAGATGGTTGCTATGGAGTTCAGGGCGGTTGCTAAGGCATTCTAGGCGGTTGCTTGGGTGTTGCTAGGTGGTTGCTATGGTGTTCCAGGTGGTTGCTAGGGTGTTGCTAGGTGGTTGCTATGGAGTTCTAGGTGGTTGCTAGGGTGTTGCTAGGTGGTTGCTATGGGGTTATAGCTGGTTGCTAGGGTGTTGCTAGGCATTTGCTATGTTGTTCCAGGTGGTTGCTAAGGTGTTGCTAGGTGGTTGCTATGGAGTTCTAGGTGGTTGCTAGGGTGTTGCTAGGTGGTTGCTATGAAGTTATAGCTGGTTGCTAGGGTGTTGCTAGGCATTTGCTATGGTGTTCCAGGTGGTTGCTAGGGTGTTGCTAGGTGGTTGCTATGGAGTTCTAGGTGGTTGCTAGGGTGTTGCTAGGTGGTTGCTATGGTGTTCCAGGTGGTTGCTAGGGTGTTGCTAGGTGGTTTCTATGGAGTTCTAGGTGGTTGCTAGGGTGTTGCTAGGTGGTTGCTATGGTGTTCCAGGTGGTTGCTAGGGTGTTGCAAGGTGGTTGCTATGGAGTTATAGGCGGTTGCTAGGATGTTGCTAGGGGGTTGCTATGGAGTTCTAGGCGGTTGCTAGGTCTTTACTGAGTCCAATGACGCGACACATAGTTCTCTATGACAAACGGTTCAAAAGTTATGAAATATCAAACATCGGCCAATCACGAAGGGGGGCAAGGCTGATCTCCACCAATGGGCAAAGGACTGTCTACCATGTCCAATGAGGCATTGCACAATTTGTGGGCAACTTTTCCCCATAGAGATGAATGGCAGAATGGTCAAAGCTTGAGAGAGACCAGAGTACAGCTGCTAGAAGACAGACCATTGTGACATCACAAGGCTGAGAAGACAGCATTGTGACATCACAAGGGTGAACATTCCGCCATTCATTCTCTATGGGAAAAATTTCCCAAAAAACGTCAAATTTCTCAAAAACCGTCCACCCAAACTTTCCACAAAGTAATAGCACACCATTCCCGATCAAGCCGCTCGATTTGACATATTGCACGTGTATGTGGTGCGAAAACTCTGGGAGGAGTAGCGGTCCAAAAAATGGGTGGAATAATAATAATAATAATAATATGTGGGATAATAATAGTGTGTTTGCCTAAGGCAACCACACTAATAATAATAATAATAATAATATGTGAGATAATAGTAGTGTGATTGCCTAAGGCAACCACACTAATAATATGTGAGATAATAGTAGTGTGATTGCCTAAGGCAACCACACTAATAATAATAATAATAAAACAAATACATGCACTGCAGCTTTCAGATTCGACATTAATGAGGAGGATCAAGTTTACTGGGAAAGATATCCAGGAACAGCGAATTGCAGATCTTGCAGCGACACCATGTTACAGCATTGCACTCGATGAGAGCACGGATATAAGCGACATGGCGCAATTGTGTGTGTGGGTTCGCTTTATTCAAAAGAACAAATTTCGGGAGCAGCTGTTATGTCCGTTACCACTTCATGGATAGTCCAGAGCGGAGGACGATTTTCAAGCACTGATGAACTTTTTTGCAGAGAAACAAATCGACTGGTCAAACCTTGTGTCGGTGTGCACCGACGGAGCTCCAAGCATGAGAGGGAAAGAGAGAAGGGACTTATCGGACTGATGGAAGACAGCATTCCCAAGTTTGTCTCCTTTCATTGTATAATTCATCAGGAGGCACTGGTGTCAAAACTTAAAAACCAAGAGCTAAAGAATGTGATGCAGCCCGTTGTGCGAGTCATCAACTTTATCGAGGCCAGGGCACTTAATCACCGGGAATTCCGTGCACTTCTGGAGGAATACGAGGCAGAGTACGGGGATCTGGTGATGCACAACTAAGTGAGATGGCTATCGCGTGGCCGGGTGCTTGAACGATTCTGTACTCAACTTCCTCACATCCCTGATTTTCTTGCAAGCAAGGGGAGGGCTGAGCCAAAGCATGAGGACCCACACTGGATATCACAGCTGACACTCCTCAGTGACATCACATCCCAGCTGAATTCCCTTAACCTCCAACTCCAAGGAAAAAGGAAGCACCCAGGTAACATGCTAAGAGCAGTCACTGCTTTCCAGCACAAGATCACCACTCTCTTCATACCCGACAGAGAATGTCTTCACTTTCCCAATCTAAGAGCCTGCACAACTGATAACCCTGATCTACTGCGACATTTTGACTATGATGAATTTGTAGGCATATGGGAGGAAATAAGAAATGAATTTGAAAGGAGATTTCAAGATGTTGTGGGGTATAGGGCACTTTTCAATTTCATTGAGAACCCTTTTAATGTGCCATTGTCAAGCCTTACACCTGCTCTAAAAAACCTTTTTCCAGACCTTGCTGTAATACAGAGTGAGATTCTTGAGCTGCAGGTCAACGATGTACTGAAAACTGAGCTCAGATCAGGTGTTGGCCATTTCTGGAGCATGGTCCCAGCCTCAGATTATCCACTTTTAAAGCTCTGTGTGCAGAAGGTAATGAGCTTTATTGTGAGCACTTACTCACGTGAGGCAACATTTTCTATAATGAGCATTGTCAAAGGAAAAGATAGAAGTAGACCTACAGATGTGCATCTTGATTGTTTGACTAGGATTGCAACCACTAACTACATGTTTTGCATGGAGAAAGTCAAGGGACAGCTAAAACACATGAGAGCCTCAACATACTGATACAAATATAACAGAGAAAAATAAGTTTTTCATCTCTATTAGTAGACCAATATATACATTTTTGTGAACTTTTTTTATTTCATGTTGATAATGCTTATGTATAATTGCATTGCATGTACATTCATACATAAGATGAGTTCCACTCCCAGCCTTACACATTCACACACAAGTATTATATCTTTTAATAATGCAATGTAATTATGAATTGAGAATAAAAAGAGATGTAAGGATGGGAAGCATGGTACTGTATTTTTTTAAACATACACAAAGATGGTAAATATCTTGAGAGTGATGATAAAAAAACATCTGAGTTATATCTGCAATCTCCGTGGCTCTTTGAGTAATGGTCTTACTCATAAGTGGCTCTCCTAAGAAAATTAGTGAGTACCACTGAACTACGGCATCAACTGGAATTACACTGCATCGCCATCTAGTGGCTGTATGAGAACACCACAACTGATTATTGCCACTAACGTTTACTGCTGGTAGACACTAGATTTTTAAAAACGTGGTGTCTTTTGAAAATTCCACACATTGCACCTATTTTCCGCGTGTCCTTGCCCTATAATCCATCCATTCATTTTATTCTCGCACGCTATTGCGAATATAATTCACTAATTATTGCGTTGCATTTAATTATTATTTTAAAATGATAATAATAATGATAATAAAAGCCTGATGTATTAAGTCATTTTTTTCTTTTAAAACCCCTTATCAACATGTTTGGTAGACCTTGTGGAGTAATATAAACTGCACAAAAAATTTAAAAACTGTGGGTATTTGAGAGTTATTAGAATACTTATCTAGGAAATACTCCTGTACATGATGTTATCCTTTAGATGATAGGAGCTAGAGCCAGAACATTGATCTCTGAATCAGGCTATTCCACACAGCATGCCTGCTTACAATGGTATAATATCAATCCTATGACTTGGGACTGGACCACAGAACAGTGACTAAACTAAACGATGTAACACTGCATCTAAACAGCAGCTAACATGTTGATCAGATGGACACTCTCCCACCAAGATGTACACACATACCCTGCCGGCCAATAGTTAATGCTTGGCTTTACCAGCAGAATAAAATATTCACAATCCTTTCAGAAACACCACAATCCTGCAGCACACACAGGTGTGTGATGAAGGAGTAAAACTCACCAAAAGGTCAGTGTGTGAAAGAGAGTGGGGTAAATATGGATTTCATTAGAGTTCATAGCAGGTAGTGAATAATAGAGATGGATGAAGACTGCAATGTGTGACAGACCTGAAACATTTTACTATGCAGGTGGTCAATCTTTTACCATGTCAATCAGACACTCAGCATCCAGTCATCACCTGTGACCTGATACTACAGACTCCACTGAAACCTTACATTCTGTTCAGGAACCACAAACCTGGCAACCCTCAAAAGGTTTTATCCTGCTTTTATTTGCTTGTTGTAATAGAGGAGTAAGGTATATATGGGCAAAGAAAGAATGCTGGTGGACAGAGGAGTAAGCTGAGAGAGAAGAGAGTTTTTAATATTTCACTGAATAGAACCATAATCACAAATTCTATTTAGTTAAGATCACACAGTACACAGCACTACTCACCCCAGTCTCTGCAGTTTACAGTTTGGACTCATCAGTCCAGCACAGAGCAGCTCCACTCCTGAATCTCCCAGGTCATTGTAGCTGAGGTCCAGATCTCTCAGGGGTGAGTTTGATGACTGGAGAGCTGAGGCCACAATATCACAGGACTTCTCTGTGAGGCCACAGCTGTTCAGTCTGCAAAGAAGAGTTCATATATTATAGTATAATAATATTAGGTATACATAAAACATATGGTAAATGATACAAATGATAGTGTTCAGTAATGAAGAGTGAAATTGAGGATTTTAAGGTTGATGATTCTCTGAGGAAGATGTCTGTGCTACACTCTCCAACTGCCGCACTTCGGACCTGAGAATTACACAGAGGGGAGACATAGCTCAGGAGGTAAGAACGATTGTCTGGCAGTCGGAGGGTTGCCGGTTCAAACCCCACCCTGGGCGTGTTGAAGTGTCCTTGAGCAAGACACCTAACCCCTAACTGCTCTGGCGAATGAGAGGCATCAATTGTAAAGCGCTTTGGATAAAAGTGCTATATAAATGCAGTCCATTTACCATTTACACATCCTGCTGGACTGAACTGTGACAGTTCTACAGATGTAATTCTGACCCAAATGGCCCCTTTTTTATATTGTAAGTTCCCACCCCATCCCAGAAGTTCAGCTGCCATCTTTCAAAGTGGACAGTGAGGGAACTTGCAAAGCTGATGAATGTTTGGCACAGCTACCACCAAAAGGAAAGATGCAAAGGATAAAGCACATCTTCCAGAGAGGACAGTGAGTTTGCTTCTTTAGTTTAGGTTTTCTGTGACAAACAACCCACAGCACTGCAAGCTAAAATACAGTTAATAGTAAATTTAAAATCAATTTTGCTTTTGATTTATGCTTTTCAATGACAAAATTAAATTACAAAATGACAACATGATGAGAAAACTTTTATTAGTCTATTGGACATTCAGTCCTTTCCAGAAGACATTATACTAAAAAAGCACAATAACTGGGGTAATGAACATAGAGGGCAGGGAGTGTTCCACAGAAAGTTGATACTAGTATAATATTCAGTAAAAATCTTTTTGGGAGGTAATTCAAGATCTTTATTGATTTCCTTTGTACAATACAAGAATACAATAACTAAAAAAAAAAAAAAAAACCAAATAAACAGAGAAAACACACATCATTCAACCAACATGATTTCCAACCACAAATGTTCACCTGTAGCCTAACGGTGGAATCTATATTTCATTTGATTTCAAAAGATAAGTCAGTGCCGATTATTGACTAATCAAGGAAAATGTAAAATACCTAATAACTGTACAAATAGGCTACTAGCTGCATGCTATGAGTATTAGCCGTTCTAAATGCACACAAGAAGACGCTGTTTGAAATGAAAGTCGAAGTGCGAGACGTGCGTGCACGGACAGGGGAATCAGTTCGCTTCGAGGATACTGAATTCACTACAACACCGGCACTGTTTGAACGCGTCATCAATAGCCGCACGAGAGCAACGAAACAGTGTCACATTTATTTCTATACTTTTGTTACAATCATTTTTTTTTTTTAAACACACACATTCGGTCAAAATCTTCGGCATTTTCACTCTTTCGGCCGAATACCGAATGTTATTTTTTTCTATTTTTGGCCGAACATTTTCGGTGACCGAAATAACGGTGCATCCCTACTTTAGAAGCAGAAACACAAGGAAGTTATTGTTCACATATAACCAGCTGTGTGTCTGTTCTTCTGGTGTTACATATGACCAGGTAGAGAAACAAGGTATTCCAAAGGTCTGTGGGAACTCCTGTTAATGATACCTTTGAGTTTATTTTATTGATATAGTGATACATTTGATGGCGCAGCCCAAGGAGACACCATTCAGCCTGTTCTGGGCTCCAGGAAACTTCAGAATCACTGTACAGGTCTGGCTTTGGCCTGAGATGAGCCATAGAATTAACTCAAGAACAGGCACTGGGGGCAGAGGTCACTTTAACAGTTCCCTGAGAAGACCTCATTCTGGCACCCAATTATATCCTACAATTCCTCTACCTTCATATTTTCATTCTATCTACAAGCACTATGCTGGAGATTCTGGGTCAGCCTATACCAGAATAAAGCAGAGACCAGGGTGGTACTACTGGCCTTGTAACATGGTGCATTTACTGCCTGCCCTAGCCTCCCAACATAGAAACACAAACATTTAATTCATAACCAAACGTATCCCTCCCAAACCAAACTTAACATAATTTCAATCATGACATTGAAAAGAAGTGTTATCCTATCAAGTGGCTTAAAAGTAAAATATAAAAAGGGGTATAGATAATTCTCTCCTCTCTTCTAATCATTAATTCATTATGCGTAGACCAGGAAGAGAAGGGGAACCCCCCTCTTTCAAACACATGGCAGGGATTCAAACAACATTTGTTCTTATAATTAAAACTTACAATTAAAAGCAAGGCATGTTTTTTTTTTTTCTTCACAAATAGTTTGGCAATTACAGCAATAACTTGAATTAATTCACCAAACTGAGTTTGTGAAGAAAAGGTGTGAAGTGCATTTACTAGTCCAAGTCCAAGTTAAGGACAAATGTTCATTGAATACAGGCTATAAAGTGTTGACTTGTTAAGCAAACACGAGCCTTTGGTCTTGTGTCTCAGCTTTGTCTAGCTTCTCAGCTGTGCGTCTTTGGCTTTGATCAGATTTAATGTGGGAGAGACAAGCTGTGGTTTTGTTTTGTCTTTCATTCATTTCTTTCATGATTACCTTCTACTTCATTTCCAGGACTGTCTAATTTTTGTTCATGTAATTGAGCCTGTTATTAAATTAGATGTTTAATTGGACCCTATTTTCGCAGTCAAGCCACAACTGTCAAACACTAGCAGCAATGAAATGCGCTGGTGAATTTGGGTATTTCAGTCATTTCTTGACTCCAGGCTCTAGCGCAACTGTGGCACAGTTGTAAAAGAGGCTGGTTCGAGCAGAATAAATTGACTGTGGGTGTGGTTGGGTTTGGTTTCATTATTGCCAATCAGATCACCCCATTTCTGTCCCTTTGGGAAACACAGCCAAATGCTAATTTCACCCTGGCTGAACAGCAAGCGTGTTGTGATCATCTCTACTGAAGGGAGGAGAGAGTTCTCTAGCATAACTAGAAGTCTGTACAACACTACATTCCTAGACCTTGCAGCAGGGCCCCTCCGTCTCCAGGCACCAGACCTCTCAAGGACAAAAATAAGTTAGAAATAATGCTTGTACGTGTGTTTGTGTGTGTCTGAGTGTTTTCTTTCTCTCTGTCTTATACATTTGTAGAAGTCCAAACTGGTGAGCTTGGCTTTCCTTCTTATCCTCCCCCTGCCATCCTGCCAGGGAGAAACCGGCTATGACACCATGTTGCCCAGGACTCTGAAAGCAACTGATAGATAAAGATCAAACTATTATTTCTGATTTAATTATTTCCCATTTAAAGCTTGTTTATGTAACGCTTAAGACTAAGAGGTCACTGTGTGCTTATTCAGTATTTATGCTATATGACTAGTTACAGCCAATCATTTATTTTGTTTTTATATCTTACTATATGCTTATGCATTAACCAAGTACCAACTGCCCCTGCTTTCTTCAGTTTAGGCTTATCCATCTTGTTGTGTGTAGGTACTGGACTCTTTCTGCAGAAATAAATCCTATTTCTTATATGGATATACCTTGTCATGCCTGGTTATTCTAAGGGGAGAATTTTCTCTGCCCAACACTATGAACTATTACAACCATTATGAGGACTTCTACAAACCAATGGAGATGAAACTGAATAGTTTTGATTACATTTTTTGTTAATATTTAAACAAAACAGTGTATTTTCTGTTCATATGCCAGTGCTAAGAGGTATAATAAACGGTTCTGTTCCCAAGAACAGTTCCGCAGGGAGAATATTCCCAGACTGGCCAGGAGCAGGAGGCAGCTGGCAGAGACAGCCTCCAGTCGGCCTCTCCATCCTGCTGCTGCCGCTACTGTTTCAGCTAGGCAGGCATCGCGCTTGTGCACCAGAGGACAGGAATGAAGCATTTTGTCTGGATTTACTATAGCTTTTTTGATTCTTTACTGTCAATTTTTGTTTTATACCACTATTTAAAATAAACAAAAAAATAATTTACTTCAACTAAGTGTCATTCATTCCAGACATGCACTTGATAAGATGAATGTACATTCACTAGTGAAACGGCTCCACAGCTCCACCAGTCCCTGCTCTCTTGTGCACTCTGTGCTCTGTAATCTCTGTAGTGATTGTCACATACAACTCTGCTTCTCTCCGTATGAAAGTCCTGTAATGTGTCCTCTGTGAGGTCTATGTCACATCCATGGTGTATGGCTATGTAGTGTAGAACACAGCACACCACAAAGAATGCACTGACTTTCTGAGGGCTGTACAGTGATGTACCACCTAGTCCATCCAACATTCTAAAATGCATTTTCAACATTCCAAAGGTCCACTCAATCATTGACCTAGCCCAGCCAAACACATGATTAAAAGCAAGTTTCCAGTGCGTTCTGGGCTCATTGTAAACACTATCTGAGGGGTGTAAAGCCGGTCTCCCACCTGTCTCATTCAATTAGCTTATACAATTAACTCCACTGCCCAAATAGCCAGTATTGGACTGCATAATGGAATACAGCTTTCCTTTAAAATAGTTCAACTGAAATAAACAAAATATTTCTTGTATTTCTGTGTTATGTGTTTATGGATTCACATGTGTGGCACAGTTATAATGGCAAAATAGCACAAGTTAAAACCTGGTATGGGTTGGTTTAACTGCAAACGCATTATTCAACACCAAACTAACACAGTGCCGAATGTTTCTATTGGCACATCCCCGATTGCACCAAGAAACCCATGTTGACACAACCAGATTAACATTACATTACATTACAGGCATTTAGCAGACGCTCTTATCCAGAGCGACGTACAGCAATTAACCACAGACCATAAAACTAATAACCCTGGTGAAAGTGAAAAATAAGACACAAGCAATTCCAGGTGTGTTTGTGCCTGTGCTGTCACCAAAATAGGGCACCTTTTCTTAATTCTGTAACTTAATAGCCTATAGCATCTCATCATTTTAATCTGCTTGAATTGTATGTTCTGATAAAGGTTGATCTATCAGATAACTCTGATATCAATAAACTCCTTATTTATTTCACAATTGCTATCTTTGAAAATAATTAGTAAATGTATTAAATAAGTAAATAGTAATAGTAAATTAAATTAAATATATGATAAGTGATGAGGTTTTGCATTTGATGCTTCTTATGTTCTGGATATAATACATCAAATGAGGGCACTAGTTAAAACATCTTGATTCAGAAATCTTTTTTTAGAGCCAAATTTTCACTTGCCTTTATTGCACTTTATTCTTACTAGAAATCGAAAGTGGGAAAAGATGTGGTCAATCATCTACATTATTAATGACATAATACTCACATGGCCTTCCTGCAGTTCCTGACTACAGGTACCAGTCTCTGATGACCTGCTGATGATGTGTTGTAGGTCTTCAAGTCAAACTCATCCATGATCTCCTCTGACATCAGTAACACAAAGGCCAGAGCTGAACACTGGTCTGGTTCCAGCTCTTTTTCAGAAAGTTTTCCTGATCTCAGGGAATTCTGGATTTCCTGCACTAGGTAGTTGTCATTCAGTTCATTGAGACAGTGGAAAAGATTGATGGTCCTATCTGCTGAAGACTCTTCTCTGATCCTGTCCTTAATGTACTGGACTGTTTTCTCAATGCTCTCTGATCTGCTTCCTGTCTCTGTCAATATTCCTCCTAAGAGCGACTGAATGGAGTCCAGAGAGAGGCCAAGAAGGAATCGGAGGAAAAGGTCCAGGTGTCCATTCCTACTCTCTAAGGCCTGATCCACTGCACTCCTGTGTAACTCAGACAGCTGCACTCTGTCACTGTGAGGTTTTGATTCTTCTGCTCTGAGTACATTTCTGTTCTCATTTACACATGAATGAAACACAAACAAGGCAGCCAGATACTCCTGAATGCTCAGATGCACAAAGCAGTAGACCTTCTCCTGATGCAACCCACACTCCTCTTTAAAGATCTCTGTGCACACCCCAGAGTACACTGAAGCTTCACTGACATCAATGCCACTCTCTCTCAGGTCCTCTTCATAGAATATCAGATTGCCCTTTTCCAGCTGTCGAAAAGCCAGCTTCCCCAGTTTCAGGATGATTTCTGTATCTGATGCTGACATCTTCTTTGGGTCTGTCTCATCAGTGCCATGATACTTCTGATTCTTCACATTAGTCTGAATGAGCAGGAAGTGTGTGTACATTTCAGTCAGTGTTTTGGGCAGATCTCCACTCTCTGTTTTACCCAAAATTGTCTCCAGAACAGTAGCAGAAATCCAGCAGAAGACTGGTATGTGACACATTATGTAGAGACTCCTGGATGACTTTATGTGTGAGATAATACTGCTGGCCAGGTTCTGATCTCTGATTCTCTTCCTGAAGTACTCCTCCTTCTGTGGGTCATTGAACCCTCGTACCTCTGTCACCTGGTGGACACACTCAGGAGGGATCTGACTGGATGCTGCTGGTCGGGAGGTGATCCAGAGGAGAGCAGAGGGAAGCAGATTTCCCTTAATGAGGTTGGTCAGCAGCACATCCACTGATGATGACTCTGTTATATCACAGCACTTCTTATTGCTTCGGAAATTTAGAGGAAGTCGACACTCATCCAGACCATCAAAGATAAATAAAACTTTGACTTCATCACCTACAACATTTTTGATCTCTTTCACTTGTGGAAAGTAGTGCTGTAGAAGTTGCATTAGACTGAATGCTTTTTCCTTCTTCAAATTCAGATCTCGGAAAGGAAGAGTGAAGATGAAATCAATGTCCTGATTGGCTTTTCCTTCTGCCCAGTCCAGAATGAACTTCTGCACAGAGACGGTTTTTCCAATGCCAGCGATGCCCTTTGTAAGCACAGTTCTGGGTTTCTCTTGTCCAGGTAAAGGCTTAAAGATGTCATTGCAGAGGATTGCAGTCTCCTGTGTGGTTTGTCTCTTGGATGCTGTCTCAATCTGTCTGACCTCGTGTTCATTATTAACCCCCCCACTTCCCCCCTCTGTGATGTAGAGCTCTGTATAGATCTCATTCAAAAGGGTTTGGTTGCCCTGCTTTGCTAAACCTTCAAATATGCATTCAAACTGCTTCTTCAGATGAGTTTTCAGTTCCTGCTGAGCTCTTTTTATGGATTCATCTGAAAAGAGGAAATATGGTAAATAACTGTTTAAAATAAGATTAAAATTTCCCTTTCCATTAACAGATTTTAAGAAGAAACAATCAATAAAAATATTAATGCACTCAGTGTTCACAGTATTTTACACATACAGTATCATAGTTTTACATACTTCTATCAGTATGTTACACACCTCACACAGTAATACACGCCTTTATCACAGTGTGTAACACACCCCTCACACAGTATTACATACATTCCATCCTTGAAATTGAATTTCTTGCTGCACGAGCATCAGTGTTACTGTCACTCTCGCTATAATCGTTTTTGATTGAATGAACACAAATGGGTTTTTTTATGGTGAAAAGTAGAACGCACTTTTTCGATTCGCAACCTACTGCCAGTGTCTGATGATGTGTAGCTATCCCTCCAACAAGAGTGACTAGCTACACAGAAGAGGGAAGCTAATTTTTGGAATCATATTAAAGAAAACTGCTGTTATTTTCTGGCAAGTAAACAATTTATATGTTGCTATTTGATTATAGCTGAAGCATTTCTGACATTGAACATGAAAAATGAACTGCAAAAATATGTTTTCTGAAAAATCGCCAAAACGGGATTGACCAGGGTCTTACACAGGTTTTATATTGCAGACTTACAATATGACTAGAGAGTTAGGGATCGGATCCATAAAAATACTTGAATGGCGACTACGCTGACCACTATCCTAAAGTATGGTACCCGATACCAGGCCACTATTAGCTGGGGCTTTATTTTTCCCAAATAGCGTCCAAATGATATCTCAAAGCCACAGAGCTAAGCGTTTCTCTAAAGATGGCCAGTCACCCCGAAATACAACGCAGTGTGACATCAAGTACAATTTCTCAATGCAGAATGATGGAAGCTGTCTCTGAGGAAAAAACATAGATAAAAAGTTACAATCTGCTGCCTCCTACTGTCGGAACCCTGCAAGTAGCCTATTTCTCTCTGGCTGGCAGAACCTCTGCCGTAGAGGCAAATGCATCAAATGAAACCCTAAATCACTGTATTGAAAACGCAGGTGCCAGACCAGGTAACATTAAACGTAGGTTAATAGGACATAGGAAAAATGATTTCATGAATCAAAACATAGTACCCATTCTTACTCTTACAAACTGCATAAACCCTACCACCCCTACCTAAGGGACAGTGAAGTCAATTAAACTGAAAAAATGCTTTTATCATTAAAAAATGTTTCTCATCTTGATTATTAACTACTGTATTCAATGAACCCCTAATGAATTTTTTTTTTAAAACTACATAATGTTAGGCTAAAATGTTTTGATGTTTTTTTGTTTGTTAATATTTTTTCTTTCCTCTTTAGCTGTATGTTTGATTTGCATAAGCTTAGGTAAAGAAAATAAAAAACCGAAAAGCTTCCAGGGGTGTAATACATCTTCAGCCATTATGCTTTATTCAAACTTCCACAAGTTTTATTTTGTAAAGACAAGCTCCTGCACATGACCTGGGGGCAGTCTGCGTTGGGGAGACACAACATCCCTTGCTATGTTGAAAGTTGCTTGAAACACTCGTTGGGGGGCAGGTCAGATATTTCAGAGTCACATGAGCCAGTGCTGGGTGTGTCATTAGCCAACAACCTGTAATAATTTAACTCTAGTAACGCCTCATTGTTTTACTGCGTACTACCGCTTACAAAACCGTACACTGCAAAACTATTTTCTTGAAGTAAAGTACACAACTGAATCAATTTTAACATTTGTATTTCTAATTTTTAGCGGTTTTGTTATATAGGCTAAAGGAAAATGAATCGAGGCATATCACAGGAACACTGAGAAAAGTGCAAAAATGTGCATGACAAAACGCAAAACAGAAAAAGTAGTTAAATTCAAAGTGCAATATGCACCGTCACTCTCCTCTTATCAATTCCACAGAGAACGCGCAGCTTTGGTGGTTTGCTGGAACCGCACACACACAAATCGGATATATTTCACTCAGTTGTCATGTCGCTATTTTATTCAGTTTATTCAAAGTCTCAGTTTCAGAGAAAACACAAAAATATATAGATGGAAGTGGGTAACACTTTGGCAAGGTCTGGCTTATCCATCTCTCTCTCTCTCTTTTCTGGTATTTCATAATCAATTGTTTAATGTTTTGTTGTATATCTTCTGTTTTGTAATTTAGAAGTAGTGAGCCTGCATTCAATAAAGAATGTATGATTTCAACGCATTCATCTATTTGACTGTTTTGTAGTAAATTCAATTAGCTAATCTTAAAACCTAATATAGAGCTTGTTTTGACTTGTTGGTTGATTCCACCAGTTTTCTGTAGACTGACCTATCAATGAATTTGGCGAATTAACTGATAATTAATAAATAGGATAGGATAAAGGGGTCATCATATTCTTGGTTTGCACATCTGCAGGCGCACAAGTAGGACTTGAACACCCCGTTGCAGGGTCATGCTTTTGCTTTTGGAACAAGCTTCTTTACAGCGTGAGACACCCAGAAGTCCTTATAATCTAATACTTTTATACTGACTGCTGAGTTTGATTCCTGGATACAAACTCAGGGCAGTCTGTCTGATGGGACAGTGGTCTAGTTACTGGTTTTTGAGCAAAAGATTTAAACCCCCCTCAAGGACATTTAATCTTTTTTATTTACTTGTCCCCGTAATCACTGCTTGAGGCAATATTTTAATAAATGTAAATGCCTTTGTATACATGTTATTTGTGGCATTTTATATATGTAATATTGTCAATGTAAAACACTATTATGAAAGTGTAGATGCTATAAATCCTTGTTAGATTTGCAATCTAAACTCAGTTCAGAATTCTAATGGACACACAGTAGCAGTGAGGGAAAACTCTTACTGTGCTGTTCATCTCCCTCCGGTAAGTCGGCTAGATCCTTCTGCTTCATGCTCCTCAGGATGTGGAGGGTGATCTTCAGAGACCTCTCACTGCCACAGGTCTCCAGCATCTTCTCAACTGTGTACACAGCCTCAGAATCTTCCTGTTCTCTCTCAATGCATTCTGGGTAATCAGCAATTTGATGACTCTCAAATAATTTATTGATCTTCATAAACTTATCCAGTACAGAAGGATCTTCAGACAGAATTTTAAGGCATTCTGGGCAATCCTGACTCATATGGCTCTGAAACTGTTTCAACTCATCCTTCTGAAGCTTCATCAGATTGCGCAGGAGTGACTGAAATAAACAGATGAAGAGGTGTGCTGCATCAGTGTGAAATAAACACATGAAGAGGTGTGCTGTATCAGTGTGAAATAAACACATGAAGAGGTGTGCTGTATCAGTGTGACAAACACATGAAGACGTGATCTGTATCAGTGTGAAATAAACACATGAAGAGGTGTGCTGTATCAGTGTGAAATAAACACATGAAGAGGTGTGCTGTATCAGTGTGTGAAATAAACACATGAAGAGGTATGCTGTATCAGAGTGAAATAAACACATGAAGACGTGTGCTGTATCAGAGTGTGAAATAAACATATGAAGAGGTGTGCTGTATCAGAGTGTGAAATAAACACATGAAGAGGTGTGCTGCATCACAATAATAAATGAGCACATGAAAAATAAATAGGTCATAATACATGTGAACTGTAACACTGACATTTTGTGATGTGACTTGTATGGTTACACATGTATTTGCAGATTATCCTGGATAAAGACATGACTACTTTATATTGGCCAACTCAGTCATACCTGCAGTCTTCTGGGGGAATCCCACTCCTGGAGGGGTGGCTGTTAGGGGACAATGGCTATCCGTTAAAGACATGGCTGAAGATAATATAATAGAGTGTGTGAATAGTCATTCAATTAAAAACTCACAAAAACATGCACTGTAGCCCAATAGAGGACGACGTTTGGAATGCTGAAAATGCACTTCAGATGTTTGCATAAGTCAGGTGGAACTTTACAATACAGCCCCCAGAAGGCCTGAATATTCTTTTGAGGCGTGTTGTGTGTTGTATAAAGTTGCCAAAGTCATGGATGTCTCAGACATAAATGAGGACACATTATAGGACTTTAGAAGGCGTGATGCTGAACTGTATGTGCTGATGCAAATTAATGAACCGAGATACCCCAGCAGCACGGGCGAGGAGGATTCAGCTGGCAGAAGAGCTGCTTCATCTACAGCCTGTTATGCAGACAGAATGGTTCATTTGATTTAAAAAATCCACAACATTGCCCAGCGAATACTGCATTTATTTCAGCATTTTAAATCACCTTTTTATGATTTATTTTCAAATACGTTCTGCGGGATTCACTGAGCATGATGGTCGTTTTTTAGATCTCCGAATTTTAATGGACTCGCACAGAAACAGGTCTTTTATGACAGAGGTAAATCTGTTTTTTCTAAGACTTTTAAAATCCACCATTATACTATCAATCCACCAAGGTGCAAGTGCAGGTGGCTTTTATAAGGAATGTGAGATGATATGCTGATTGGTTTATCACATGTTTATGCCCAGGACACACCTATAAATTAAGACAGTAAGTTCAGTCCATTGGAACCTTGTGCCTAACATTGCGCTCAAATAATCCACTGTTAAATGAGTATAAGTGGGTTTGGACAAAACCTAAATGCACTTGTACCATGCACTTTAGACCATGCGCTAAGATCATTAAAATAGAGCATTTTTTAAAGTAAAAAGCTGGTTTATTGTGTTCATATGATATTCCAATTTAGATGGTCATGAATAATATAAAAAAGGTGCAATATGTTATTAATGTTAAGGGCAATGTCAGGCACTTGTAAACATTATCCTTGCACTAAATTATATAGGCATTATATATACTCAAATGGACTTACTGCACAAAGAAAACACATAACCAATTAAAAAAGATCTCATACCTTTTTTGCGGAAGATAATTTATCTGAACTCTTCTCTTCGAAAGAGCTGGACTTCAGTGACTGCTGGATCCTGTGAACAAAACATGGAGACAGAGCTTCCAGTTAAACTCATCCTCTTACTGCAGCTCAAACTCACAGCACATGGAGACAGAGCTTCCAGTTAAACTCATCCTCTTACAGCAGCTCTATCCAGAAGAATCTGTTTTACACAATGTGTACTGAACCATTTGCATAGTTTCTCTCTTGTACACACATCAGAGTTAGAAATGAATGAGTGGTACGCACAGAATGCACAAAGCAAGTTCTGTCCGGAAACTCAAAAATCGCAGCTGACCAATCGGTTGGCTCCATTAACTGCATACTTGTGCGTTTCCACAATCAGCCAATTGCATACACACAACACTCTTCTCTTACCCATCCAATTACAGGCACACATCACCAATGGAGTGCCTTATTAAACCACCAATCAGACCTCTCAGTGCTGCTGCTTGCCTGCGCTGCTTTTCCCTGCTTCACTGCTGCTGCTCAGAATTGTGCTCACCCTCCACCACCCCATCATCACCTACTGTTTGGATCTGCTCCTAGATACTGGGGGGTTTACTGGTATTCCTCCTGTTTAGTAGGGGAGATGTATAGTACTCCCTGCTAGATAGGGTAGTGCACCCTGGTGCGTGCACTAATACCTGAAGCAGATCCATTCACCGCCAAACCCAAAATTGGGATGGCAGGTATGCCATCCCGCCAAGTTACGCCTTGGCGGGGGCATGCCCCATACCTATACAGCACCGAGAGTTTGGCACTTTTCAGGGTTCCCCACAGAAATAACCACAACAGCCACAGACACTCAGCCCTTAAAAACATTAAATTCTGTACATTCTGACCCCATTTCAACAGACAGATTTCATAAACAACTTCACATGTCCACACAATAAAGCTCCAAACTAAGGGGAATTTGCGTTTTCTCCTTCTTCTTCTCTTTCTTCTTCTTCTTCTTCTTCTTCTTCTTCTTCTTCTTCTCATTCTTCTTCTTCTCATTCTTATTTTTCCTGCCGCCTATCCCACTAACAACATGTCTGCCCATTGGACATTTTACAGACACCCGCCAAATCTTCACGTAACCACCCAATGAAAAACTTGCATACACACGCAAAATACCCATATCTTTTTACTCTGAAACTTTCCCAGTACAAACAGCTAGTCCGTCGGTGGCCTAGTGGGTAAGGTTACACTCTTGGGAACACAGGATCCTAGGTTCAAGCCCAGCTAGGAACGCGTTTCTTTAACCTGCTTTTACCCTCACTAATACACACGCAAAATACCCATATCTTTTTACTCTGAAACTTTTCCAGTACAAACAGCTAGTCCGCTGGTGGCCTAGTGGGTAAGGTTACAGTCTTGGGAGCACAGGGTCCTAGGTTCAAGCCCAGCTAGGAACGCATTTCTTTAACCTGCTTTTACCCTCACTAATAATTGTATACTACTTCTCAATTATTTCTTTTGCACCATATCTACCAGCCGTTCCCCGACGTACCGTCTGCACGTTCAATTGTTAACCGGCTACAATATTGCAAAGCCATATGGATTCGACGGGAGCTCTTCTGTACTTACTCGCCTGTGTTCTTTAAAACCACGGACAGGTTTGCTAATGATATTTCACACATTGCATAGTTATGTCATGGTGCTGCCCTAACAAAGTGACAGACTGATAAACATGTGGTTGAAGGATCGAATCCCGCCTCGCCCTCAGGCAGATAATTTCCTCTTTTACACTAACGTTCTCTTAGGCTTATATTTGCTTTACCAAAACTCACTCATGGCCACCCATATGCATTTCATGACGGCAAATGTATTCCTTTCATTAAAAAGTTACACCACTTCACCGCTGTGCCATTTCTACTAACTACATTTCTTCACTTGGCTACCGTACAAAACCTTCTTATCAGCAAACGCCACGTTTCTACATTCATGTTACCTCGCCCTCTTCTCTATCTAGCTACATACAAACAATTACTACGTATGTACGTTCTGCAACTCCCCATTAAAACATTACATTTAAAATCATGATTCACTCATAATTATAACTACTAGTACTGAACATGAGAAAAACACAGCAGTGCAATAGATTTCATATGTTACTTAACCCTCCACTTTAACGACTATGGCTTTATACCGACTGTTATATATACCGTTCGATAAGGAATATAAGCTCGCTCATGGTCACCCCATTTACTTCGCACTATACTCCGTGATCATGTCAATCTTCACCTACATGCCCATTCTGCTAAATACATATTGTTTCAACTACGCAATTTCATAATTTCATCCTAATTTCTCTCAAACTGTTGTTATTTTCTCATATGCAAAGCCTGCTGGGACATATGCGTCTGCTCCTATTCTCCACTATCATGTTTTCCGGTTCTAGTTTAGCAAAACAGCGAAGATGATTCCTACCTGCAGATAAGCCTATCAAAATGCCTTATAAACCTTACAAACACTAAAAATGCACCTCCACGAAATAACAGACAACGGAGCAGGACAGAAGGCTACGCAAGTTGCGACCTAGGGAGTTATAATTCTATGGGCTTGCTAATTCTTTTGTCAGTCAAGGCTCGTTGGATGGACGTCAAATCCGTGAGTACATACACTGGCCATATTTCATCTGCGTTTCTGATGCGTTTATGCTTACGCCACCACACGCTTTCTCACAGCCACTGTTTCACATATATAGCAAACCGAAACTGCTGAACGGTACACGTTCATCAGACTGTAGAAATTCACACAACGATAGCCATAATCCACAACCGTTTCTTACAGGGTCACTTCGCATTTCTCACTCTCATAATAAAACGCTTTGCAAAAAGAAATGATATCTCATAAAAAACACGTTTTCAACGTACAAAAATGCCAAGTTACTCAAAAGTACTGATATCAAAATGACGCCAAGTTACGGTACTACAAACAATATAGGCTATCTTGCCTCACCGAAATGACATAAGATGTATTTCAAAGCAATGCTACCCAATATTTCCTCAATTCTTTCAAGTCACTTGGCCCTGTGTTTTGTAATCTTACCATTTTACAATGTCATGCAAACTTTGTGTCAGATCAAAGAGTCAAATATTTGCCTCATAGAACACATTGAAATCAATGTTCAAACCTGCTGCTGAGTAACTACAGGAAGCATATTTCTCCAGAAAACATATGTTTACACTTGCTTCTGAACTGAATTTGAGTACATGTGCAAGTTATTGTATATTTGCTACGTACAATAAATACTGCATGTAAAATACATATTGTACATACATACATACATAGAGAACTTCTTTATCCCCATGGGGACATTTCCCTCGCAGCATGTTACATTCACATTTACGAACACACACTTATACCAAGAAACATACTATCATTCACACAACAGAAAGGCTGGGCAGCGAAATACATACATACCAATACAAATTGGACATATACACGCCTATTCAATCAATCTTGACTGTGAGAGAGCCATCCACACATATGTTTGGCCTGTCCATGTAGTGCATGCTTATACACACAGGGCCAAGTGACTTGAAAGAATTGAGGAAATATTGGGTAGCATTGCTTTGAAATACATCTTATGTCATTTCGGTGAGGCAAGATAGCCTATATTGTTTGTAGTACCGTAACTTGGCGTCATTTTGATATCAGTACTTTTGAGTAACTTGGCATTTTTGTACGTTGAAAACGTGTTTTTTATGAGATATGTATTTACATATCCACGTAAATATTTTAGTACGTACTTAGCCCCTGAAGAGACGTGGGTGAGAACATTTTTTAAAATATTATTGCGATCCCTCGCAAAAAAAATTTAAAAAATTAAAATAAAGATAAAAGATGTTAGCGGTTAGACTATTGTGAATACATATAGCCTACACTCCATTCCTCTGACACACACATAATAAATACTTAGATAATATGCATTTATATTGATTAGCGAGGTCTATTTAGACCATTCTGAATACGTATAGCCTTGCGACACTCAGTAAGTCTTCTGTCACACAGTACATAAATACATAATGTGTTTATTTACTCATGTGTGTGTGTTAGTTAGAGAGGGACAGCTAGCTAGACTACTGTGTATAGCCTACTCGCAGTCATTCCTCTGTCAAACTCGCTTGCTAGCTATATCTTATGCTCAGCAATTTGTGCACAGGAGCAAATATCAATACATATGCCTAGCATCGATAGCTGTCGGGGTAGCAGGGTTGATGACTGGGTTGCAAGACTGGGGAACATTCCCCTAAATGTAGGGGATTAAAAACATTATTTGGGGAAGTATTACAATAAAAATGTGTTTGGGTCAATGACAGATGGGGGATTTTAAAAGGAGGTATGGGGGGAAATTGTGAGAAATTTGTATGGGAGTCAGTTGAAGATGGGGATTTTTGAGGAGTTTGGATGTTGAACTACCAGTTGCTTCCTGGAATGATCAGTTTTGCGATTCGACCTGCTTGTGTTTTACTGTGAACTTGGCTTTAAATATAAAGATGTCAGCTGGCTAGACTAATCGATCAGCTTTACTTTGAACATTCCATTGAACAAGTAACAGTAAACAGATGTGCTAGCTACATCATACGGCCTCATAGAATTGCGATTAATAAAGGTTAACATCACACTAGCCCTTGCTTCGTGTAAGTCCGATCACCACTGCAGTGAAGTTAACAGTCAACTGGCTACGATTCCTGCGAGAAATGTGTAGTCACGCTGAAGTGCACACGTGTCGTCCACGATCTAAAGCTCCATTTTGCACTGCCTAAAGCGACTCTTAGCAACTAACATTGGGAAATGAACATGTCATTATTTTGATCCAGCGCTCAAACATTTGAAACATTTGCTTAGCTTTTAATTCATTATTCAGCTGGGGGATTGCAACATTAGCCACTTAGCACACCAAGAACTAGATAACATTAGCTGGCCTAGTTAAGAACCCATCTGATTAAGAACCTATCGCTTGCTGGCTAGCCGATAACCAACCCATTAGCAGTTGCTAGGCTTCCTGTTGTAGTATTTGTTGGATGAATTAGGATGATGGTTGTATCATTAAACATTTATTGACACAAACTGGGATTCATCATTGTATGTACAGAGGTTACCCATGAGACATGACTAATGGTAAATGGTAAATGGACTGCATTTATATAGCGCTTTTATCCAAAGCGCTTTACAATTGATGCCTCTCATTCGCCAGAGCAGTTAGAGGTTAGGGGTTAGGTGTCTTGCTCAAGGACACTTCGACATGCCCAGGGCGGGGTTTGAACCGGCAACCCTCCGACTGCCAGACAATCGGTCTTACCTCCTGAGCTATATCGCCCCAATGTAAGACTAATGTACTAATGTACAATGTAAGACTAATGACTAATGTAAGAGACTGACAAGTGACACTACACTATATTGGTTTGTTTACTTTACTGCCCTGCGTATGAACACGCATATAAAATAGTCAATTTATATGACACCTGGCTGCCTACTGCTGGTAGATTGACAGAAGTGCTATGGAGCATTTAGATCTTTAAACAAATGGGTACTTAACTATGTAGTTAGCGCCCTAAGTGGCTAATGTCGCAATCGCTAGCTGAATAATGAATAAAGTTAAGCAAACGTTGAGTTGCTTGATCAAAATAACGACGCTTCCTTCCTTGTCATCATAAGAGGACAGCCTGAGGGCAGTTCATCAACCCTGCCAATCCTGACAGAAGCTCTAGCCAGACAGACAGCCAGATACGAAGATATAGAGATTTACAGTTGGGGCCAAAAGTTTACATACACCCAGGCTAATGATATTCAAACTCAGTTTTTCGCAACTCTGCACATGTCATGTTACCATACATTTCTTTTGCCATGTCAATTAGGGTATCTACTTTGTTCACATCAGAAGGCATTTTAAAACAATGGATTAGAGACAGATTTATTTCAGCTTTAATTCACTATATCTGAAATCCAGAGGGTCAAAAGTTTACATACACCAAGTTCATTGTCACTTTAAACAGTCTGGAAGATTCCAGAAATTGATGTCATGACTTTTTAGAAGCTTTTCTGATTAGCCAATTGTCATAATTATGAGTTAATTGGGAGTTATTTGGCACCTGTGGCTGTATTCAAGGGCCTACCTTTAGAGCCACTGCCTTTTTGCCCTTGATACCATGGGAAAATCCAAGCCACTCAGGCAAGAAATGAGAAGACAAATTGTGGACCTCCACAAGTCCGGTTCCTCGATAGGAGCAATTACCAAACAACTGAAGGTACCACGAGCATCTGTACAATCAATTGTATGCAAATATAAAAATCGTGGGACCACACAGACACTGCATCATTCAGGAAATAGGCACAAATTAACTGCCAGGACTGAACAAACTTTGGTCCGAAAGATTAAACTGAACCATAAGACAACAACAAAGGAACTGGTGAAGGAGTTGGAGGCATCAGGTACCAAAGTATCTATATCCACCATTAAGAGAATCCAACATCGCCATAGCCTGAAAGGCTGTTGTGCGAGGAAGAAGCCCCTACTCCAAGACTAGCATAAAAAAGCCAGAATTAAGTTTGCAGGTGATCACCAGGACAAAGACTTAGCCTTTTGGAGGAGTGTTCTCTGGTCAGATGAAACAAAACTTGAACTGTTTGGCCATAATGATCAGCACTAAGTATGGAGGAAAAGGGTGAGGCATTTAATCCGAAGAACACCATCCCAACTGTGAAGCATGGGGGCAGCATCATGTTGTGGGGGTGTTTTGCTGGAAAAAGGACTGGTGCACTTCAGAAAACAGATGGTATCACGAGGAAGGAGGATTATCTAGAAGCCACACCTCAAGACATCAGCTAGAAAGTTAAAACTTTTTCGCAACTGGGTCTTCCAGCAGGACAATGATCCTAAGCATACCTCTATAGTTGTAATAAAATGGCTTAAAAACAACAAAGTGAAAGTATTGGAGTGGGCATCACAAAGCCCTGACCTGAATCCCATAGTAAATTTGTGGACTGAACTCAAAAGCGTGTCTGAGCAAGGAGGCCCACAAACCTGACTGAGTTACACCAGTTCTGTCAGGAGGAATGGGCAAAAATTCCGGCAAAGTATTGTGAGAAGCTTGTGGTAGGCTACCCCAAGCATTTGATTCAAGTTAAGCAATTAAAAGGCAATGCCACCAAATACTAACAAAGTGTGTGTAAAACATTTGACCCACTGAAAATCTGATATGGTACATAAAAGCTGAAATAAATCTGTCTCTTAGCTATTATTCTGAAATGACCTCTTATGGAAATAAAGTAGATTCCCTAATTGACTTAACATGGGAAGTGTATGGTAACATGAAATGTGTGCAGCTGTGAAAAATAGAGTTTGAATGTCTTTAGCCTAGGTGTATGTAAACCTTTGGCCTGAACTGTATGTAAGAGTTTCTGCAATCCAAAATGCATCAGCTCATATTCAGGGAAGACTGCTAGCTAGGTCAGGTGCCATTTTCAACAAGAAAGTCTTTCTACATGAAATATGTTGTGGCAGGGCTCGTTTTGCGGGAGGAATTCAGGGCAATTAGAGGACCACGCCTACTGGTTAAGCAGACACACACCTGGATGATGTTACGAATCAATCCAGGATTTAGAAGTGTGCTTCTTTCCACAGTAGGCGTCTGAGACCGGGATCCCCCACGATGGTGAGAGAGAGCACGTACAGACCAGAGAAAAGGCTGAAAAGCGCTCGTATAATTTCATTTATTTTGTCTTTGTTATTTTAGTTTATTGTTTTTTCCCAGATCCCGTGAGGGTGACGGGCGAAGGTTTTTTCATGTTCGTGTTTGAATATACTCTCTCTCACTATTGAAAATAAAACTCTATAGGCGTGTGACCTATGTAAATAATGCTCTTGCCACTTTTGTGCAGGTGAGGCAAGCTAAATTGAAAATGCCTAAGCATTGACCCTTCTCCGGATGCAGAGAAAGCAATACACTTTTTTCTTTTCCCAAAAATGAAGAGAACTACAAGAAGACAACACTGAAGTTAGCTCCCGATTCGAAAATTCCAGTCCACCGTAAATCGGTTGTGTTATACGATTGAATGTTTTCACAGAGAAATTTGAGAGAAATTTAACAATGTGAAATTATTTTTTTTAATTATGTGCTGTTCTCACATCTTTTTAAAGCTGTAATATGGAAAGATCAGATCAGTGTCATGCATTTTGTTTTCTCCTCAAAATCTAATGGTCTCACCATTGCTTCACGTACTGTATGTATGAGAGAACAGGAACTAATGTACATGGCAAATTCTCCTCAAAATGTAAAGGCCTCAAACTTTTGACACTTAATTATGACAGAAGAGGTCCTGTAGTAGTGGTGACCTGATTTTGGTGAATATTCCTGAAGCGTTTTCAAATAATCCCACTCCAAACTATGTAATCCAATAGTGGCTAATTGAAAAAAATTAAAATAGGCATTTCTCCCCAAATTTATAAGATCTCAAAATTTTGACATGTTCATAACAGATGGGGTCCTGCTCTATGTCCTACCCATTTTCGTGAAATTTCACTGTACCATTTTTGAATAATCCCACTACAGACCTTCTATGTAATCCAATACAAATGAATAGAAAAAATTTGGATTGGAATTTCTCCCCAAATTTTAAAGGTCTTAAACTTCTGACACTTGTTTATGATAGGAGGGGTGATGGGTTCGGAGTGTTTCTCCTCTCTGCAAGTAGTGATGCCATATGATATCAGGCAACATTAGGGGAATAGGTTGTTTAGGGACAAAACAGATGCCATTAGGGAACAAAGAGATTCCCTGCATATAGGATGGACACGCATACCCAGTCAAGGCCCCAGAGGGTATTTAAACCAGACCATAAGACCAGTGTGGGGCGGGTTGCTGTACCGCAAACTTGTGTTGTGTTTCAGTGACATTCCCACTGGCAAGTATGATTACAATAAACTTTTACTTTCTTAAGTAAAGTGTTTGTTGTCTTAGTGATTTCCTGCATCGTCCTGACTTTGATTCCATAAGAAGAAGCTGGGTCCTAACAGTTTGGGGATGAGGATAGGATTTGGAAATATCTTCTGAATTGGATCAATGAGCATCAACGAGAGGGTATCATTTTTATTAAACTGGCCACGCTGACTAGAAGTCGATAATCCTTGAACCAATTTTAGAGGTGACTCCTAAATCATTTTGTAAAGGAACAGTATGGACAGGCCATGTTGTGAATATCACTGTGTTTTGAAAAGCTAGTGTGACACAGCGGTGTCATTCCTGGGTTTGTGCTATCAAGTGCCTTGTGGCACGTTGAGGAGCATTTTTGTGCTATCAAGTGTCTTTTGGCATGTTTATGAGCATTGTTCTTGAGAAGGCTGATTTGAGATTAGCTGATTGGACAACAGGCATAAGGCAATTGTGTGTGTGTGATGGCTGTGCAGATCTGCGTATGTGTATATGTGTGTATATGTGGTTCTGAGAGTGTGGAGTTTTCTGCATTCTTCCTAGTCCTCTTGTGTCATAGATAAGGCATGAAGCCCGCATAAACTGGCAACATCTGATAATAACAGGAGTAAAATAAACCACCGTTTTGGAGTAAAACATATAAAGAGGCCTGTGCACAAAAACAACATCCCCATATTCACTGACAATAAGGGTGGCCACATAAGAAAGGAAAACTTGGCTGAGTGTGAAAGTAAAGTGCACTTAATCTGCTAGCCCTTTT
This sequence comes from Anguilla japonica, assembly GCA_025169545.1. Classification (NCBI taxonomy): domain Eukaryota; kingdom Metazoa; phylum Chordata; class Actinopteri; order Anguilliformes; family Anguillidae; genus Anguilla; species Anguilla japonica. The sequence continues at coordinate 6,033,591 of CM045898.1, read as the reverse complement.
GTTGTTTATAAACTGAACCTTTACACATGGCAGACGTGCTAAGCCAAAATGGCAAAGTTGAATCCAACCACACTGCCATCACCAGATAAGGGTGAGTCTCATCACTGCTGTGTTGAAATAGAACCAGGTAACACATCTAAGGTAATGGAGATACCGACAGCAGAGGCACTTGACCTGTACGTCGATGGATCTTCTTTTTATGTTGACAGGAAACGACACACGAGGTGGGCAGTGTGCACACAGGACGGGGCATTGATAAGACACGGGCAGCGAACAGGACAGTCTGCACAAGTGGCAGAATTGTATGTGATAGCAGACGCATGTGACGCAATGATAGGCTATGACATAAACACTTACACTGATTCACGCTATGCGTTTGGGGTAGTACACGATTATGTGGGTCTGTGGGCGAATAGGGGGTACCTGACTAGCACAGGATCCCCAATTCAAAATGGGGGAGTAGTGGAGAGCCTACATAAAAATAGTATTGGCACCAAAGTGAGTAGCAGTAATAAAAGTAAAGCCACACACCAAAGGAACAGACCCGCACACAGAAGGGAATAGGTGCGCTGATGAACGGGCTAAAAGAGCAGCCACAGAGGGAGTGATAACACCGGCCTTGGCCGCAGTACAGGAAAAGCAAGCAAACAAAATTAAACCAAAATAAAACATTTTTGAGTAAGACCAGCTTCAGCATCTAGCACCATGAGCAGAGAAGTGGTTATGGATGGAAAATTGGAGGAGACTTGGGGATGACAATTGTCATGGAGTGAAACCATGACCTGTGGACATTTACAGTTCTAAGCATGCGCACATGGTCCAATGCATTTAAACCCCTGTTCGTGTTCTTTTTAATTGCGCGCAACGTAACAACCATATAAAGTAACGTGAAGGAAGGAGGGGAAAATGTACTTACCATTGTTTGTGTGTGTTCTGAAGGTGAATTGTACATGAATGAGAACGAGAAAATATGGCAAAACGGAAAAGAAACAATGTTCGTTTGTACCCTTGAGCAAGGTGCTTAACCTGCATTGCTTCAGTATGCATCCAGCTGTATAAATGGATGTAAAAATGCTATGTAAAAGTTGTTAAAATACTAAATGCCTTTTTAATGGAAACTGTACCGCCATGTCCATGTAGTGCATGCTTATACACACAGGGCCAAGTGACTTGAAAGAATTGAGGAAATATTGGGTAGCATTGCTTTGGAATACATCTTATTTAATTTCGGTGAGGCAAGATAGCCTATATTGTTTGCAGTACCGTAACGTCATTTTGATATCAATACTTTTAATGGCAGGCCAGGATTTTGGCAGTATCATGATGCTACCGGAAAAGTGGTTTGCTGTGACCCAGTGGCTATGGGACTATCTGAACTATCTGGGACTGGGATCCCGGGAGGGGTATGTGTGGGTAATATTTTCCCAATGCATGGGTTTGAACATAATAATTTCTGTTGTGCTTATAGTGGTATATTACACCCTCCAGAAAGGAATTAGAGAAGTAAGAGATTAACTCTTGATAACCAAATTATGTAAGGCTTTTAGGACCAGATAGATCCTGTCCTCTGTTCTTTATGTGTAGGTGGGTGGGTGAGGGATAGAGTTTCTCATCACCAATTCAAAATAGGGGACTGGTGGGTTCAGAGTGTTTCTCCTCTCTGCAATTAGCGATGCCATATGGTATCAGGCAACATTAAGGGAATAGGTTGTTTATGTACAAAACAGATGTCATTAGGGAACAAAGAGATTGCAGATAGGATGGACATGTGTACCCAGTCAAGGCCCCAGAGGGTATTGAACCCATTTAGACCTAAGGCGAATAATGAATAATGCATTTCATTGCTGTCTGTGGGTCCAGCCATTTGCTAGTAACCTAAGTGCGTATCTGCCTCCACTCCCTGTGCGTAATGCAGATTGTGCTGACAAGCAGAGAGTGCATGCAGACTGAAGCGAGCTCGCTCTCAAAACAGCTTAGCATTGTACTATGAAATGAATTCATAATTATGGTGTGTCGAAGAAAAGGTTTCTGCACTGTGATAACAGTAATTGAAGAGCTTGAAAAAGCAAATCTCAATTAGAGGCATTATTTCCGTATTTAGAAAGTTCCGATTGGTTTGGAGAGTGTGCTCTAGACCATGTGAGAGCCATACTGGTGGGAATGTAAGTTTACTGAAGTGAATTTAGTGTTCTCCTTATTATTTCTTCTTATTCCACATCAAGTCAACATCCTGTACGCTACTCCTCCTACAGTTTTTCAGCAAGACCTACCTTTTTTAACTCGTAGCTTCACCTAGTTGCTTGTGCTTTTCTTGCCAGTAGTGCAAATATTTTTAAGATATTTACCATTTTTATTTATATTTTATTTATGTTTACCAAGACAATTTCCCATTCATTAACACTAGTGGAATGTTCACAATGTAAACAACACACTTGCAGCTGACATTGCAATCAGCCGCTGCAGCAGCGACAGATACAGACCGTCTCTTTCTTTTGCAAAGCTTCTAATGGATGAAATCTCTAGCAAAGTGAGTAACGGCAGCAGCAGCAAAGCAAGTTCAACTCAAACTAATATTAGTTTTCTGTTATAATTTCTGCTAATTCCTGCCAGCTACTGTAACATTTGTATTTCAACATTCAGCATAATGTTAACTGCTGTAAGAAATTAACTCCCAAAAACATGTTCACCTCAGTTATGTATTCAGAATATGTGATTTTGAGAGAAGAAAACTTCTTTTGTAGTATAGATAACCTGTTCAAAACGTTATCTAAAATGTGCAATTTGGAAAGGTTTTGGGATGTCTTGGAAAATCCATTGCAACATTTCACTGCTTTTAGTTATCTGCACAACAATCTGTGAATTCTTTGCTGATGTGTCATTGTATTACTGTTTTACATTCACGAATGGCCCAGAAATACTTTCAAACGATTATTGCAGAAAACAAAAAAAGAAAAAACAAATAAAAGCCTGTGCCGAAATTAGCTTGCTCTCCCCCTTGGCTAAACGCCAGGTTTTCAATGGGCAGGGTTCATTGGGCGTTAGTTATGTTAGAAAACCCTTAAGTCCAGTGAAGTTCTTTCTACATGTAATGTGTAAATAATGCTCTTGCCACTTTTGTGCATGCTAGGCAAGCTAAATTGAAAATGCCTAAGCATTGCCCCTTCTCTGGATGTGGAGAAAGCAATACATTCTTTTGTTTTGCCAAAAATGAAGAGTCCTACAAGAAATGGGTTTTAATTCTGGAGCCCACAGGCACTCCAGTATTACAATAACCAGTGCAGTTAGTATTTGCATTGCCCATTTTCTCAGAACAAAATAACTTTTCGTAGAATGTGCCGGATCGGTAAGTATGCCTACCATTAGCTTGCGACAATTAAAACGTTTTAAAGCTAAGACATGTGGAATCAAAGCCTGTTTTTATTTGGGTGTAATGTCCAGAATTTGAGACTGCTATAGAGTGTAATGTTAGTGTACAGAATCTCAGTGTTACAATGCTATTACAAGCTGAATAATCTTCAGGTTTAATTATATGATGGGAACGCCTAGTTTATGTTGCTTTCTTTCATTTTGTTGGGTACTGCATGGGACAATCTGCTCTAACCAGCTCTAACCGAGCTAGCGATGAGAAATGGTTTACATATGACCTGTCTTACAAGTATGAATGTTAATGAGCACAGGATACACACCCAACCTGCCCATGTCTGCTAAACAGGTCGCAATGATCTAACCGTGTCTATTACAATTCAATGGTTCTAATTCGGTTAAAAACGTGAAAGAAGCATTAAGAAGAAAATCTGTCCTCACTTCTGGGGAATATAACAAAAATCTAGTTTCCTGGACCTTTAAGAGCAGTGCAAACCAGGTGGAAATTGCCTTTTTAAATGCTTGGGGTTAAGGGGTTAAATAGTAGCGTCAATTTAAGCCTATTTAATTACCTTTGATCACCTGGGAACTCTCCTCTGAAATTGAGTGGAAGTGGCATTGAATGATCACTCTTCAGAGACACACAGCTGGGTACAGGTGACCCAGCTCTTTCTACCTGGACCCTGTGAACAAAACACAGAGACAGAGATTCCAGTTAAATTCATCTTCTTACCACAGCTCTATGTCACTGCACATCTGGCGATGACATAATAAACCGCACATACGCCTGAATGTGACATAATACACCCACCTACACCTGAAAGGTGACAGTGACACTGAAAGGTATATTTCCCTCCTGCCCCCTAGTGGTATGGGCAGCAGCGCCCACAGAATGGGGATAAAGTTAAGATTTGCAATTTATTAAAAAAGGGGCTACAAACACGTCACAAATTCAAGCTCAACGGCTGTAACAGCCTCCTTTTTGGCCAACAACACCATTCGTTCCCTTATCAGCGCTAATGGCAATAAATGTCAGTAAAATGAAAGGAGCCTCCCCATCCCCCAATCACTCATTGCACACTAACCCACATCATAAAACATGTTTTTTATACTTTCCATAATTACCTTGCCTTTCTTATTTTTGCATGAAAAAATGTATTCCATTTAAGCTGTCAGAACAGCACCTCAGATCACCAAAACAATCATTCAGAAAAAAGTTGGTTATCTGAACGGCGATAGGTTTACTTTTAAGTCAATCAAGTTACAGAATGAATTAAACAAGACTGTCACCTGTCAAATGAGCCCTCATTGCTGTCTGTGGGTCCAGCCATTTGCTAGTAACCTAAGTGCGTATCTGCCTCCACTCCCTGTGCGTAATGCAGATTGTGCTGACAAGCAGAGAGTGCATGCAGACTGAAGCGAGCTCGCTCTCAAAACAGCTTAGCATTGTACTATGAAATGAATTCATAATTATGGTGGATCGAAGAAAAGGTTTTTGCACTGTGATAACAGTAATTGAAGAGCTGAAAAAGCAAATCTCAATTAGAGGCATTATTTCCATATTTAGAAAGTTCCGATTGGTTTGGAGAGTGTGCTCTAGACCATGTGAGAGCCCTACTGGTGGGCATGTAAGTTTACTGAAGTGAATTTAGTGTTCTCCTTATTATTTCTTCTTATTCCACATCAAGTCAACATCCTGTATGCTACTCTTTCTACAGTTTTTCAGCAAGACCTACCTTTTTTTATCTCGTAGCTTCACCTAGTTGCTTGTGCTTTTCTTGTCAGTAGTGCAAATATTTTTGAGATATTTACCATTTTAATTTATATTTTATTTATGTTTACCAATAAAATTTCCCATTAATTAACACTAGTGGAATGTTCGGAATGTAAACAACACACTTGCAGCAGACATTGCAATCAGCCGCTGCAGCAGCGACAGATACAGACCATCTCTTTCTTTTGCAAAGCTTCTAATGGATGAAATCTCTAGCAACGTCAGTAACGGCAGCAGCAGCAAAGCAAGTTCAACTCAAACTAATATTAGTTTTCTGTTATAATTTCTGCTAATTCCTGCCAGCTACTGTAACATTTGTATTTCAACATTCAGCATAATGTTAACTGCTGTAAGATATTAACTCCCAAAAACGTTAGAACTGATTCACCTCAGTTATTTATTCAAAATATGCGATTTTCAGAGAAGACCCATTTCAAATTTGCCCTTTTTAGCCCAAACACTGGAGCGAATAGTTGCCATTCACGACCATCTTTCCACCAATCAGTTACTTGAACCTTTTCAATCTTGTTTTCGCACAAAACATAGCACAGAGACTGCCTGGGTGAAAGTTATCAACGATCTTCTCCATGCAGCTGACAACAACCTCTGAAACATCTTAGTGCTACTGGATTTGAGTGCTGCTTCTGACACAGTCTGTCACAAAATTTTGCTTGAACGCTTGGCTAATCTTGGTATCACCCATCTTGCACTTTACTGGCTGAACTCATACCTCTCTGATAGGCAGCAATACATATCCATAAAGAATCACAGATCTGACTTTGCTTCTGTCACTAAGGGTGTTCCACAGGGTTCGGTGCTGGGTCCTCTCCTCTTCATTATTTAGCTGCAACCACTGGGTCAGATCATGCGTCGTCATGGTGTTAGTTTTCACTGCTACGCTGATGACACACTGCTTTATATAAGTTCCAAACCCTCCTCTGCACTTCCTCCCCCATATCTCATCAACTGTTTGCAGGACATTAGAATCTGGATGACCCGTAATTTCCTCAAACTGAACGGTGACAAATCTGAAGTAATGCTTATAGGGTCTAAATCCACACTATCCAAAACTCCAAACTTTTCCATTACTATTGACGGTTTCCCCATCCCACTTTCCACTCATGTGAAGAGCCTTGGTGTCATTCTTGACTCCACTCTCTCATTTGAACCTCATGTAAAACACATCACCAGATCTGCCTTTTTCCATCTCCGGAACATATCAAAACTCAGGCCCATCCTGTCCTTCTCGACAACAGAAACACTAATCCATGCCTTTGTAACATCTCGGTTGGATTACTGTAACTCTATTCTCACTGGCATCCCGATCAGATCAATACGCAAACTTCAGTTAGTTCAAAATGCTGCAGCACGAATACTGACCCACACTAAAACATACGATCACATCTCTCCAATCCTGTACAAACTTCATTGGCTGCCAGTAAAATTTTGAATACAATTCAAAACCCTCCTGCTAACCTACGGTGCACTTCATGGTTTAGCTCCAGCCTATCTCACTGATCTTCTCCTGGCCCACACACCCACTCGCTCGCTTCGCTCCTCCTCTGCAAGACTTCTAACTGTCCCCACATCTCGCCACTCCACTCTTGGTGATCGGGCTTTCTCCTGTGCAGCACCCAAACTCTGGAACACACTCCCTCCCCACATCCGTAATGCTGAGACTCTCTCCACTTTTAAGAAACATTTAAAAACTCACCTCTTCACACTATCTTTTGCCTGAACAGGACATAGCTATCCACTCCCCCATGGCACTTTTATTTATTTTATTACTATTATTTTATTTTATTTTATTTTATTTTATTTTATTTTATTATTTATTTATTTATTTATTATCTTTTCAAACTGTTTTTAATATCATGTATGTATCTGTAGTGTCTTGTCATTCTTCTGTCCATTTTAATACCATGTAAGGTGACCTTGAGTGTTCAGAAAGGCGCCTGATAAATAAAATGTATTATTATTATTATTATTATTATTCATATTTGAAGCAGCGTTAGCAGATATTTTCTAATCAAAAATCTTAAAACCACTGCAACAATACAGAGAATAATACACAAAATATACATACAAGTTTTTTTAAATGTCTTTATTTCAGAAAAGCTCAATTCAGTGATTTTCACAGGGTAGGCACTGCCTACCTTGCCTACCCTGACTGCACATCACTGCCCACTAACACCAGCACGCACACACGCACACAGACACATATTACAATCTCACACCAAAATCTTATTCTCTTCCTCTCATCATCTTACTCCCTGATCTCATATCCCCTACATCAACACATAAACTCTCCCATTAACTATCACCAATGCTTATGTTTAATTCAGTGATTTCTTTGTTTGCTTCTCATTTGTTTGGTTTTGATTTTGTTTTGTTTCTCCTTTGTTTTGTTCTTGTATGTTTATTCATTGTTTTGCCTCTTTGTAATGGGTGGGGGGGGGGGGGTGGCTGGGTGGGTATGCTCTAGGGGGACATGTGGAATATATTGTAAAATATATAACTATTAATAAAGATTTTCTCAGAAGAGGGGGATGGTGGTGGGCCAAAAAAAAAACAAAAACATTTCTGACAGTTAACCCTTCAACTGTGGCACTCACTAGCAAACTAGAACAGTGACTTGCGACAAATTTCCGCTGCTCTTATTTTATACGGGAAAGGAGGAAAATACATTTTAGAGACAAGCTGTAATTAGGTATATGTTTCTTACCCATACATTTTTGTGTGTATCTGAGTGAAATGTACGTGTACGGTTATTCAACAAACTTTGTGGTCAGACTATCAGCCCAGTCAGATAGTTTTGAGCACAGTCTAACGTCATCCATGTTAGTTTCACTTAGGATATAGGGGAGAGTCGGTATAAATGTAACGGATCATAAATGTAACACAGTCAATAACTTTTAGTACACTGCTGATACAGTCACTATTTGAAGATTGTATACATGCAATTCAGCCCTATACCAAATGATTTATAGAAAAGAAACTGGTCACATGCATTGATTTATAAGCACACACCAGATTGGTCTGTATAGTAGACTATTTGCTTTTTCTTTTTAGCTTTGTGTTTGTTTTTAATGCATAAATAGGCTATGGACAAATTAATCAAACTTTTAATTTATTTCATGTAAGTAACCTAATCTTGGTCAAAATGGAATGGTCTGTTGTTGATAAGGTAAATGCATCCCTTTGCAATGCAGTCAAACAATGAACGTAATTTAATTCACAGGTCAGTACATTGTCTTACAACAGTAGGCTACATGGAAGTTTGATATAGGCTACAGTAATTTACAGTAATGGTAATAAAAATCCAGCATAAATTATCTGACATGATTAATTCATGAACAACTGAAATGGGAGAATCCTGACATGCCAGAGCTGTTTGAAGCAAAAATTCACAATAAATATTTGGCAAATTTTTTACTGGCAGTAGAACTAGTAATACTGCAAACCGATTGCTCAGACCGACATACTTCTGTATTTATTTAATTAATGTGACAAGAGCAGGTTGTGTTTCGCTGTTGATGTGTCCTTTTCACTGAGCAAGGCAGGCTAATAACGCATAGCTACTGACTAACATGAATGCAATGCAACTAAGCGCTGAATGTTTCGTAATACAGAGATTTATAATTAGAAACAGCCTCCGTGGGTCACTGATCAAGTGACTCCACTGACATAGCTGACTCAGTGAGGTGTATTTCTTGTGGTAGGCCAGTTGAACAGACAGCATTTTATCATCAAACTCAATATGAATTGTTTGAGCCAGGTAGCCTAACTATAACAACTATGCTTGCGTATTTGCTAGTTTATCAGCTATTAACATATATGTAGCCAGGCTCAGAAATTAATTCCTAATAATACGTGTAGACCTCCCTAAAATGGTACAATCCCTTGTCCGCTGATGTCATGCGTGTGCAATGCATTATTTGTACAGCACGGTCACGCAGAAAAGTAATTTAACACTGAGGATTGCATCGTGCAGGAAAGGTGTGCAACATCAACCCGAATTAAGGTAAATTGGGATGGCAGGTATGCCAATCAGCCAAGTTACACCTTGGTGGGGCATGCCTCATACAGTTGAGGCCAAACGTTTATATACACCTTGGTACTTTTTCACAACTCCACACATTTCATGTTACCATTCATTTTCTGTGTTAAGTAATTTTGGGTATCTACTTTATTTCCATAAGACGTCATTTCAAAATAATAGCTAAGAAACAGTTCTAACTAACAGCACATGGAGACAGAGCTTCTAGTTAAACTCATCCTCTTCCTGTACAGCAGCTCAAACTCACAGCACATGGAGAGAGAGCTTCCAGTTAAACTCATCCTCTTACTGCAGCTCTAACTCACAGCACATGGAGACAGAGCTTCCAGTTAAACTCATCCTCTTACTGCAGCCCTAACTCACAGCATATGGAGACAGAGCTTCTAGTTAAACTCATCCTCTTACTGCAGCTCTAACTCACAGCACTTGGAGACAGAGCTTCCAGTTAAACTCATCCTCTTACTGCAGCTGTAAAACACAGCACATGAAGACAGAGCTTCCAGTTAAAATCATCCTCTTACTGCAGCTCTAACTCACAGCACTTGGAGAAAGCTTCTAGTTAAACTCGTCCTCTTACTGCAGCCCTAAATCACAGAATACAGGAATATGACATAATACACCTCACCTACACCTGAATGGGTCACAATACACCCACCTATTTCTGAAACCTGTCAGAAACATTGAAGTATTATTACATAGGAATGTCTATTTGAACCTGTTTTATTACCTTTGATCATCTGTGAACTCTCCTCTGAACTTCATTGGCTGATCCATTGATTCTTCACTCTTCATAGACGGACAGCTGGGTACAGGTGACCCTGCTCTTTCTACTTTAACCCTGTGAACAAAACATCGAGACAGAGCTTCCAGTTAAACTCATCCTCTTACTGCAGCTCTAACTCACAGCACATGGAAACAGAGCTTCCAGTTAAAATCATCCTCTTACTGCAGCTCTAACTCACAGCACTTGGAGAAAGCTTCTAGTTAAACTCGTCCTCTTACTGCAGCTCTAACTCACAGCACATGGAGACAGAGATTCCAGTTAAACTCATCCTCTTAATGCAACTCAAACTCACAGCACATGGAGACAGAGCTTCCAGTTAAAATCATCCTCTTACTGCAGCTCTAACTCACAGCACTTGGAGACAGAGCTTCCAGTTAAACTCATCCTCTTACAGCAGCTCTAACTCACAGGACATGGAGACAGATCTTCCAGTTAAACTCATCCTCTTACTGCAGCTCTAACACACAGAATGCCTGAATATGACATAATACACCTTACCTACACCTGAATGGGTCTTAATACACCCACCTACTTCTGAAACCTGTCAGAAACATTGAAGTATTATTACACAGGAATGTCTGTTTGAACCTGTTTTATTACCTTTGATCATCTGTGAACTCTCCTCTGAACTTCATTGGCTGATCCATTGATTCTTCACTCTTCATAGACAGACAGCTGGGTACAGGTGACCCTGCTCTTTCTACCTGGACCCTGTGAACAAAACATGGAGACAGAGCTTCCAGTTAAACTCATCAGCTCTAACTCATATCACATTAAATATCTGATTCATGCATTTATACCTCTTCCTCTCGGTGCTGAGGGTTCCTCCTTTGGTCTCTGGCTCCTCTGAGAGACTCATTTTAGAAAACAGCGCCCCCTATTTAAGGAGACGGGAACACATCAGACCAGACTAGACCACAAGTGGCTTCCAACCAAAATTAGCCTGTAAACCCACAACATGAGCACACACTGGACACTCACGTGGACACACAGAGACACACACACAATATAGCGTAGTATTGACTAGAAGCAATGCAGAATTTAAATGGGCCCTGAAAATGCACTATACAGACATCTCAAAAGGAGTGGTGTTACCCTTGATACTGAAGCTCAGGAGCGTGTGTCCAGAAATACACCAGAATGCACTAGAAACAGTGTGCCGAGGCTTGATTAGTTTCTGCCATAAGCACGTGATCAATGACATCCGAAGCTTCATTCGGTACACACAACCATGTGACCGCTTTGGTAACTGACTCAAAGGAAGCAAAGCATTAGCGCAGGTTTCATGGGGAGAGCAAGCAGTTTGTGTCAGTCGTGAGCTAGTGAGTCACAGTGACTGCTTTAAGAATCTGAGACATTGTGCAGAGATGGAACCAGCCAGGAACAGAGAGTGGTCTGCAGTTTGGGAGCATTTTAAAATGATATCAGCAACTAAGCTTTATCCTCCTTTTGTGTTATAATATATATAGCAATACAAATGTATAAAAATACAAATATAAAAAAATAAAAACAATCAGTTAGGAATAAGGCTTTCTAGGTTCAGTTTTGCTTATTATTACTACAATTTAATGAAAAAAAAAACTAATTTTAACTCTGGAAATAATTGGAAAGACCACCAGGTCCAAGAACATGTAATCTCACATCCAAATTTATGACATTTAAAGACCATAGTGTATTATAGACACAGAGACAATTAAGCTATCATGAAGGCTTGAAGATATAACTAGAAATGTCACATCCTCCACAGAGGACAAACATGAATGTCTTTGTCTCAGAAGGATGAGAGAAAATTATTATATGAATACATACAACAATAACAGTGACCTGTTCAATGCTGCATGAGCACCTCCTCTCCCCATTTAATAGTTATTACTCCAAAGTTTCAAGGTGGACACGACGCTGATAACTATCTTTTATAAGTATTTTATTGAATCTCTTTTAACCTTTAATATGATCAGCTGGTTTGGTAACCTAAATCTTAAGTGCAATAGTCAACCGGCCAACATTGTAAAATTAGCTGGCAGGATCATCTGATACAGCTGACCCCTCCCAGCTGTATCAGATAGGATCTATAAGTAAGGCCCAGTCCATTCTGAGGGATTCCCAGCATCCCCTGTTCAATCAATTTGCATTACTTCCCTCAGAGCGCAGATACACACCGATCAGCCACAACATTAAAACCACCTACCTAATATTGTGTAGATCCCCCTTGCGCCAAAACAGCTCTGACCCGTCTCCACCTCTGAAAGTATCCTCTGTTATATTTGTATTTCTGTGTATATTTGTATCTACTGTATATTTGTATCTGATATTTTGTATCTACTGTAAATTTGTATCTGATTGTGTTACTTTATTGTCTTTTATGCTGCAACAGTGCAAATTCCCCCCGGGGATCAATAAAGTATACTACTACTACTACTACTTATTACATTATTGGTTTTTACTACATAAAAAATTTGAAATGGATTACATTATTGGGAGTTATTACACTGTTGGTAGTTTATTACATTATTACTTGCTACAGGGCTATAAAAAGCCAAGATATTGTTAGAGGGTGAATTATTTCCACATGATTTTAAGAACTCTCGACGGGTCAGAGCGGTTTTGGCGGGACGAGGGGGACCTACACAATATTAGGCAGGTGGTTTTAATGTTGTGGCTGATTGGTGTAGGCTTCCTATTTTAAAATAGGATCTGTGATGTATTGGGGTTACTTTTGCACGTTCCCTGCACATTTCAGCTTATTAGGCGCGCGCCTGGGACATGCACACTTTAACTAAGATGGCGCCGTTCCTAATTATTACTGTGTTGTGATTCTGTCTGCTTTGTTTTGCAAGTTAACTTCAGTTAACGCTATGCAACTATATTCTTGTCGTCCATGCCTTGAGAGTTTTACAACGTTTAGCCGACTTAACAGGATCCCTATGTTAAAAACAAACAGGATTAAACACTCTTTTATCCCTAGTGTCACTGGCTTTCTTAATAAGTAATAGTGATACATTTTGCAGTGATTTTAATGTTTATCTGTTGTCATAAATATAGCTATTGCTATTTATTGTATACTATGCTGCAGTACAAACTGCCCCATGGGGACAATAAAGACTCTAACTAAATCCAAACCTATATCCTTTGTGTTATATACCGGCACATTTATTCGGAATACCCCCTCATTAATGCAAATAGGCTACTCCTAACTGCACATTATGTGGCTGTAACTCAATATAGACATTACATTACAGGCATTTAGCAAACTCTCCTATCCAGAGTGACATACACAACTTCTTTATTGTCACATATTTTCTTACATTACATCCATACAGCTGGATATATACTGAAGTAATGCAGGTTAGGTACCTTGCTCAAGGGTACTATGGCAGCGTCCTACCTGGGACTCGAACCTGTGATTTATAGGTTAAAAGGCCAGGTCCTTACCTATTAGAATGGGCAAGATGTGTGATCTAAGCGACTTTGACTGTGCCAGATGGATGGTGCCAGATGTGGTGGTTCCAGCATCACAGAAACAGCTGCCCTCCTCTGATTTTCATGCAGTACAGCCTCTAGAGCTTACAGAGAATGGTGAGATAAACAAAAAACATTGTTAATGAGAGATCAGAGGAGAATGGGCAGACTAGTTCAAGCTAACAGAAAGGCCACAAATGAAATAACAGCTATGCTTGGCCAAAGAGCTCTAATGTCATCTCTCAGGACCACAGTAGATGAGACAAAGGAGACTATTTAGATTCTTGAAACTGTCAATTACTCCCAGTAAAACCATTTTCCTGAAGCCATTCCACATAGCCTTTTGGCATGGAGGTAGCATCTAATTTTGGAGCATCTAATGTAGCAGTTAACAGAAACTTGGTGACCCCCCCCCGATGCAACCAAGTTCTGTAATTCTCCAACTGTGGCCACTGGATATTTCTTTGCTCCCTGAACTATCTACCTCACTGTGCATTGGCTAAGATCACTAGCGCCATCTACTGGGAATGTTTACATTACATTACATTACAGGCATTTAGCAGACGCTCTTATCCAGAGCGACTTACACAACTTTTACATAGCATGTTTAACACTACTCCAGGGGTTTTGAAATTATTCATATTTGGTCTCACAGTAGTAAGTTGTATATTTCTTTGTTTAGTTTTTGACCCATTTCCTTATTTTTGAAGGTCAACAACCATTGTTTTTCTTCATTTGTGAGTTTGTTGTTTTATATGAAAAATGGATTTTGTAAGCGCGTTGCCTCAGTTTATACTCCAGTGAAGCAGCAAGCCATGGTAGCGGACAACACAGTTCCTTAGGCTTGAGCTCAGCTTAATGGCTTATATACATGCTGGTGTAAAGTTCACTCTGTTAGATTTTATTTTTAACAATCTTTAAGAGTGCCAATAATTGTGACCCCTATCAAGTAAGCATCTGAGATGCATGTATTTTGCTAGTAGGCGTATATGATATGCTAGCGACAATTTATAGCCGACTGATATCCCTGTTATTGCGTTTCATGTAAAATTTTAAAACATTTGGCAACGTTAACTACCCGTGCTTCCAGTCAGTGTTTCGACCGCATATTTACCCATAAACAACCCCCCTAACATACACGAACATGCTCGTGAGAAATCTTGGAAAACATCCAAAAACGACCCAAATCAATAATTCATGAAAGTAGATCATTATTTCTTATTAAGTAGCCCAATTCTATCTCAAAAAAGTCATTGCATCATGTGGTTTCCGTTTCTAAGTAGTTGAAATTCAATTCGAAATCGCTGCAGTACAATTCATGTTGTATTTCAATTTCAACTTCAATCCAACTCAGGCAAAACGTAAATTCGCTTTGACGTGGTGGCTTTGAAATCAGACGCTTTCGTGATTTTAAGTAGACCTACATGCACAGCTACATGCTGCTACCTTGTGGTTCACACAAGAAACGGCGTCTTAATGCAACTATAACCACAGTTCTTGTCAGTTCTTGCTACTATTAAAGTAGTTGCATTTATTATCCTTGAAAATTGTGCAAATTCAATAGAACAGAATTAATTGGTAAGGACATTGCCACTAGGTCTTCATGAATTGAAACTAGTCAGAGTTGGGTAGCAAATATGCAAATGAATATCCTTTAAGCATCTTTTTAGCATGCTCTTGTATACGGGAGCTAATGTCTCGTTTCAAACGATAGAAGACCAGCTATAAAAGCTCCATACGTGAATTAACTACCGACCACCGACTTTAACATGTCAGACATCATGTTAATTTGTCTTAATCCAAACTGTGTGAATACAGAGCAAAAATAGCATTTTGATTTCACAATCCGCACAGTTAAAATGTTCGGTCTGTTTTTGTTACAGTAGCAGATGTCATAATGTAGCCAACGACAGGCCTGTGACTTCCGTCATATCCAAATAGGTAAAATGATCATGAAATACCAAATTAATGCTAAAATAAACGCTAAAATTTTTAAAAGTTATTTGAAAGGGTATTGTTTTTGGTCCCAAATGGGGGAATTTGAAAAAAACATATTACTCCTCGTCTACTCCTCGGGCGACATTTTATTACTTGTTTTATTTCACGAAATTAAACGTTATTGCGATCATAGCTACAGATTCCTATTCCTCCAAACATCCCTTCTCATCTAGCTTCTATTCTCCCGGCTGCAACGACTGAAGCCCCCAGTGAGGCTTGGCTTTGGGCAGAGGTGGGTAGAGTAGCCAAAACCTGTACTCAAGTAAAAGTATTGTTACTTTAAAATAATAATGACTCAA
This sequence comes from Anguilla japonica, assembly GCA_025169545.1. Taxonomy (NCBI): domain Eukaryota; kingdom Metazoa; phylum Chordata; class Actinopteri; order Anguilliformes; family Anguillidae; genus Anguilla; species Anguilla japonica. The sequence continues at coordinate 6,017,854 of CM045898.1, read as the reverse complement.
GTAGAAGTAAAAGCAGTCATCCAAATAATTACTTGAGTAATTAAGAGTAAGAGTAAGAAAGTATCTCGTGAAAAGACTACTCAAGTACTGAGTTACTTCATATAATCTGATTTAATGTTGAAATAAGAAGAGCAAGATGAACGTAAAAATCTAAATGTCCAAAATATAAAATTGTAAATGCTTGTCCAATAGAAATAAACCAAATATAAAATAGCCATGTGCAAATTCAAACATGGCCTAAATCATATCCCTTAAAACAATAATACAATAAAACAATACACAGGAGGTTCGTCAGAAGAGGAGGATTTTCGCTTTCTGTTGGACTCTATTAAGTCTGTATACCCCGTCAGTTTGTTGGGGTGAACCCTCCGTTGACAGAAAAAATATCAATGAGGCTACAGGGATTTATCCATTAAAATAGACTCATCGTCACAACAAAGAGGAGCCTGCTCAAATTCAAACAGAAACTTTATATGTGGGAAACATAATGCTTTGTAGCACCATCATTGTACCTTATGAGGCACTTCTCCACGATATTCCAAAGTCCCATGATGCCTTGCGTGGAATATGTGCAGAACTTCCGGTTTAGCGTAAAACAAACGTTATGTATGCTATGCAATGTTCCAGCGCTGACGTCTTGACTGTTGCATGCTTCACAAAAACTATTACACTACTAACTAATGCTTACATTACAGTGTGAAATATCCATATTAATACCAGTAACCTATTTAAACACACTCAATTTAAAAAATAACGTATATAACCGAAGTATTTTGAGCAATAATAGCCTACTTACATAGCAATGATGAAATCTTATGTGTTCAGTAGATGGAGACAGAGAGCGTAAATCAACAAAACAGTTCAATCCGCTTGTTTTGCTCCAGAAAACGATGTCATCTAGGTCTATCAGCAAACATACGGCTTAGCTATGCCCAGAAGTCCTCAATAATAATAGTATTTCCCCAGAAATTACGAATAATACTTGACCACGTTCCGTGCTGCGTCTTTTACTGCTACCAAATGCATAAGTGAATGCGACGATAAGAATATTTTCGGTTACGCTGACCTAAAAAACGCTATCCCAAAAGCAAAATTAGACATGTTATACATCGTTAGAAAGCTTATACTCTCACCTACTGAATAAATGAATTGTCAATCAAGCCAGACTGTACTAAAAAGGGCGACAACGCCGTAAACAACGCGTGTGGTATTATGCACAGCTATTTTGGAAGATACCGAGGCATCACAAATGCCCGTATATTTCACAAACGGATTGTCCAAGGCAATAAATGACCACTCAGTCAAATAGTTAGCAATAGTTAGTTATCCACCCACAGCCAAAAACTAACCTACAATTTACCGCCACATATTTTCTCAAGTTCGAAGTTGAGTTCTTGTAGGCTGAAATGTCCACATTTCTAGGCAGACAAAGAAGGCAGCGCATAATGTAACGACTGTTTTTGGTAGTCTGTAAGTAAAACGTAGTTTGAACGTGAGGCCAGGGGTGTTCTGCCTGCTACGAATCACCCGCCGTTGTTTCAGCCATTGTTGTCGCCCACTCATCCTTCTGTGTGCTGTGACTGGCTACGTTTGATTGGTGAAACGGAGTCATGTGGGGCTATGACAGAGCCAAAGCAAAGACCAGTCAGCCTCTTTGGCTGAAGTCTCTCTGAGAGAATGAAACGAACAGAACGTGCATTGAATAAAAAATGGGTAAAAAATAAAAGTAACGAGCGGAATGTAGCCGAATATAACGGAGTAAAAGTAACATTTTTTCTTCACAAATATACTCGAGTAAAAGTGAAAAGTATGTTGCATTAAATCTACTCTTACAAGTACAATTTATTCAAAAAGTTACTTAAGTAAATGTAACGGAGTAAATATAAAAATATAACGCGTTACTACCCACCTCTGGCTTTGGGTCTGGTTTTACCCACATTAGTGTTTATGTGTGGCTCCCTAGAGAGAAATAAGAGCACTGATGCTCTTTAATTCAGTTTTTGGGCAAAAAGTGTAATCCTGAAATCACACACGGCAAAACAATCTGTGTGACGATAAAAAAAAAAGCCGAGTTAGAGATCCCGGTTTGTGTCCTCTCTGCATGGAGCTAGCAAGTACCTGTGCTTGTGGTGGTTTCCTCTGGGTACTGGGTCACTGTGTCCATATACTCCTAATAAAGAAATAATTACACAATTCTGTCTACAGATGTTTAAAAGCCGACACTGAATCTCTAATTTTACACGACATGAAGTTTCCCTTCAGATTAAGAAACATCAGTGTCCATGTTCTTGCTCACAAGTGAAAACATTGAATAATTTATGATTTCTGCAACAACAATTTGATGACACTCGTAGTGCAACAATAATGCACAAAAAGCCAAACTTCATGCTGACCAGAGAAAGCTTCTGTAATCCACATAGTGACAAGTTATTACAAGGCTATCTCTCAGAACTCTGCAAAATGATTCTTGCTGCTTAATGTACTTGTTATGCAGACTCTGTTATTTTTGCCACAAACATGAGATTATGGTTCAAACTAGCAAGCGCCCATGAGACAATAGCTCAGAGTGAAACTGAACTTCCATTACCATCTCGTGGCTGTTTAAAGGAACTAAAATACTATTTTTTCAACAGTCTTTTCTAGAACTCCACAGGAGTTCTCATGTCTTAGTAATTGCAGTAGATGTGACTTTAAACCAAAATGTTTTACAAATAATCCAGACAATGTTTTATTGATCAAAAACAGTTTTCATGTCTATATGATTGCACATATTGAATCACTGCCCATTCTTTCACTGCTCCGCCTCAGTTCCTGTTGATTCAGTGGGAAACCTGCAGTGATTAATACACTTCAGGCTGTGTTCTGCAGTGTACAGCTGCTTGGAGGCTTAAGGTAGTGAAGGGAAGTGTATGTTTCTATATTTCTGTATGCACTCTTGGCCAATTCTGCCTAGGCCTGTGGCCTTGTCCCAGTCTCCACATTCCCAGTTACCGTGACGATGATGGAGAGGAGCGATGGAGAGCTATGGGGAGGATGAAATGCAGCTCAGGGCCGTCCCGAGTGCACTCCTGAGAGGACCCGAAAAGCTCTGGCACCCACCATGGGGATATACCGCCTCCGTCCCAGGTGCTATACTGTGCTGTTATGTTGTGTGCTGAGAGGCCTAATTACTGATGTAACATGCGTGTGTGACCCCAGACAGAGACTCCATGCTTGTGAGATGTGACCTTATGAGGTGTGATGCTTGGAAACTACTATCAAGACTGAAACAACTTAGTGAGTCTTTGGAGAATGCCTCTGCATGCTGTGCAGTGGGTATTTCCCTGGTGCATATTGTACTAAAGTCTGTTACAGTGGGAAAATGTCATCTGACCTGATGATTTCCTGTCTAGCTCGTGTGCCTGCTTTCAGTGGTTCCTATCAATGCAGTGATTATTTGGCACATTGTATGGTAGTCTGCATTTCTTATGGATGCTGATAAGTTGTAATTTTATTGAAAGTAGGCTTGGGGCTGCTGGATGGCTCATTCCGTTAAGGCAACACGCTGAGGTGCATGGATGAGCCTCACGGCCTCGGGTCGAATCCGGACTGTGCCAGTGCCGACTGTGGCCGGTAGCTCCACGGGGAGACGTAAGATCGGTGCCTGTGTTGCCCAGGGTACGGGAGGGTTCAGTCAGACAGGGATCTGTGTTTCATCACTCTCTAGCGACCCCCCTTGGGCGCTCGTATGACTGCATGTCAGAGCCGCTTATGAAAGGTCTTCCTCCGGCATGAAAAACAGCTTTTCTGTTCTATTACTTTACAAAATATATATGTGCACAAGCTGAAATGTGGTATATGTTAAAATTAGCTTTTAACGTGTTGGCTTGTTATCATAACAAAGGTGAATTTTTTTTTTAAAGCAAAGCATGAAGATTAAACATAAGGCCATGTCATGGTTCTGTCTCCATCAAATGTGTGTTTGATGTAATGACAAACAGGGAAACATTTACTCAGACAAGCTCGTTCATGTTAATAAAAGTACTGGCGTATGGCATTAGCAAACTTCCAAGAATTCCTCTGCAAGCTGTGGCGTGTGTACCTCTCTGGTGCTCCTTGTAATAAAACCTGTAACTGTGGGAAACTGTTGTCTGACCTGGTATTTTCCTGTCTACCTCGTGTACCTGCTTTAAATGTATTTCCTGGAAATATGTTCAAAAAATGCCCTGCCAAACCAGACATTTAAACTTTGCAACAGTAAGATTTAAACTGAACTGCCAGTGCCTTAAAGTACTGCAGTCCTTAATGTGTTCATCTGTCATTTGTACACCTCATGTTGCACACAGTTGTTCTCATGTTTTAAGCATTGCAGGAGATACAGTATGGCTGTAAATTGCTGTTTCACAAATGATCCAGATGATGTTTTAACAATCAAGAACAGTTTATATATAGATGGAATTACACATAGTCTATCGGTGCTTTTTCATTAATTGATGTTGCACCGCGACCACATACTTCTAAAGCATAGTACTGTCCAATCATGTTAAAAATCCAACATGATCACTCTGCATCACTTGCAGTAGTTTTTTTGGAGAGAACAGTGCTGTCATTTATACTCAAGGATTCCAAAAACAAGATGGACCCACTGCACTTTGCACACAAGGTGAGGCACAGCATTGATGACTCTCTACTTTTTTTTCAGTTCAGTGAACTCTTGAGAACCTGTGAACTTCTGCCTTGAAACTCAACCTTGGAGTTCAGTCACTTGCAGTAGTATCACAAGGCCACCAGGTGGCAGAATACATCTGCTTTGTGTTTACAGTATTCCAACAAACTCAGAGATTTGATAGTTGTCAAAAAAATACTCTAATACTTTTGGCCATTTCCAGCTCCTGCCACGGTACATAATGGTTTCATTAAATTCCGTTTATCTTGAGGATGGAGGTGCAATTTCAAAGAAATTCACTGTTCGACGCACTGAAGATGCTCATTGTTGTTGTATGCAGAGGACACACACAGAATACTGATGCACACAGCCTCACAGTACATTAACACACAGCCCGCCAGGCCCCAGCCATAGACACACACACACACACATGCAGCATACACACACACACACACACACACGCACGCACACAGACACATACACACACAGCCTGCCAGCACCCAGCCATAGACACACACACACAGCATACTGATGCACACAGCCTCAGAGTACATTAACACACAGCCTGCCAGGCCTCAGAAACACACACACACACACACATACATACACACTCACGCACACACTCACACACACACACACACACACACGCACACAGCATACTGATGCAAACAGCCTCAGAGTACATTAACACACAGCCTGCCAGGCCTCAGCAACACACACACACACACATACACACACACACACTCACGCACACACACACACACAGCACACTGATGCACACAGCCTCAAAGTACATTAACACACAGCCTGCCAGACCCCAGTCACACACACACACACACACACACACACAGCACACTGATGCACACAGCCTCAAAGTACAGTAACACACAGCCTGCCAGGCCCCAGTCACACACACACACACACACACACACACAGCACACTGATGCACACAGCCTCAACGTATATTAACACACAGCCTGCCAGGCCCAGGCACACACACATTGTTCTCCTGATCACATGGATAGTCGGTTTGATACAGTGGTTTGTGTCTTTGGAGGCCCTACTAGACTGAAGGCTTTTCTTTCTGGGGAGGCTACGCTCCTTCGGTGTGTGTAGCAGGATGCTGGCCATGTTCTACCAGATCATTTCTACATGATGAAACCAAAATGTCTGTATAAACCGGCAGAAACTAATAAAAAATCTTTTTTTATAGATTCTCCAACCTGATGCACATATTCTAGCAGTCCCATGCCAACCACAGGCAGTGGGAATAACCAGGGAGGAACAGGGGACACCCCTCACCAGACCCTATGCTGTTATGAAATGCTATCAAACTCCGTCCACTTCTCACATACATTCCCCCACTGGCTCAGAACAGCTCGTCAGCGATTCAGTCTGTCCTCCCCCAAATTTGCCTTCTCTTTCCCAGACCTGGCAACACAATCTCCATCCACCCAAACTGGGATTTGAGTGGCCTTAGACACCCCTGTCATTTTCTCAATCATACCCCACACCTCCCCAGCCTGTGTGCCCTGGCCTATCCGAGAGCAGTACTCTCTCCAGCACTTCCTGTTTGGTGCCTCGATGACTCTCCTGGCCACTGCTCTCGCCCTGTGATACTCCAGCACACAGTCTGGAGGAAGGTTCCTGTGCAGGACCCGGAGTGCATGGCTGTGTGCTCAAACAGCCTTAGAACATTCCAGTGACCACCACAACACCACCTTCCTCATCCTTCTCCCTTCAGACCAAGGGACAGCAGCTGACAAGGCAGCTAACAGAACTTCAGATGATGCAGTTACTGAATCATCTATATCACCCCCCACCTGGATCTGTGCTGCTCCAGTTTCACAGACCTGACTGAACACCTCCCAGTCTCCTTTTTCCCAGCACCATCTACCTGGGGACACCCACTCCTCCCAAGATGCTTCTGCCCCTATTCTACACAGTATTGGATAACGGTCAGTCCCTACAGCTGAATCCTCCCAGACCTCCATTCACACCCACCAGATTTGGGCAGAACGGTTAATTACATTTGCCAGAAAATCTGTCTGTACCAGGCTGTCTGTCTGGGGCACCTGTGTGTACAGGCCTGTGTGTTCTCTTCACTGATCTCCCATCCTGCCTTATTGAAAAAAAATAATGAAATAAAGCAAGAGGGACGGCCAGCCAACGCTCACGCATTGGCGAATGAGGAAATGCCAGCGTGTATTGCCTCTTCCAGACTCCACTGCTGAGTTAGCTTGGCAAACATGTCAAAAATACTGGGGAGAAAACTTGTAGGGGACTGAGTTTTTATGTGCATTAAAAGGGTACTCCTCTGTTTTTAATTATTTTTCTGTTATCGTTTAAAAGTTACTCTTAAGAATTCTTGGAGTTGACAGCTAACATTCCAGAATAGTTACAGTATAGCCTGTAGATGACACTCTGTATCAGCAGTGATAGGAAAAACTATGGTTCTCGTGATGACACTGTCACAAAGACTCTTTACAATGGCTTTACCAGGCCTGAACCCCCAGAAAAAGTTTGTGCTGATTGTAATTGCAGCGGCAAAATTTGCTTTCAACTCAAGAGACATTGATATTATTCAAGGTTAGTTCATCTATTTTCACGATTTCATTACATTACAGGCATTTAGCAGACTTACACAACTTTTACATAGCATTTTACACTGCATCCATTGATACAGCTGGATATATACTGAAGCAATTCAGGTTAAGTACCTTGCTCAAGGGTACAGCTGCAGTGTCCTACCCAGGAATAGAACCTATGAACTTTCGGTTACAAGCCCAGTTCCTTACCCACTGTGCTACACTGCCGCCCTGGTTAAACAAATATCCGTACATCAACCCTGAAGAATATTCAAATATCAAATTGTGTAAGAATGCACATCTGAAGCTGGATTCCTCCTGAGATTTATTTTTTCTGGCCACTGCTTGAGTGTTTTTTCTTCCCATCTGGGAGTTTATCTTTACCTCATTGCTTCTTTTTGGGGGTTCATACCTGGATATTGCCAAATTTTCCTTCTGTTACTCTTTAAAACATAAATATCATGAATGCGGGAGAGTGAGTAACTGGATGTGCATCGTAATAACAGAAATACTGTAATGTGTGAATAGCAGGATGTGTATTATAATAACACAAATACGATAGTATGTGAATATCAACGTATGTATTATAATAACACAAATACTGTAGTGTGTGAATAGCAGGGTGTGTATCATATTACCAGTTTGACCTCAGTATCCTACTGTGCTTTAGTTAAACCTGCTGTGTTAGCCAAATAGCATTAACACAAAATTTGTAACAGTAACACGCCACATACTGTACAGTCTGCCCACATTTTACATTTCTACATTCACATCCACAAATCCAAACTGCTTGATTATAGAGAAAACTAAATTCTGACTTCCCTTTCCACAAAGTGAAGACTGTCCACACAAGGCTCATCATGTGCAACAAATCTGTTATTCTATCCATAAATCTCTATTCTGGAGATATAGGCTTCCATAGGCCTATTATTGCCATGTGAGAAAATCTAGTTGTTCCCAATGTGTCTTAATTATTTTCTGAAGAATAAATTCATTAATAAATATGACACTAGTTGGAAAAGAAAAACTTCTGACAAAGCGATGGACTGAATTTAATATGTGCATTGTTAAATAAATAAATAGATATATCAATTAAATTAATAAATAGATTTACTGAAATAAAATCCACAGATGTTAGTGCTGAATCGTCACTGTGTGTTTGCTCACGTTACTTTTATTTATTTACCTGATTCCAGTGCAAAATGAATATCTGTTAGACAGGCTACTGTTTGACAAAACGTTCGGAATGTCTTTCAGTGTTACGGTGTCAAAATGTAGCCTGCACTTTTAATCAAATTACTAGGCCTGTTGCTACCATCATATCTCACAAGCTAATATTATCATAAACTATTTACAAAATACTGAAGTAAACATAAACTTTTTAAAAATTATTTTTAAATTACTTTTGGTCCCAAATGAAATATAAAAAAAGAAGAAGCCAATTGCACCCAGACCGCCATTTTGTTGTCAGTTTCCTGTTTTGCTGAATTAGGCGTGTTAATGCGATTATACTGGAATATTGCCATTCCTCCCCACACCTCTTCACCTTCAGTTTATATTCTCTCCATCCCACTCCACAACAGGCTACTTACTCCGTTCTTTTTTCAGTTTTATTCCTTCTTTTACTCCGTCTTCTTTCTCGTCCGTTTTTAAAATGGTGTTTGAGTTTGAAACACTCCCAGGTGCTTTTGGACTTTGGACCATCTCACCCTTTCAGTATGCCTTGCCCATTCACTTCCTCATGATCGGTTATGGCCCTTACGTAATATGCTAAAGTTTGTGGTGAATAATGTCTGTTAATACTAAAGTTAATTATTAGCTCCAGTTCTTAACTGACTGGTTTTGTTCATATGTTTTGGTGTAAGGTTTGCTATTATGATGTCTGTACGTTGGTTATGTGACATTTCCAGTCATTGACTGTTTGATTTCTTTTTTAGACAGCCCGGAAGGTTATTTGTCATTTTCATGTTTGTCATCCTGGAGGCCAGGATCAAGGAATTGCGGCACTCATATAGTAAAATTATGTGATGAAGTTTATACCATTATTTCAACAATGCATCATACTTAACAATGTTCAACTGCAGAAAAAAATGGCTAAACATTTAAAGGGACAAATTTTAAATGCTTAAGCAATGACAACAGAGTAAACAGAATAGCCTATGACAGAGTGAGCTGAATAGCCTATGACAAAGCGAGCTGAATAACCTATGATAGAGTGAGCTGAATAGCCCATGATAGAGTGAGCTGAATACCCCATGATAGAGTGAGCTGAATAGCCTATGACAGAGTGAGCTGAATAGCCTATGACAGAATGAGCTGAATAGCCTATGATAGAATGAGCTGAATAGCCTATGACAAAGTGAACTGTCCCCCATTCAAATGGAAAGAAAGACAGCTTATGTGAAGGAGCTACTAGAGCTTACCTCTGTTAAATGTAGTTCTTTAGCTGAACGTCCATCCTGTGGAAACTGTCTCTGCTGTTGTCCCTGCAAGTAACAAAATGTGTCAGTTGCTCTGTGCTGTCAGTGGAACCATCGCCTGACCTAACTAGGCAACAGGTAACATTGGAATGTACAGCCTTCTTCTCTATGGAGAATTATAAAACTGTAACACTAATGCTGCATTGCTTGTGTAGCTCTGTATTACCAGTTTGACCTCAGTATCCGACTGTGCTTTAGCTAAACCTGCTGTGTTAGCCAAATAGCATTAACACAACAACTGTAACAGTAACATGCCATGTTATGTACATTCTGCCACATTTTACATTTCTACATTCTGCACAAATCCAAACTGCTTGATTATAGAGAACTCAATCCTGACATCCCTTTCCACAAAGTGAAGACTGTCCACACAAGGCTCATCATGTCCAACTGAACTGTTTTTTTCTATGTTATTCAGTGCAAAATCAGTGTCTGTTAGACAAAGCTACTACTGTTTGAAAAAAGTTTGGAACGTTATTGAATGTTACAGTTGCAGGTGTCAAAATGTAGTCTTCTCTTTAAATCAAATTACTAGGGCTGTGACTACCACCACATCTCACAAGGTAAAATTATCGTAAACTATTTTCTTTTTAAACTGAAGTAACACATAATTATTTAAAATTATTTTTTAATTACTTTTGGTCCCAAATGAAAAATTTGCAATAAAAAAAGAAGCCTATTGCACCAAAACCGCCATTTTATTGTCAGTTTCCTGTTTTGCTGAATTAGGCGTGTTAATGTGATTATGCTAGAAGATTCCCGTTCCTTCCCACACCTCTTCACCTTTAGTTTATATTCTCTCCATCCCACTCCAGAAGAGGCTACTTACTCCGTTCTTTTTTCAGTTTTATTCCTTCTTTTACTCCCTCTTCTTTCTCGTCCGTCTTTAAAATGGTGTTTGAGTTTAAAACACTCCCAGGTACTTTTGGACTTTGGACCATCTCACACTTTCAGTATGCCTTGCCCATTCACTTCCTCATGATAAGTTACAGCCCTTATTGGGATGGCAGGTATGCCATCCCGCCAAGTTACGCCTTGGCGGGGCATACCCCATACCTAGCACAGAGAGTTTGGCACTTTTCAGGATTCCCCACAGAAATAACCACAACAGCCACGGACACTCAGCCCTTAAAAACATCAAATTCTAGATATTCTGACCCCATTTCAACAGACAAAATTCATAAACAACTTCACATGTCCACAAAATAAAGCCCCAAACTAAGGGGATTTTGCATTTTCTCCTTCTTCTTCATCTTCTTCCTCTTCTTCTTCTCATTATTATTTTTTCCTGCCGCCTATCCCACAAACAAAATGTTTCCTCATTGGACATTTTACCGACACCAGCCAATCCTTCACCCACACGAGCCAATCAAATACACATGCAAAATACCCATACCTTTTTAGTCTGAAACATTTCTAATCTACATAGCTAGCCTATTCATGGCCTAGTGGTCAGGGTTACAGTCTATGGTCCCTGGGGTTGCAGATTTGAACCCAGCCAGGAACAAGTTTCTTTAACCTGAGACTTAAAAGAATTGAGGAAACATTGGGTAGCATTGCTTTGGAATACAGCTTATTTAATTTCGGTGAGGCAAGATAGCCTATATTGTTTGTAGTACAGTAACTTGGCGTAATTTTGATATCAATACTTTTAATGGCAGGCCTAGATTTTGTCAGTTTGAATGGATGAGTTATAGACGGTGTATGTCTTGCATGTGTGAGTAACTTGGCATTTTTGTATGTTGAAATCATGTTTTTTATGAGATATCATTTCTTTTTGCAAAGCGTTTTGTTATGAGAATGTGAGAAATGCGAAGCGACCCTTTAAGAAATGGTTGTGGATTATGGCTATCCTTGTGTGGATTTGTACAGTCTGATGAGCATGTACCGTTTAGCACTTTCACTTTGCTATATATGTAAAACAGTGGCCGTGACAAAGGGTGCAGTGGCGTAAGTGTAAACGCATCAGAAACGCGAGTGAAATATAGCCGGTGTACGTACTCATGGATTTGATGGCCATCCAACGAGCCTTGATTGACAAAATTATCAGCAAGCCCATAGAATTAGAGCTCCCTAGGTCGCAACTTGTGTACCCTTCTGTCCTGCTCCGTTGTCTGTTATTTCGTGGAGATGCACTTTTAATGTTTGTAAGGTTTATAAGGCATTTTGATAGGCTTATCTGCAGGTAGGAGTCCTCTTCGCTGTTTTGCTAAACTAGATCAGTCATCTTACGTGAGAATTGGAGTGAGTAGAACTGGAAGACTTGATAGTGGAGAATAATAGGAGCAGACGCATATGTCCCTGCAAGCTTTGCATATGATAAAATAACAATATTATGAGAGAAATGAGGAGAAATTATGAAATTGAGTAGTTGAAACAATATGTTTTTAGCAGAATGGGCATGTAGGTGAAGGTTGACATGATCACAGACTATAGTGCAAAGTAAATAAAGCGACGATGAGAGAGTTTCCTTATGGAATGGTATATATATAACAGACAGTATAAAGTATCAGACGTTAAAGTGGTGGGTAAAGTAACGTGTGATAATGCATAGGAAATCTTTTGCACTGATGTACGTTTCTCATGTTCAGTACTAGTAGTTATAATTATGATTGAGTCATGATTTTAAATGTAATGTTTTAATGGGGAGTTGCAGACCGTACATACGTAGTAATTGTTTGTATGTGGCTAGATAGAGAACAGAGCGAGGTAACATGAATGTAGAAACATGGCGTTTGCTGATAAGAATGTTTTGTACGGTAGCCAAGTGAAGAAATATAGTTAGTAAAAATAGCACAGTGGTGAACTGGTGTAATTTTTTAATAAAATGAATACATTTGCGATCATGAAATGCATATGGGTGGCCGTGAGTGACTTTTGGTAAAGCAAATATAAACGTAAGAAAACGTTAGTGTAAAATATGAAAATATCTGCCTGAGGGCAAGGCAGGATTCAATCCTTCAACCTCAGGCTCATCAGACCGTGACTTTGTTAGTGCAGCACCATGACATAGCTATGCAATGCATGAAATATCATTAGCAGACCTGTCCGTGGTTTTAAAGAAGAACAAAGGCCAGTAAGAACAGAAGAGCTCCCGTTGAATCCATGGCTTTGAGATACTGTAGCTGGTTAAGTGAACGTGCAGATGGTACATCATAATGCAGTGCAGATGTGGTGCAAAGGCAAATTGTTGAGAAGTAATAGAGAATTATTAGTGAGCAAAAAAGCAGATTAAAGAAACTTGCTTCTGGCTGGGTTTGAACTGGCGACTTCATGATCCGTAGACAGTGAGACTTACAACTAAGCCACGAACTGACTAGCTGTATAGACTGGAAATGTTTCAGACTGAAAAGGTATGGGTATTTTGCGTGCGTACGCGAGTTTTTGATCGGCTCGTGTAGGTGAAGGATTGGCTGATGTTGGTAAAATGTCCAATGGGGAAACATTTTGTTTGTGGGATAGGCCACAATGCATGTGTTTTTGCATTTGCTTTTACTTTTTTATTTTCAGAATATAAGTTACATATTTTTCTATCAGGCTGCCATATCTGGAGAGTATTTACATTTCCGCCTGTGAAAAACGCAATGAAAAAGTTAAAACCCGCACAAGGACACAGCGGCTGGCTTTGTTTTGAAAAAAAAAAGAAGTTAATTATTCAAAACAATAAATTGATGTGTCCTTAAAAATGTTCTATTAATTTCAATGTGAATATTTTGTCAGTAAAAGGTCTTTATTTAAAAAATAATAATCTATTTCTTGATTGCCCTTTGCCAAATCACAAACTGTTGAAAACCTGAAACATTCCAAAGGAACAGATGTTCAAAATTTGCATTATAGTCTCATAATGAACCAGTATTATTTACAAATGCACCACTTTTAGGTAATTAAATTCAACTAAGACCGTACTGAGAACAGTCTTTTAGGTATTTAAATCCAACTAAGACTGTATTGAGAACAGTCCTATATGCAATTAAATCCAACTAAGACCGTATTGAGAACAGTCTTTTGGGTAATTAAATCCAACTAAGACCATATTGAGAACAGTCTTTTAGGTAATTAAATCCAACTAAGACTGTATTGAGATCAGTCTTTTGGGTAATTAAATCCAATAGCTTTCCATTTAATGATCGGAGAAAGTGGAAAAGAACAGGCCTGACCTCTGCAACATTACTGAACTGCATAATTACTGCATTAATGCCATGTCTAGCCGCAGACCTACTGCCCGTAAGCGGCTGCATCTGAAGATCCCACAGCACTCTGCAGGAGCGAGTTCATGTAACAGAGCCTGCTCAAAGCAGAGAAGGTGGGGAAAAGCCTGGCAGGCTGCTCTTCAGCCACTCAGAGACCAAGCAGAAACCTGGTCGAGATTCGTTTCTGGGAGATAAGGGGATGAGTCCTCCTCCCCTTCATCCAGAGTTCCCTCATCGCCGTCGTTCCCCCGCTGTATTTTGGGCGTTCTCTGCTTGTGGCGGCCGGCCCTGTCAGTGGCGTCTCTTCAGTGTGGAGGAGTCCCGCCCACGTGCACCCACTCGGAGCTCAGACAGGCACTGGTGTTGCTACAGATTCAGCAGGCCCGTCTCCCAACCTCGGCCCTCAGCAGGCTTTTGAGCAGCAAGGAGAAACTAAAAAAATAACATTTTTGGGGTTTTGCTTGGAGTAGCATGCAAGGATATTTCTCCTCCTCCCATTCTGCTTTTCCATCTCTTCACCTCTGTCTCACTACATCTCCAGTTCTCTATCTCCTTGTTAGGGGGCTTGTAGGTAGGAGTTGGGGGGGCGGGGCACACAACGGGTTGCCGTGGACGCCCGGCGGGAACAGGGTTCCGCGGTAGACTGTGCAAACACGCGGCGGTTCCGCTCCACAGGGAGTTAGAAGAACTCTGCGCCACCGTCAGGACTCCCCTCTCTGTGGAAGAGCGGAGAAACGGCCCGTTAGCCAGGGTGCGACCCAACAGTGACGCCTGTAAGACCACCCTCCGGGCTGGAGCACCAACAGCTGCCTCTCAGCTTTGACTCAGATCTCCCATCCTGATGTATTTCTAAGGGTAATACTGTGGGGTTTAAAAGGCCACTTTACTGGTGAAACATGTTGGCAAATCAAACTGTTATTTTAGTTTTTTATGCTTCTTCCCCCAGTTGAGAAAGCCCAAATGTATTCGTCTCAGCTCACTGCCACAGTGGATTCAGCAGAGCGCAGACAAGCACGTGCCCCCCCTCCTCTGAAGCACGTGGTGCCAGCCCCCGCTTCTTACCACGCTGCAGCTCAACAGGCGGACCGCGGGCTCCTGATCGACTAGTGGAGGGCGCTAGAGCACAACGAGGCACATAATCCTGGCTGAATGAAACCTCCCATTCCTGTTAAACTTTGGGCTGAGTTTAACTTTAGCCGGCTTGCTAACGGTACCTACAGTCACTGTCCGAGTCGTCAGAGCGAGTGTAACGTTAGCTAGTGAAGGCGTGTGGTACCAAAATGAGGCACTCAATCTGTATTGCGATTCGGTCCAGTAAGTACTGAGCGTATTGGAACCGGTGTTATAGTGGTACCACGTTTCAGTACCCAATTAATCCAGTGTGTGGATAGGTTCCACAGTCTGGTATCTGTTCAGGCTATGTTCCAGTGTGTGAATGAACCCCATGATCTGGTATCTGTTAAGGCTCTGTTCCAGTGTGTGGATGGGCCCCATGGTCTGGTATTGGTTAAGGCTCTGTTCCAGTGTGTGGATAGGCTCCACGTTCTGGCATCTCTTTACGCCATGTTCCAGTATGTTGATGGGCCCCATTGTATGGTATCTGTTAAGGCTTTGTTCCAGTGTGTGGATGGGCCCCATTGTATGGTATCTGTTAAGGCACTGTTCCTGTGTGTGGATGGGCCCCATGGTCTGGTATCTGTTAAGGCTTTGTTCCAGTGTGTGGATGGGCCCCATTGTATGGTATCTGTTAAGGCACTGTTCCTGTGTGTGGATGGGCCCCATGGTCTGGTATTTGTTAAGGCTCTGTTCCAGTGCATGGATGGGCCCCATGGTCTGGTATCTGTTAAGGCACTTTTCCTGTGTGTGGATGGGCCCCATGGTCTGGTATCTGTTAAGGCTCTGTTCCAGTGTGTGGATGGGCCCCATGGTCTGGTATTGGTTAAGGCTCTGTTCCAGTGTGTGGATAGGCTCCACGTTCTGGCATCTCTTTACGCCATGTTCCAGTATGTTGATGGGCCCCATTGTATGGTATCTGTTAAGGCTTTGTTCCAGTGTGTGGATGGGCCCCATTGTATGGTATCTGTTAAGGCACTGTTCCTGTGTGTGGATGGGCCCCATGGTCTGGTATTTGTTAAGGCTCTGTTCCAGTGTGTGGATGGGCCCCATGGTCTGGTATCTGTTAAGGCTCTGTTCCAGTGTGTGAATGGGCCCCATGGTCTGGTATCTGTTAAGGCTCTGTTCTAGTGCATGGATGGGCCCCATGGTCTGGTATCTGTTAAGGCACTTTTCCTGTGTGTGGATGGGCCCCATGGTCTGGTATCTGTTAAGGCTCTGTTCCAGTGTGTTGATGGGCCACATGGTCTGGTATCTGTTAAGGCTCTGCTCCAGTGTGTGGATGGGCCCCATGATCTGGTATCTGCTAAGGCACTGTTCCAGTGTGTTGATGGGCCCCATGGTGTGGTATCTGTTAAGGCACTTTTCCTGTGTGTGGATGGGCCCTGCATTCTGGTATCGAATCTGGACCATGTCAGTACAGAGATGGGAGGCTTCAGCTGGCTGGGATTAAAGCATCTGACTGTTCGCCACTGACCTCTGCTGGTCGACCGGGGCCCTGTAAGTTTTAACCTGGCACGTGTTCCTCTGGATCATGCCTGTTTAGAGCCCTGCTTGTAACCTGCAGTGTGATGAGAAGCATCTGCCTGGCATGGTGAGGTTTGGAGAAAAGCAAACGCTGGTCTGCGCTCTCCTGAACGAACAATGTGATTGTGAGGGTTAGGGTTAGGTCACAGTGGAGGCTGTGATGCATGGATATGACTGGAAGGACAACAAGGGCAAATTATTTAAAACTCTGTATAAAAAGAGGACTTCAACCCGCACTAATATAAGCACCGGGTTACAACGGGTCCGTCAGTTCAGAAAGGTAAGACTAGCTGTGAAAAGCAGAACCTGCAAGCCGTCTCATGTCTGAGGTAGGGCACCCGGCCTCTCTTTTCACTTCTGTTTTGCACTTGAGCACTTTTTGGAACTGATGCAGTTATGCAAATGAAAAGACTATTTTTTGGGATGTCAGCTTGATAATTGTCTTTTTTGGGTTGAATACCTCCCACCAGCCACACAGCGCCTGATTCAGCCAGACATGTAGGATCAGATTCAGCCAAACACACAGCACCTGATTCAGCCAAACACACAGTGCCTGATTCAGCCAGACATGCAGGGTCTGATTCAGCCAGACATGTAGGATCTGATTCAGCCAAACACACAGCACCTGATTCAGCCAAACACACAGCACCTGATTCAGCCAAACACACAGTGCCTGATTCAGCCAGACATGCAGGGTCTGATTCAGCCAAACACACAGCACCTGATTCAGCCAAACACACAGTGCCTGATTCAGCCAGACATGCAGGGTCTTATTCAGCCAGACATGTAGGGCCTGATTCAGCCAGACATGCAGGGTCTGATTCAGCCAGACATGTAGGATCTGATTCAGCCAAACACACAGTGCCTGATTCAGCCAGACATGCAGGGCCTGATTCAGCCAGACACGTGCAGATGGGCCCATTGTTGGAGGCAGAATGCAAGCCCTGTGGACATACTTTGAGTGGTGGTGTAAACTTCAGCCGATGGGACGGGGAAGGACTTCACTGTGTGAGACATAGAGGAGAACTCAAGCAGACAGGGCATGATGGAGCCCAGCACCAGCACAAAACACAGCGCCACCACCTGGCAGGGATGAACATATACAGGGAGATTCAGGCTGAAGGCATATCATAGGACAGCCTATAGATGGCACTGTTCCCATGGCCACAGTACGCAGCACACAGTCACAGTAAAATGGAAATAATGAGCCCACTAATATTTTATTTCACATCTGAGTTTGATGAGTTGGCCCTGTATCAAAGGTTTTATATGTGACTATTTGCAAATGTATATGTGTGATATGTGTGTATGTGTGTGTGTGTGTGAGAGAGAGGATGTGCATCAGTGTGAGGGTGTGTGTATGTGGGTATTTGGACATGTATACAGAGAGGATGTGCATCAGTGTGTGGGTGTGTGTATGCGAGTATTTGCACATGTATACAGAGAGGATGCACAGCAGTGTGTGGGTGTGTGTATGCGAGTATTTGCACATGTATACAGAGAGGATGCACAGCAGTGTGTGGGTGTGTGTATGCGGGTATTTGCACATGTATACAGAGAGGATGTGCAGCAGTGTGTGGGTGTGTGTATGCGGGTATTTGCACATGTATACAGAGAGGATGTGCATCAGTGTGTGTGTGTGTGTGTGTTTGCGAGTCTGTCTCATTGCACACAGCAGAAAGCTCTGGATGGCTGCTTACCATCAGACAGGTGCCAGTCTGAGAGGAGGCCATCTTGCACAACTGAGGCACCTTCCCAGCCACCAGAACCTCGAGCTTCTGAAGCTGCTGGAGCACAGATCTGTCAAGCAGCAGGATGGACAGACGGACACGCGTCACACAAACCGCCAACCCTACCTGCATTCTGCCAATGCCCGCCCACCAGCCAATGCCCATCCACCAGCCAATGCCCGCCCCCAAGTCAATGTCCACCCCTCCAGTCAATGCCCACCCCCCCAATCAATGCCCACCCACCAGCCAATGCCCATCCACCAGTCAATGCCCACCCCTCCAGTCAATGCCCGCCCCCCCAATCAATGCCCACCCACCAGCCAATGCCTGCCTCTTAGCCAATGCCCACCCCCCAGTCAATGCTCACCATAAAGTCAATACCCACCCCCCAGTGCAGCAGAACCTCAGCCACTTTAGAACCGTGAAACATTTAATGGCTTTGAAACGGATGTGAAAATCAATTTTGTATATTTGCTTAAAACAGCAGGGTTGTTTTTAGGCGATTTTCATTCTGTGGTTGTCCTGCTTAGCTCAGTGCTACTGTACACCAGGTCCCGTGGGCTACAGTGTCTGCAGGTATTTGCTCCATGTACTACAGCACCGGAACCAAGGAGGCGAAATAATTAGGGAAATCTGGTGCTGTAGTGGATGGCTAGAGGAAATACTTGCAGCCAGTGTGGCCCGCAGGACCTGGAGCTGAGTAGACCTGGCTTAGCTTACATTAATGAGATCAGTAAATGAGATCTCATTAGAACATTCACCTATTCTTTTATCTACTGGCTTTCCAAAACGCAGCCATCATCCCCCTTTCCAAAACCTGCTCTGTCTGGCTTTTCTTTTTTGGAAACCGTTTGAGTTAATCTCCACCTTCTGTAAATAAAAGCCTTTTGACTTTCCTATATTCTGCTCTTCAGAAGTAAGACAAGACCAATACACTGCCTTTTGCATGATTTTGGTTGTATTTTAAGTTTTGGTCAAATGATTTGATTTAATGCTTGAATTGTTTCTTAAATACATACTTTGTTAAGTAGTTGTTAGGCAGATTCTCCCGTCTTTATGACATACGGATGGCTGGACGCCCTTGGCTCGATGAACAGGATGAGCCATCCAGATGATTTAGAGCTCAGTGCAGCTATACAGCATCTGGAAAAAGCTGATCCCACAGACTGACACAGTCCTGTTCTGGCTGAAATGAGACTGAGATAATAGAAACCTGCAGTGGACACTGCACTCCGAACGGTGGCACAACCACAGACTTCTTCCCCTTGTATTGTTTGCGAAAGCATAGCAGCCATTCGGTTTGAACAAGCTTCCCTCAGTTTCTATAAGAGCCACTGATGCCAACTGCTAAGAGGGTAGATCTTCCTTTCTATTTACTCACACATGCACCCAAATTCATTTTACGTTGCAGTTTATAAAACATTTGGGCATTTAGCAGACTTATTCAGAGGAACTTATGTCATACAAGGGTAACTGAAGTCAGGTGCACTCTCACAACTTTAACAACAATCTGTCATAAGGCATGGGTTTTTAGTCCTAGAGGTGCACACATTATAAGACTCTGCAAAGACTGGAATCATACAGCTTCACACATTATAAGACTCTGGGAATTATACAGCTTCACACATTATAAGACTCTGCAAAGACTGGAATCATACAGCTTCACACATTATAAGACTCTGGGAATCATACCGCTCCACATATTATAAGACTCTGGGAATCATACCGCTTCACACATTATAAGACTCTGGGAATCATACAGCTCCACATATTATAAGACTCTGGGAATCATACAGCTTCACACATTATAAGACTCTGGGAATTATACAGCTTCACACATTATAAGACTCTGGGAATCATACAGCTTCACACATTATAAGACTCTGGGAATCATACAGCTCCACATATTATAAGACTCTGGGAATCATACAGCTTCACACATTATAAGACTCTGGGAATCATACAGCTCCACATATTATAAGACTCTGGGAATCATACAGCTTCACACATTATAAGACTCTGGGAATCATACAGCTTCACACATTATAAGACTCTGGGAATCATACAGCTTCACACATTAATGCAATTCATTATAGACATTATATTATGAAACTGCCGTCCAGGCATAATTTTCAGACTCTTATCCCTGTACTCTTTTTAAAAAAACACTGCAAAACACCGGTTGCAGTTGTACCATAATAAGTTGTTTGTCCATTTTTCCTCACTGAGCCGAACAACAATTTGCAAAATGGTATCTTATTGGTTAGAGAAATAGGAAGCCTGAAAGTCTGATTGGCTGTTGACGGGTCACGCCTGTGAAAAGGAGAACTGTGGACAACATTTTTCAGGCAACTTTGGTTGCTCAGTTGCCCAGTTGCTCCTGTTGCTGGGCGTCGCTCAGCTACATTGAGAATGAATGGACTTCCTGCAACTAGCTGAGCGCACCGTCAGATAGCTGCCAAAACGACTCATATCTTTCAGTTGAGATTTGTAGCTAAAGTTCATTGAAGGGTGAATGTAAAATTTGATTTGTATTTGTGTTAATTTATATTGAGTTCTGCATGTGCTTTCTGCACAAACAGAACTCATTATAGGAGTGTGCGCTCTATTCCCTAAGTACATGCAGTTTGGCGGTATGGTCAGTGTGGTGTGGGGATGGCTGGTTTAAGCAGCCACACCTGCCCTGGGTCAAGCTAATTAGACCTGGCCAATTGGGTAATTGGTTAAGAATTGGATAATTAGCCAGGCTAATTGGACCCAAGAACAGGAGTGGCTGCACCTGTGCGTAGTGAGGTAATCGGTGCGCACAGGTTAAATCTGCCATCCCCACCCACACAAAGGGAGCTTCGGTCATGACTGTGTTACATCTGCTCATTTGGCTGTACCATCTTGCCAAACCTCATAAATAAATGTGGACTATTTTGAACATCATCTCCCTGTGTCTCTGTGCTGGAGGGCCCCTAGGAAAGCCACTTCGGTGGCCTGTGGCAGGCGTGTTTGCCACAGTCAGAGACTATGGCTCTTGGGTATGGTGGCACCTGCACTGAACTGTAACCGTAATTTGGAATTCATAACCACAGCAGTGCGAAACTAGATCAGGAAACAACAATTGAATACTGGATGTCTCAGAGACAATGTTTTCAAAAGTTGTTCCCAAACAACGTCAAGTAAACGTTACTGTTTTTTAGCAGTTAACACACCTCTCTGGGTGTTAACTTTTATTCAACCAAAAAAATACACAGAACAAATTAATCATTACCTTTTCAGTACAAGTGTCATGGAAATCTCACAGATACTAAAGGAAGAGAGACTGTACCTCAGAGTGTCACACAGAATCACTCTTTATTATATTTGATCAAATAGGAGAAACATTTCAAACACCTCTTCATAGGGGCTCGGAAAGAATCTCAATTAACTTCAGCAAAGCTTATGCACATGAGTGAGACAGTCTTTGTGTGCAATGTTACAGTTAAGGCTCCAGTACTTTCCATTTCCTTTGCTCCTCTTTCACACCATGCTAGGAGGGGAAGAGACATTCCCTTCTTATCAGTAAATGGCAAGTTCCTCTATGTAACATGTGGCAATCTCATCCTTTCCTGTCCATCCATGTTCTACCCTCCCTCGTCTGAGGGAGTCGGGCAGCCTTCTACTTTCAGCTTGTGAGAGTCAGCAACTTATTACATTCTCAATAGCCAAGCATATTTAAACGGATAAAAAAGTGGCCCAGAACATTTTCTCCCACTCTCAACCCTTTTGTTACATTTGAAACAACACAGATTATCGAAAATTTCAGTGTTAGACATACACTCTTTATATTTCTTTTCCTTGTAGGCCACAATTATCAATTTTAGCCAAGCCAACATTTCACACTACAGTTTTTTCATTTGCAAATGACATTTCTAAACGAACACCAATGCATTCTTCGTCATCATCATCATCATCATCATCATCATCCTTTTTTCTTGTTGTGCAAGCGGAATGCTTAATCAAGCATTTCATACAGGTGCATATGCAAATTAATCCAATAAGGCATAGTATTAAAACAACGAATAAAGGTAATAACCATTTTACTATAGCTCCCCAAGATCCAAGATTGTGGTAATTATGAAATTGCGTTCCTTCTGCTCTAATATGTTTGGCTAGATTATTAATAGTTATGCTGTTGTTAGGCACATATGTACAGCAGGCTTGTCCCACCATAGCACTCACACCACCCTTTTCGGCTAAGCCCATATCTAGAGCCATTCGGTTTTTCATAGCCATTGGCTGAAGTGGCATTAATTCAACAGAAACATTAGATAAAGCTTTGGTCGTATCATTTCCTAATTTTTTCACGGTACTTGCCATATTTATCATCTCCCTGGCTAATTTCCCCATACCATACATTGGAATTGCTATAGCTAAGAATCGCTCAGTTTCAGTAATTCCACATTTTTTGCCAACGATTTCCCCGGAACGAGCACTTTGTACGCACTCTTACATGAGGAAGAGCACATGCAAAATAACAAACACCATGGCTCAGGCAACCAAGGCAGGCTTTATCTCCACACACCCACCATGATACATTTGGCAGATCGTCCTGTGTATGGTTCCATACAGGAACAGAGTATCTATTGCCTATTATAATATGTTTGCCTGTGCTTTTGTTTGGGCCCATACAGCAGTTTCAATACATTTACCATATCCCATTATATTGTTTTTCCCTGGTATGATTTAAGCAGTAGGTTCCATTTATTTTCCCAGTTAACATTATAAATGGTGGCTGGTGGATCTGTTTATATTGACGTGGAAAAAACCTGTAAAATGGGTTTCGTTCAAGTGTCCGGAGGAGCAGCTTGCCACAGAGCCTCCTTTAAACCACCGATGCAATCCCATTATATCATACATATCGAACGGTATAGTATATTTTACATATAATATATTGAACGGTAAAGCAGTCATTGGAAGCCCCACTGTAGAGGAGCGGGGCATGTGAACGCATACTCATCAGGAGCTTGTGTTGCCGGCTCTAGCAGCTTCAAGACCCAACATCATATAAGTGTTATGGCTGTGGTGTGAGTGATGAGCGTGTTCCAAGGATGGTGGGGAGCGGCTGTCCTTTTAAGTCCTGCTGTGGGACTACGGGGAACAGGAACAGAGCTGGAGCTATTAAGCCCAGGACCCCTCCTGTAGTACTTGTTAGGGTCTTCATCTCGGTTGATCCTCAGGGATGGTGACCTTTCGGCAGCGAGAGGCATGTATACCCTATACACCTGTATATCCTATACTGAGAAAAGGTTAAGATCATTTACAGGCGCCAAGGACATTACCAACACAGAGGAGGATTAAGAAGTTAGGATCAGCACAAGCATTACCTAGGGAAACAAAATCAGTGGAGGAGGTGTGAGCCTGACATTTGTAATCAAAGAGGGTTTCAGAAGGGCTGAGAGCAGGTTTCAGACTAACTTGGCGTGAGAGATGGGTTTTCCTGTGGAAGTAAGAAAATTACACTGATGCTGGAGTCATGACACTCCAAAATAATGACACACACCTAAAGCGTCGCAAGAATCAGTGTATACAGTGAGGGATTTTCCTTCTGCCATAAGGCAAGCTCGGGAGGGAGCAAAGAGTTCCGCAGCCTGTGCAGAGAGGTGAGAGGATAAATGAGCGCGCTCTGTTGGGGAGAAATATCCTTGCATGCTACTCCAAGCAAAACCCCAAAAATGTTATTTTTGTAGTTTCTCCTTGCTGCTCAAAAGCCTGCTGAGGGCCGAGGTTGGGAGACGGGCCTGCTGAATCTGTAGCAACACCAGTGCCTGAGTGCCTGTCTGAGCTCCGAGTGGGTGCACGTGGGCGGGACTCCTCCACACTGAAGAGACGCCACTGACAGGGCCGGCCGCCACAAGCAGAGAACGCCCAAAATACGGCGGGGGAACGACGGCGATGAGGGAACTCCGGATGAAGGGGAGGAGGACTCATCCCCTTATCTCCCAGAAACGAATCTCGACCAGGTTTCTGCTTGTTCTCTGAGTGGCTGAAGAGCAGCCTGCCAGGCTTTTCCCCACCTTCTCTGCTTTGAGCAGGCTTTGTTACATGAACTCGCTCCTGCAGAGTGCTGTGGGATCTTCAGATGCAGCCGCTTACGGGCAGTAGGTCTGCGGCTAGACATGGCATTAATGCAGTAATTATGCAGTTCAGTAATGTTGCAGAGGTCAGGCCTGTTCTTTTCCACTTTCTCCGATCATTAAATGGAAAGCTATTGGATTTAATTACTCAAAAGACTGATCTCAATACAGTCTTAGTTGGATTTAATTACCTAAAAGACTGTTCTCAATATGGTCTTAGTTGGATTTAATTACCCAAAAGACTGTTCTCAATACGGTCTTAGTTGGATTTAATTGCATATAGGACTGTTCTCAATACAGTCTTAGTTGGATTTAAATACCTAAAAGACTGTTCTCAGCACAGTCTTAGTTGAATTTAATTACCTAAAAGTGGTGCATTTGTAAATAATACTGGTTCATTATGAGACTATAATGCAAATTTTGAACATCTGTTCCTTTGGAATGTTTCAGGTTTTCAACAGTTTGTGATTTGGCAAAGGGCAATCAAGAAATAGATTATTATTTTTTAAATAAAGACCTTTTACTGACAAAATATTCACATTGAAATTAATAGAACATTTTTAAGGACACATCAATTTATTGTTTTGAATAATTAACTTCTTTTTTTTTTCAAAACAAAGCCAGCCGCTGTGTCCTTGTGCGGGTTTTAACTTTTTCATTGCGTTTTTCACAGGCGAAAATGTAAATACTCTCCAGATATGGCAGCCTGATAGAAAAATATGTAACTTATATTCTGAAAATAAAAAAGTAAAAACAAATGCAAAAACACATGCATTGTGGCCTATCCCACAAACAAAATGTTTCCCCATTGGACATTTTACCAACATCAGCCAATCCTTCACCTACACGAGCCGATCAAAAACTCGCGTACGCACGCAAAATACCCATACCTTTTCAGTCTGAAACATTTCCAGTCTATACAGCTAGTCAGTTTGTGGCTTAGTTGTAAGTCTCACTGTCTACGGATCATGAAGTCGCCAGTTCAAACCCAGCCAGAAGCAAGTTTCTTTAATCTGCTTTTTTGCTCACTAATAATTCTCTATTACTTCTCAACAATTTGCCTTTGCACCACATCTGCACTGCATTATGATGTACCATCTGCACGTTCACTTAACCAGCTACAGTATCTCAAAGCCATGGATTCAACGGGAGCTCTTCTGTTCTTACTGGCCTTTGTTCTTCTTTAAAACCACGGACAGGTCTGCTAATGTTATTTCATGCATTGCATAGCTATGTCATGGTGCTGCACTAACAAAGTCACGGTCTGATGAGCCTGAGGTTGAAGGATTGAATCCTGCCTTGCCCTCAGGCAGATATTTTCATATTTTACACTAACGTTTTCTTACGTTTATATTTGCTTTACCAAAAGTCACTCACGGCCACCCATATGCATTTCATGATCGCAAATGTATTCATTTTATTAAAAAATTACACCAGTTCACCACTGTGCTATTTTTACTAACTATATTTCTTCACTTGGCTACCGTACAAAACATTCTTATCAGCAAACGCCATGTTTCTACATTCATGTTACCTCGCTCTGTTCTCTATCTAGCCACATACAAACAATTACTACGTATGTACGGTCTGCAACTCCCCATTAAAACATTACATTTAAAATCATGACTCAATCATAATTATAACTACTGGTACTGAACATGAGAAACGTACATCAGTGCAAAAGATTTCCTATGCATTATCACACGTTACTTTACCCACCACTTTAACGTCTGATACTTTATACTGTCTGTTATATATATACCATTCCATAAGGAAACTCTCTCATCGTCGCTTTATTTACTTTGCACTATAGTCTGTGATCATGTCAACCTTCACCTACATGCCCATTCTGCTAAAAACATATTGTTTCAACTACTCAATTTCATAATTTCTCCTCATTTCTCTCATAATATTGTTATTTTATCATATGCAAAGCTTGCAGGGACATATGCGTCTGCTCCTATTATTCTCCACTATCAAGTCTTCCAGTTCTACTCACTCCAATTCTCACGTAAGATGACTGATCTAGTTTAGCAAAACAGCGAAGAGGACTCCTACCTGCAGATAAGCCTATCAAAATGCCTTATAAACCTTACAAACATTAAAAGTGCATCTCCACGAAATAACAGACAACGGAGCAGGACAGAAGGGTACACAAGTTGCGACCTAGGGAGCTCTAATTCTACGGGCTTGCTGATAATTTTGTCAATCAAGGCTCGTTGGATGGCCATCAAATCCATGAGTACGTACACCGGCTATATTTCACTCGCGTTTCTGATGCGTTTACACTTACGCCACCGCACCCTTTGTCACAGCCACTGTTTTACATATATAGCAAAGTGAAAGTGCTAAACGGTACATGCTCATCAGACTGTACAAATCCACACAAGGATAGCCATAATCCACAACCATTTCTTAAAGGGTCGCTTCGCATTTCTCACATTCTCATAACAAAACGCTTTGCAAAAAGAAATGATATCTCATAAAAAACATGATTTCAACATACAAAAATGCCAAGTTACTCACACATGCAAGACATACACCGTCTATAACTCATCCATTCAAACTGACAAAATCTAGGCCTGCCATTAAAAGTATTGATATCAAAATTACGCCAAGTTACTGTACTACAAACAATATAGGCTATCTTGCCTCACCGAAATTAAATAAGCTGTATTCCAAAGCAATGCTACCCAATGTTTCCTCAATTCTTTTAAGTCTCAGGTTAAAGAAACTTGTTCCTGGCTGGGTTCAAATCTGCAACCCCAGGGACCATAGAGGACTCCTACCTGCAGAGGGGCGACATAGCTCAGGAGGTAAGACCGATTGTCTGGCAGTCGGAGGGTTGCCGGTTCAAAACCCCGCCCTGGGCGTGTCGAAGTGTCCTTGAGCAAGACACCTAACCCCTAACCTCTAACTGCTCTGGCGAATGAGAGGCATCAATTGTAAAGCGCTTTGGATAAAAGCGCTATATAAATGCAGTCCATTTACCATTTACCATTTTACCATAGACTGTAACCCTGACCACTAGGCCATGAACAGGCTAGCTATGTAGATTAGAAATGTTTCAGACTAAAAAGGTATGGGTATTTTGCATGTGTATTTGATTGGCTCGTGTGGGTGAAGGATTGGCTGGTGTCGGTAAAATGTCCAATGGGGAAACATTTTGTTTGTGGGATAGGCGGCAGGAAAAAATAATAATGAGAAGAAGAAGAGGAAGAAGATGAAGAAGAAGGAGAAAACGCAAAATCCCCTTAGTTTGGGGCTTTATTGTGTGGACATGTGAAGTTGTTTATGAATTTTTGAAATGGGGTCAGAATGTACAAAATTTAATGTTTTTAAGGGCTGAGTGTCTGTGGCTGTTGTGGTTATTTTTGTGGGGAACCCTGAAAAGTGCCAAACTCTCGGTGCTGTATAGTTATGGGGCATGCCCCACCAAGGCGTAACTTGGCGGGATGGCATACCTGCCATCCCAGTAAGGGCTGTAACTTATCATGAGGAAGTGAATGGGCAAGGCATACTGAAAGGGTGAGATGGTCCAAAGTCCAAAAGTACCTGGGAGTGTTTCAAACTCGGACACCATTTTAAAGACGGACGAGAAAGAAGAGGGAGTAAAAGAAGGAATAAAACTGAAAAAAGAACAGAGTAAGTAGCCTGTTGTGGAGTGGGATGGAGAGAATATAAACTGAAGGTGAAGAGGTGTGGGGAGGAATGGCAATCTTCCAGGATAATCGCATTAACATGCCTAATTCAGCAAAACAGAAAACTGACAACAAAATGGCGGTCTGGGTGCAATTGGCTTCTTCTTTTTTTATATTTCATTTGGGACCAAAAGTAATTTAAAAATATATTTTTTTAAGTTTATGTTTACTTCAGTATTTTGTAAATAGTTTATGATAATATTACCTTGTGAGATATGGTGGTAGGTACAGCCCTGGTAATTTGATTAAAAAAGTAGGCTACATTTTGACAAACTTTTTTACCAAACAGTAGTAGTTTTGTCAAACAGACACTGATTTTGCACTGAATAACATGGAGAAAACAGTTTCGTTGGACATGATGAACCTTGTGTGGATAGTCTTCACTTTGTGAAGCAGGGGATTCCTATTCTCTTTAATAAAGCAGTTTGGATTTGTGTAGAATGTAGAAATGTAAAATGTGGCAGAATGTACAGAACGTGGCATGTTACTGTTACAGTTTTTGTGTTAATGTTATAATGAAGGTTATTCAGCTCACTCTGTCATAGGCTATTCAGTTCACTCTGTCATAGGCTATTCAGCTCACTCTATCATAGGCTATTCAGCTCGCTTTGTCATAGTCTATTCAGCTTGCTTTGTCATAGGCTGTTCAGCTCACTCTATCATAGGCTGTTCATCTCACTCTGTCATAGGCTATTCAGCTCGCTTTGTCATAGGTTATTCAGCTCACTCTGTCATAGGCTATTCAGTTCACTCTGTCATAGGCTATTCAGCTCACTCTATCATAGGCTATTCAGCTCGCTTTGTCATAGGCTATTCAGCTCACTCTATCATAGGCTATTCAGTTCACTCTATCATGGGCTATTCAGCTCGCTTTGTCATAGGCTATTCAGCTCACTCTGTCATAGGCTGTTCAGCTCACTCTGTCATAGGCTATTCAGCTCACTCTGTCATAGGCTATCCAGCTAACTTTATTATAGGCTATTCAGCTCAATCTGTCATAGGCTATTCAGCTCGCTTTGTCATAGGCTATTCAGCTCACTCTGTCATAGGCTATTCTGTTTACTCTGTTGTCATTGCTTAAACATTTATAATCTGTCCCTTTAAATGTTCGCCTATTTTTTCTGCAGTTGAACATTGTTAAATTTTATACATTGTGTCCCACACCCTGCTATTCACACACTACAGTATTTGTGTTACGATGATACACATCCTGCTATTCACACACTACAGTATTTGTGTTATTATGATACACATCCTGCTATTCACACACTACAGTATTTGTGTTATTATGATACACACCCTGCTATTCACACACTACCGTATTTCTGTTATTATAATAAACACCCTGATATTCACAAACTACCATATTTCTGTTATTATGATACACACCCTGATATTCACAAACTACCGTATTTTTGTTATTATAATACACATACTGCTATTAACATACTACCATATTTCTGTTATTACGATGCACATCCAGTTACTCACTCTCTCGCATTGATGATATTTATGTTTTAAAGAGTAACAGAAGGAAAATTTGGCAATATCCAGGCATGAACCCCCAAAAACAAGCAGTGAGGTAAAGATAAACTCCCAGATGGGAAGAAAAAACACGGTGACCAGAAAAAATAAATCTCAGGAGGAATCCAGCTTCATATGTGCATTCTTACACATTTTGATATTTGAATATTCTTCAGGGTTGATGTATGGATATTAATTTAATCTTGAAAATAGATTAACTAACCTTTAACAATATCAACGTCTCCTGAGTTGAAAGCAAATTTTGCTGCTGCAATTACAGTCAGCACAAACTTTTTTTGGGGTTTCTGGCCTGGTAAAGCCATTGTAAAGCGTCTTTGTGACAGCGTCGTCACCAGAACCATAGTTTTTCCTATCACTGCTGATACAGAGTGTCATCTACAGGCTATACTGTAACTATTATGACATGTTAGCTGTCAACTCCAAGAATTCTTAAGAGTAACTTTTAAATGATAACAGAAAAAGAATTAAAAACAGAGGGGTACCCTTTTAATGCACATAAAAACTCAGTCCCCTACAAGTTTTTTCCCCAGTATTTTTGACATGTTGCAAAGCTAACTCAGCAGTGGAGTCTGGAAGAGGCAACACACGCTGGCATTTCCTCCTTCGCCAATGCGTGAGCGTTGGCTGGCCGTCTCTCCTGCTTTATTTCATTATTTTTCTTGTAGGAATGTCAGAGAGCGGGGGTAGCGAGGTTTGCAGGGGAGAGCCAATGGAGGAAGAGGAGGGTGGAAGTTCTTGGAGTAGTGTTCAGGGGAATAAGCGGAAGCGAGAGTGGCGGGGATAGCCCCAAAAGCAATGCTAAAGTTAGGAGAGTGGAGGGTGAGGAGTTTGAAGTATTGGTTTCAGTCAGACATAAGCAATGATGATTCTTACCTGATGAGACTGACTAAACTAGCCGGAGAGAGGGAAGATGGGTTATGTCAGCCACCCTGTCAGGCCGTTAGTGCCAGCCCCACTGCGGTGCTTCAGATGTCAGGTTAGGTCATGTGACTTCAGTGTGTAGAGAGGCACTGCTGCAGGTGTGGGGGGAACCATGACTACTCAGTGTGGGGGAGGGGTTGGGCCTAAATTCTGTAATCAATGCAGCTTTTTGGGGTTGTGTAATGCAACAGCATGTGCAGGAGATGCAGGTATAAGGCTGTCAGTCAGGTATCACCTGCTAAAGGTGTGAGGGAAGTCAGACCTTTAGTGTGGTTCCACAGCACCTTCAATAAGGCAGGATGGGAGATCAGTGAAGAGAATACACAGGCCTGTACACACAGGTGCCCCAGGCAGACAGATTTTCTGGCTAATGTATTGCATTTTCCCACTGTGACAGAATTTAGTGCAATATGCATCAGGGAAATACCCACTACACAGCATGCAGATGCATTCTCAAAAGTCTCACTAAGTTGTCTTAGTCTTGATAGTAGTTTCTAAGCATCACACCTCATAAGGTCACAACTCACAGGTATGGAGTCTCTGTCTGTGGTCACACACGCATGTTACATCAGTAATTAGGCACACAACACAACAGCACAGTATAGTTCCTGGGACGGGGGCAAAAAATTTAAATTTATTTATAAAAATTTAATTGAGTGCCAACAGCTGCAGTTTATTTGTAATAAAAATGTTTTGTCAATGGATAATAAACTGAGTTTCCAATTGGATTCACCCATAAACATTATTATAACTAATGATTTGTCAAAAAGGCCTTTAAAAAGTTTTCTTTCACTTTTAAAGTGTGGAGTATAGCCGTTTAATGTGATTGAGAGTGAGACACTTGAGGATGTGTTGGTATGCAGTGTGGCTCATTAAACAGCCTTGAGTCCATTGTTTCAGATGCTGTTTTGTGTACGGTAGACCGTTTGGTATTACACTGTAGATGTGGCTTATGAGTCCCATAGCCATGTCTTGCTGATAAGAGGGGGGCAGTGTCTCGTTTGGCAGGTGGTCATACTATATCGCCATTTAAGGGACTATTTTCGGCTCTTGTCTGGTCTACTCACAAAGATTATTATTTTGTTCATTTTCTACACAAAAATATTTTATTCTTTCTCATTGTATCTGATCACTGAGATCTGATACCAGTGTAACATCAATTAAATAATGGGCAATGATACACTATGCAGTCTTTTAATTACAGGCCAAATATGTATTCTTTTGTCAGCTGATGAGATTTCTGTGATCAATCATTTAATTTCATGATACCTGTCTGTATATTAAACATAGTTTTGACAAATCATTGTTTATAATAATGTTGATGGATTTATCAGGTTGGAAACTCCGTTGATTATCCATTGAGTAAACATTTTATTACAAACTGTAACAGTTTGCACTCAATTCAAATTTTATCATTTAATTCTGGCAATGACCTGTCATATTTAAATATCTACAAACAGCATAGTGAAGTCAAAATTTTATTTTTATTTCCTGTACACGCAAGCAGTTTGGATTTCTGTTCAAAAGTAGAAATATGGGCAGAACGTACAGAATGTGACCATTTCTGCGCATATGTTTTACCATTTTAAAATAACAGCACATTTTGTATTAAACCCCCTTTTTAGGTGATAGGAGAACTGTGACAAATTTATCTAAATCGATATTACTCTGTTAAAATGAGTTTTTCATAACAATCATATGTGTCCAGCCTGTTTAACATTGGCAATGCCAGACTCATTCCTGTGAGATTCAGTAGGCCTGCAACACTTCAACTGCAGCCATATTCCATGTCATGAACTGTTATGACCTGTGAAGTATGCACGGGACACCTGACATGCAGATGCAAGAACATAATTTACTCAAAGTTCTCAATCAAGTACAAGACAATACATTCTATATGGCAATAGTGCCACCTGCTGGTATAAACTGGCAATGAATATTCACCTACATGAAATCTCTCTTTCGATTTTGTCTGAATGTAACTTGAACTTTAAATAAGTTTACATGACATTTTCATTCAGTGTGTAAACAACAGTGCAGCATAAATACTCAATTTTTATGTGTTTTTTTTATTTAACAAATAAAATTCACTCTGCATCATACCTTTCCTTTCTTTTCTTTAGGCTATGCATTGCCACTTAAAAACTTTAGAGATTTAGCTTACATTTCAGCTCACAATATAAATATTTCAACTTAAAATAAATTATTTGTGCTTGAATGTAGGTTTTCATCCAGCCCATTTCCAATCTAGTAGTGTTTTGTTTAGTCCAGTGTACTGTATATAATAGTCAGATTATGCTTTTAGTTGTTTCAGTGCTGAAAACGCCTTGCCATTCTGATAGGCTTTCAACAGCTGGGAGGTTTTCACTGGGCCATCAGTGGATTCATTGTTTTCTACCTCTGCTTTTGGGATTTTAGGGAATAAATGAGGTTCTGGTGCAGCTGCTCAACTCAACCAAGGAGCATGAAAAAAAAAGCAAAAACTGAATATAAACATTTCAGCCACTCTTGGAGAGCGATGGAAGTTAAAAATGTATTTATTATAATTTATTATATATTTATTTATTATTAAAAACTTTAAAATGCCAGCGCCTTTCAGTAGGGATTCTTCTTCAGGGCAGTATTGCACTGGGGAATACACTGTTGTTGTGTCTCACTGACTGATGCTTGTGTCAGACTTTTTCCCACAGGATTTGGGAACTGCATAGTGTGTGTTTGTGTGTGTGCTTGTGCGTGTGCATCTGAGTGTGTGCGTGTGTGCGTGTGTGCGCTTGTGTGTGTATATGTGTGTGTCTGACTGCGTGTGTGCGTGTGGGTGTGTGTGTGTGTGTGTCTGAGTGTGTGTGTGTGTGGAAATACTGTTTCCTTTCTCTTCAGTAAGTGTCTCTGGTTCCTCCTGTAGACTTGCTCATTTGGTGCTTTAACAGTGTAGGGTCTTGGCTGGTCAGGCTTTCTGGGCATCATGGCTGGTTGCATTTGTCTCTTTTATTCTCTGTTTATCTCCTTCCTTTATGTCAGACAGTGTCCTGGTTCCTTTGTCTAAGGAGTGATTCTGTCTCTGTTGCCTGCTCACAGGGCTGCTCCTGGTGTGCTGATACTGTGCTGTTTCAGCAGTGTCTTTGTTGCTGGTGTTTTGAGCCTCTTCCCCATGAGCAGCTGTGCAGGCCAGAGATCTGGGGGTGTGTTTCTGTACTGTCTGGCACCAGGCTCTGTGTGTTTGGCCATCCTTCCAGGACTGTAGTAATGGAACGTTTCAGCTCAGCATCCTCTGCTGTTGCTGCTCTAAACTGCTGCAGTTTTTCCTCTGACACAGGAGTGATGAAATTCACCTCAAGCTCATCCTTTAGTGGTTTCAGGTGTGCTCTGTTGAATGTCCCTGCTGTGTGCACCTGGCCTTTACTAATCACTTTATGGTTGTACTTTTGCAATCCCATGAGCATTCTCTGTAGTCTAGCTGGAGCACTAAAGAGTGGCTTTTTAAATAAGGTTTCCAATGGCTTATGACCATTCTCTACATGAATATGTCTGCCACACAAGTATTGGAT
The DNA here is from genome assembly GCA_025169545.1 of Anguilla japonica. Lineage (NCBI taxonomy): Eukaryota > Metazoa > Chordata > Actinopteri > Anguilliformes > Anguillidae > Anguilla > Anguilla japonica. The sequence continues at coordinate 5,983,765 of CM045898.1, read as the reverse complement.
CCCAGCTCCTAAGCCCTCTGAACTTGCATCTACAGTAGGTTTGGGCTGATGCCTACCTACAAGGCGCTCCGTCAAAAATTGTTGATAGGCAATGACATCGCCGAACAAAAAGAGACTAGTTGAGACGGCGTGGATAATCCCCGTGGAAAGATGTTGCTGTTGAGTTATTTGAATGTTAATTGTTGGAGAAGATGGACCTCTGAGGTTTGTTTTACCAGAGTGAGTTCCAGCAAAGATCTAGAAAACGCATCACATTTCAGCCAAACTAGCTGGATGGAGAGACATTGCTCTGAGTAAGTGGAGAAGTACCTCCATTTAATTTTTAGGTGAACTGCCCCTTTAAACAGCGATACTGGATGGGAAATTAAAACCAAGTTGGCCTGAAATTGGCAAAGACACCTGCATTTGGGTTACCGCCATGTTGCTCCGAGTGTAAGATACAGCCCTATATTTCAGTTATTTTCATCAGACAACACACAACGGCAGTATAATAGCAAGTGTTTGCAACACTGTCCTTTAAAGATGCTGAATTTTCTGCTAGTAAAGCCAGCTTCTCTCCCTCCAGATTTATGTATTTAAGATCATGAGATCAAGATTCCATATTTGATATAAACAGAATTAAACTATGAGGCCATTTTGACATGCATTTGGCATTTGGTAACAGCAAGGGTAAATTCTCTATAAAGCTTGTCCCTGATTTACAGACTACCTCATTTCCTGTTCTTAGGTTCTGTGATGGCTGAGCTGATCGTGAGGATTCTGGATGAGCTGAAAAAAGAAGAATTTGAAAGGTTCACATTTTATTTGAATGATGGGGTGCTACAAGGATGTAGACCCATTTCACAGGGCCAACTGGAAGGCAAAAATGTGATAGGTGTTGTGAACCTGATGAAGAGTTCCTATGCTACCAATATGGTGAAGATCACACTGGAGATCTTAAAGAAAATTGATCGAAATGACCTTATTCAGAGACTGGAGAGCAATCCTAAAATGGGTAAGATGCATCAGTGTTTCTGAGTATTTATACAGAGTAGAAAAAGAATAGGTCCAAGAATCCTTCATCTCAACAGTTACAGGTCTTTTCTTGAAGCAGGTCTACAGATATAGATGCCCTGTGGAGGTATGTCCCATCCGTCTTGTAAAAGTGGGATAACCATGTGCCTGTTCTCTGGTCTCTGAGCTCTACATGAGTTGAAGATAAGAGGGGCGGCAGTGTCTCATGTGGCAGGTGGTCATACTATATTGTATTGTATCTGATCACTGAGATCCGATTCCAGCATAACATCAATCAAATAATGGGCACTGATACACAATGGAGTCTTATAGTTACAGGCCAAATATGTACTCTTTTGGTTACAGCTTACTGATACCATGTCTGCTGATGAGATTTTTTTGCTCAATCATTTTATTTCATGATACCTGTCTGTATATTAAACACCTTTTTTGACAAAACATTGTTTATAATAACGTTGATGGATTTATCAGGTTGGAAACTCAGTTGATTATCCATTGAGTAAATATTTTATTACAAACTGTAACTGTTTGCACTCAATTCAATTTTTATCATTTAATTCTGGCAATGACCTGTCATGTTTAAACATCTAGAAACAGCTCAAAAAGGTTGATAAAAGCTGCCATGCGTCAAAACATGGACAGGTTAGTGACTCAACGAAAAAGACAAAAACTGTTTTTATCTTTGGCAAGGCTCGAGAGTGTAACTTGCCTGACCAACTGAACTCGAACTGAGTTCTCCAACTCCAGTTCTGTGGCCTCTGAGGGCAATGCGCCATTGTTTTTCATAACAATCATATATGTCCAGCCTGTTTAACATTGGCAATGCCAGACTCACCCAGTCATTTGAGATTCAGTAGGCCTACAACACTTCAACTGCAGCCATATTCCATGTCATAAACTGTTATGACCTGTAAAGTATGCAAGGGGCATCTGGCATGCAGAAGCAAGAACATAATTTCCTCAAAGTTCTCAATCAAGTACAAGACAATACATTCTATATGGCAATAGTGCCACCTGCTGGTAGGAACTGCTAATGAATATTCACTTCCATGAAATCTCCCTTTAATTCAATTTTGTCTTAATGTACTAGGTTCTTTAACTTCAAAAAAAAAATAAGTTAACATATATAATTTTTCATTCAGTGTGTTTATCAAACAAAATGCACTCTATGTCAAACCTTTCCTTTCTTTTCTTCGGGCTATGCATTACAATGTCTAAACTTAAAATTAATTCTCTTTAGTTTTCATCCAGCCCATTTCCAATCAAGTACTGTTTTGTTTAGTCCAGTGTATAGGTAGACTATGCATATACTGTAGTTGTTTCAGTCCTGAAAACGCTTTGCCAGTCTGATAGGCCTTCAACAGCGGGAGGTTTTCACTGGGCTGTTAGTGGATTCATTGTTGTCTACCTCTGCTTTTGGGCCTTTAGGGAATAAATGAGGTTCTGGTGCAACTTCTAAACTCTGCCAAGGAAGATGAAAAAGAAAGGCAAAAACAGAATGTAAACATTTCAGGCACTTTTGGAGAGCGATGGAAGTTAAAAATGTATTTATTATAAAAGACTTTAAAATGCCAATGCCTTTCAGCTGGAATTCTTCTTCAGGGCAGTATTGGTCTGTGGATACACTGTTGTTGTGTCTCCCTGGCACCAGCAGCCCCACTGGCTTAGTCTCAGATGTCTGAGGACTTGTTTTAATTTTTGAGAAACTCAGAGGTGCCCCAGGCGTGGGGCAGACATGTCCATTTGGTATGCACTAACAGCGCATGAGGGCACCTACACTTGAGGAAAGGGACTTAGCCAGACATGGTTCTGTGTTTAAAAGTTGTGGTCAGAACATCAGGGAGGCTGCCAGTTTTACCTCCAAGATTTGGCAGCGGAGGGAGGCACAGTTCAGGATACGGAAAGGTGACAGGAGGTCTCCTGCCATCTTGATAATTCCGCACGTGGATCCTCATTAACCATACCTGTCTCAGCTCTGGCCCGGGGTCTATGTGTACCCTCTCTGGGCAGATGAGCTGAAGGTCCCTGGTATGCACCCAGTCTATTACCATCCCACCACTTCAGACATGGGGGGGGGGGGGGGGGGGGGGGGGGGGGGGGGCAGCCCAGGGTGTGGGAAGCTGGTGTTCCAACTGTTTGCTTTGGAGAGCAAGATAAAACTCTGACAGGGATGGTGAGGGCCCAGGAGGTCAGAAAATTGTGGGGGGTTGGCTTCCTGGTTCGTTTCCAGTGGGGTCCCTTTGAAGCCCTGACAGAGGACCACAAATTTCTTTGGAGCCCATCCTCTGTGTGAGCCCTGCCGTGGGGCTCTCAGGATGTGGTGGGAGGACTGGTATTTTCAGAGGTAGTGTCCATGGGGGGTGGTCTGGCATTCTATGTGGGTGGTGATGCAAATAGGTCCACAGAACACTCCACTTCTGTCTGGGCAGCTGACAGAGGTTCCCCAGATTCAAAAAGGGGAGGAGGGGAGTCCATAGTGTGTGGTGCAGTGTTGTCTGTGTGGACCAGTGTGACAAAGTCCACAGAGCCCACCACTTCTGTGACATCATTTAGATTAACGAATTGAAATCATACATTCTTATTGAATGCAGGCTCACTACTTCTAAATTATAAAACAAAAGACATACAACAAAACATTAAACAATTGATTTGTAAATACGAGAAAAGAGAGAGAGAGACGGATAAACCAGACCTTGGCAAACTGTCACCCACTCCCAGTTTAAGCACCATAGGGTGAAAGGAAAACCAGCTAAAAACACACACCCAAGGAGCCACCACCAAAATAAAAAAGAGGAAAACTCTTTTTCTCCAAGGCTTCAAAACCAACACAACACGACTTTTTCTTGTGGCCATCTTAAATACCTTACCCAGCATGGCTTGAGGATGTTTGCCCTGATTGGGTGATGCTGAGTTAAGGTGTAGGAGAGAAGGGAAGGGGGGTCAGGCTAATGTATGACAAGGACCTAAAGATTGCATTCAAACTTAAAGGGGACATGGGAAAGGGAAATGTTAGTTATGTAGCCATGCCAGGTCTCCGACCCCCGATATGGTGTCCCTGTCTTCTGGTTTGTCTCTTCTGAGACAAACACTGCAGGAGGTGAGACCCCTAGATTGTCTGCCTAGATTAAGGTATCAGTGGATTTTATATTGCCCCTATCACATTTGCTTTGATGCTTGTGATGGGGAGGCCAGGCTACATTCTTAGAAACAATATAATATTGTATCAAATTCACTGTTTCACTTTAAGGCCATAATCTAAGCACTATATATCTGACGAGTTATTTCACATAAATATTTGACCTGATCTGCATTCAACAGGAAAGGACCACAGAGAGCAGCTACCTACTGATCTGGGATCAGCCCCTCTCCATTCCTCTATCACAGCTCAGACTGGAGCCAAAGTTATGGACCACAGAGAGCAGCCACCTACTGATCTTGGATCAGCCTCTCTCCATTCCTCTATCACAGCTCAGACTGGAGCCACTGTCATGGACCACAGAGAGGAGCCACCTACTGATCTGGGATCAGCCTCTCTCCATTCCTCTATAACAGCTCAGACTGGAGCCAATGTCATGGACCACAGAGAGCAGCCACCTACTGATCTGGGATCAGCCTCTCTCCATTCCTCTATCACAGCTGAGACTGGAGCCACTGTCATGGACCACAGAGAGAAGCCACCTACTGATCTGGGATCAGCCTCTCTCCATTCCTCTATCACAGCTCAGACTGGAGCCACTGTCATGGACCACAGAGAGGAGCCACCTACTGATCTGGGATCAGCCTCCCTCCATTCCTCTATAACAGCTCAGACTGGAGCCAATGTCATGGACCACAGAGAACAGCCACCTACTGATCTGGGATCAGCCTCTCTCCATTCCTCTATCACAGCTGAGACTGGAGCCAATGTTGTAGCACCACAGTTAAATACTGTTAGTGTTGGGGGAAACCTTACTGTCAATGTAAACATCCAGTCTGATAACAGAGGTAAGGAAGGTTTTTTCATTCTTTATATGTGATCAGTGCATCTCACATAATTCTGTCCCTCCATAATCCAACCAACAGTGGAATTGTTTTTAGTGAATCATATTATATATCATTCGGGATGGTGCCGAGTACAAACGTCACATTCTGCAACACTCTCTCCCTGAGAACTTTCTCCCTGAATGTTTTCTCCTCCCAAACTTAGCCAATATTATTCAGATTTGGATCTATTTTCTCATCTCTTTATTGTGATTCTCTCGGAAGTCAGCACCAAGTTTCTCAATTTGGCACACACACACCTGTGGAGAGACAGTGAGTGAGAGTTTCCTTTAACACTAGATCGACCAGAGCAAGGCCATTGCGCATTGGGGACTAATTAAAATTACTCCAGTTCCTTGAATGACATACCCTCCTCCTTCCACAACTTTCCTAAATATGTAGGGTTTTAAATAACTGCAATTTTTAAAATCCGAAAAAATCGACTCAGTTAAGAAACACAGAGTCTGCGCCATTTTCTACACAAAACACCCCGCTAGACAACGGACAACAACAGGTGCTTTCACCCAGGTGGGAATGGGTCGCTGTCTACTCCAGCATGCTATTCAATAATTGAATGACCTTTGCTTTGATAAGAATTTCCAAAAAAAGCACAATCCAAAGTAATTTCGCACATACAATCAAGCGGAATTCATGCACTGCAACTGTGATGAAGCTGATAAAGCTTTTAGAATGGTGATGGATAATTGTGCCTATTGTAGTTATACAAATTAGTTTAGAAGTCCGCGGAGATAACGCCACCAACATATTTTCGGGTTTTGTCTGAAACAGACTTTGAATAAACTGAATAAAATAACTACACAACAACTGAGTGAAATATATTCGATTTGTGTGTGTGCGGTTCCAGCAAACCACCAAAGCTGCGCGTTCTCTGAGGAATTGATAAGAGGAGAGTGACGGTGCATATTGCACTTTGTATTTCTTTAACTACTTTCTCTGTTTCGCATTTTGCCATGCACATTTTAGCGCTTTCCTCTGTGTTTCTGTAATATGCCTCAATACATTTTCCCTTAGCCTATATAACAAAACCGCTAAAATTTAGAAATAAAAAAATGTTAAATTGATTCAGTTGTGTACTTTACTTCAAGAAAATAGTTTTGCAATGTGCGGTTTCATAATCTTTATCCGAGGAAAAACAGGTTTTCAACATACAAAAATGCCAAGTTACTACCACATACAAAGCACTATAAGCCATTAACACTTGCAAAATCTAGGCCTGCCATTAAAAGTACTGATATCAAAATTACGTCAAGTTACAATAAACAATATTGGCTACCTTATCTAGCACAAATTAAACATGCTATATTCCAAACCAATGCTACTACCCAATGCTTCCTAAATTCTTACAAGTAAGCATGAGCGAGCATGAGTGCCCTTATGGAATGGTATATAAAACAGACGGGATTAATAAGTGGTTGCATATATAGCTATTCAGGGAATGCGTGAAATTGGGTAGAAAAACAGATGCACTTTTTTCATGTATGTCATGTTTTGAAATTAATTTCTTGGTGAAATGTGCTGGTGGTTTCAAAGAAGTCAGCTGCGGTTGTATTCCATAAGGCCTGGCTATATTGTAGCTGGCTAGAAAACATTCACATTGAAAGCAAATGTAGCAGGTTAACTGAATAATACAGTCAGTATATACATACGGTGAAAGACCGACACAATTTGGTGCAGAAGGATCCAGAAAAATTATGCAGTTGCAAAAGCAATAGTTGAAAAGTAATAGACAATTGTGAGTGAGACAGTAAGCATAAGAAAAGAGAAATGTAGGGGGGTCTCAGGTGGGATTTGATCCCAAGGTTCTGTGATCCCAAATCCACAACCTTACCAGTGAGCCACAAACTTACTAGCTGTCATAGTTGGAAATTGTCTTGGACAATAAGATATAAGGCTGCATGCCAGTGATTATAATGGTAAATATCTGGAATTTTTGGCATTTAATACAGCTTCCATGTTGAACTCCACTTCTTGTTTATGCCATGCCCACTTCCGGCTTTATTCAAATACAAATAATTTTGTTGGTTGAACAAATACAAATAGTACCATCTTCCTCTATCTCTAATGCACATACACTTATTTGGGATTTGGGATTGAGGGTCCATTTAAATTATATTTCAAATTTTTTACAAAAGAAATCTACTCACTTCTAGTTTATATTTCTACCTGTTGTTTTATTCAGAAAGCACATAGCAGTACAGTACATAAGCATGCTGAATTTTCTGCTAGTAAAGCCAGCTTCTCTCCCTGCAGGTCTTACCTCAGGAGCCGAACAGGAGACAGAGCTGGGGGGCACATGGGTATGAAAGTACCACAAAATCTGCATTCAAATATTTAATTGGAAATATTGAAAAATATTTTTAAATCCTGAATTTTTAATCAGTCATTGAATATTTCAGTATTTTTTTTCATGGTTTGCTTTTAATGATTTATAAAATGAAAAGGGCTTGATTAGGGTGAGCTGTGAAAAATACATTATCTAAATTGGCACTAACAATTGTTACACAATTGTCAAAATGTGTAAAATAACTGGATGTGAAAATGACCCCGTAAAATTACGCTTTTTCAATGACCTTGTAACATTACTCCTTATCAGGGTTCAACTGCTTCTTCATGGGGCCATTTTAAAAATGGTGCCAAACATTTTCCAGACATAATTTATAAAACAATGTATACGAAGGGTGTTTGTACATTGTGTGTAAAAAATTGGAAAGTGCACAGAAATTACTTAAAATGTTATCACTGTCTGCAGTGGAAATTACACTCACACTGTACATATGCAGACCTGGAAACATTTTTGATGCATCTGAATAATAATGTTTATTTATTTTAATACTCAGTGATCCATTGTTCTATAAGGCTCTAGTTTTGATTTATGATACTGACTTATCCCTTTCCTTAATTTCCAAAGACAGACGGGCCGTACCTGAACCTGAATAAAGAAACAGGTAAGACACTTTAAAATCTAAAGACCTTTTTACATCTATTTCTTAAATATGCTAATACTGGTGTTTATTATACTCGTGTTTCCTTTGCTTGTTCTGCAAGGATTTGGATTTTTTCACAGGAAGGAAAAAACAAGTTTATCTGATTCCATTCATTTAAAAAACCAGGAACCAAAATATTTAGGATATTTTGTAGTAAAAGTGGGGAAAGGTGCTATAGAAACATGACATTCCCAGAGATAACCTGGTGTGTATACTTTGGTGCCTGGCAGCATACCTGCATCTCAGAGTCCATGCCTGGCACCAGCACCCCCACTTTTTTTGAACTCAGAGGTCTTGTTTGAGGTACAGATTACATAGGCCTTGAGGATGTACTCAGAGGTTAAATGACTTGAATTCTACAGCTGGAAACTCAGATGTGTCTTGCGACTTGTACCTTCCTTGCTGTGAGTGAGGTGTGAGGGCTGACTCTGCAATGCAAACATACATCCACCATGCCCAGAACACTGTCACACCTAACAATATACGCTCTGGATTTCATGGGGTTTATAATTAGAATCTAGGTATTTTTGAAGCCGCAAAAGGAAGATGGAAATATGGTGAAAGTATGATGGTTTACTAATAAACATAATAATGACTAATTACTAATAAACTAATAATCACCAGTTAAGTCAGTGAGAGCAAATATGAACACATTCAATACCTAGCTGTACACAGGATTACATGCTGGCTAAGACAAATAAACATGAACATATTCACCAACAAAGAGTACATAACCAAATGATTCCGTACGGATGTAACTTTGGTACAACTGTTAAGCAGTTTCTCCCTGAATGTTTCTTCAGACTTCCCTTAAATGCAATCCTGAGCAAATGTGAACTACACACTTTCCTTTGTTTGCCCAAATAAGGTCTGGACAGGAACAGGCCTGTGACACCCTATCCAGACCAAGAGACCCCTCCCACTCCTGCAGGAAGAGAGAAACTGCATAGTATACTGCCCCATAATCTAGTGATAGTATGGAGGTGCACAATCTTATGATTGTACCCATCATTTCTCTAGATACCTTTCTATGGAGGGCTCTCTGTGATCCAGACACTTATGTAGGTATAATCTATATACAGATATACTTTACTTTTCCCTCAATACATACAGTACTTAGGATCATAAGCTCCCTATACCACCTCATAACTGTTCAGTGTGCCCATCTATGCATCTCCTGCATTTCAGTTGATATTGTTCACAGTCCACCACATTTATCATATCATCCCCAGCTATTCACATATACATACATATAATGCTTTGTTTCATTACATTATATTACATCTATTTGGCAGACACATTTATCCAAAGCAACATGCAATAAGTGCTTACCAAAGGTCACTGTAACATCTACAAAACATACATCCTATAAAGTACAATACTCATCTCATAAAAAACACATTTTCAACGTACAAAAATGCCAAGTTACTCACACATACAAGACATACACCGTCTATAACTCATTCATTCAGACTGCCAAAATCCAGGCCTGCCGTTAAAAGTATTGATATCAAAATGACGCCAAGTTACGGTACTACAAACAATATAGGCTATCTTGCCTCGCCGAAATTAAATAAGATGTATTCCAAAGCAATGCTACCCAATATTTCCTCAATTCTTTCAAGTCACTTGGCCCTGTGTTTTGTAATCTTACCATTTTACAATGTCATGCAAACTTTGTGGCAGATCAAAGAGTCGAATATTTCGAACTGTCTCATGGAACACATTGAAATTCATGTAGAAAACTGCTGGTCAGTAACTACAGGAAGCATATTTCTCCAGAAAACATATGTTTATACTTGCTTCTGAACTGAATTTCAGTAAATGTACAAGTGATTGTATATTTGCTACGTACAATAAATACTGCATGTAAAATACATATTGTACATACATACATAGAGAACTTCTTTATCCCCATGGGGACATCTCCCTCGCAGCATGTTACACATTCACGAACAGACATTTATACCAACAAACATACAATCATTCACGCAACAGAAAGGCTGGGCAGCGAAATACATACATACCAATACAAATTGGACATATAGACGCCTATTCAATCAATCTTGACTGTGAGAAAGCCATCCACACATATGTTTGGCGTGTCCATGTACTGCATGCTTATACACACAGGGCCAAGTGACTTGAAAGAACTGAGGAAATATTGGGTAGCATTGCTTTGGAATACATCTCATTTAATTTCGGTGAGGCAAGTTTATATATTGTTTGTAGTACCGTAACTTGGCGTCATTTTGATATCATACTTTGAGTAACTTGGCATTTTTGTACGTTGAAAATGTGTTTTTCATGAGATATCATTTCTTTTTGCAAAGCGTTTTATTATGAGAGTGAGAAATGCGAAGTGACCCTGTAAGAAACGGTTGTGGATTATGGCTATCCTTGCGTGAATTTGTACAGTCTGATGAGCGTGTACCGTTTAGCAGTTTTGGTTTGCTATATATGTAAAACAGTGGCTGTGACAAAGGGTGCGGTGGCGTACGTGTAACCGCATCAGAAACGCAGGTGAAATATGGCCAATGTATGTACTCACGGATCTGACGGCCATCCAACGAGCCTGTTACAGTTTTTTTTGATTGCTAAGACACATTTAATGAAACAATTCCCCTTTTTCTCAGAACTATTAACACAATCCCAAAACTACACATCAATCAGCACAAACCTCAAACATCCATGTCAAACTCAAATTATCTTCTCAAAAACATATACTCTTCCATCAAAATTAAACTTTGCCTTCAAATGGCACACACAAGCCATCGAAAACACAGACAATGTAGATTACCCATAACACACCAGTGAGATAAATTCAAAGCACTACTGCAAAAACCTTTTATAGCAGTGTGTAAGGAGTTATTTTCTCCTGGTTATTCTACTTATTTTATAGTTTTCAGATTTTGATCTTTGCAATGTTACACTACTAACAAATGAGGGAGTGTGCAAATTTCCAAATATTTTATCTGTAGTACTGAAAAGTGATGCTGAGTGAAAAGTACTGTACAGTAACCACAACACAGCTGAAGGAACAAAAAAATGTAGTATTTTCAAAGAAGAGTAGCATTCATAAAAGGAACTCAGTATATGCAGCACTATAAACAAAAACAGCAATAAAATCTAAAGAACATATCGTCTGTAAATACACTTCAACATTACATGGACAGCATATCCTCTCACAGTAGTACAGCAGATACAATACGTAACATTACAGTAAATTATAGTACCTGTTTTCTTGTCTGAAAGTATGGACAATGGATGCCACTGTGAAACGATTCAAGTTTGGCTGAACTCTCTGTCCAGCTTCCCTCATCATCATACCGTGCACCAGCACATGGTCAAGGTGGCACGTATTTCGTCTGGGACAAATTGTCTCATGCCTCTTCGTCTCCTTTGTCTTCCTGATCTTTGGACAGCTTGTCCATTTTGAGGATCCATTGTTCAAAAGCACACAGACGCAAACTGTGGCCCTATTTACTGATCCAGAGATTGTGACCAGTGTGTAAACAATTTTGCTGCCAAGTGTTTGCACCTAGAGAAAGGTGTGTTACCTGAGTTTAGGTTGTGATGACTTGAGTTAACTGTTTTGACTACTAGTGTTTGTTGCATGAGCACAGTGTGTAACCAGTGATTCATGAGAGCATTTGTTTGTAGAGATTTGCAGAAAAAGTTTAACAATTTGCAGCATGTGTTAAAACAAGTGAAAAGTGTTTATAGTTTTGAGAGATGTGTTGGTCCTCTGAGAACTGAAGTAATAATTTGGGAGTTTTTGCTAAAAGAACCAGTTTTAGTGTGTTAGCAATCGAGAAAAACTGTATTCCTGTTGTCTGTTATTTCGTGGAGATGCACTTTTAGTGTTTGTAAGGTTTATAAGGCATTTTGATAGGCTTATCTGCAGGTAGGAATCCTCTTCGCTGTTTTGCTAAGCTAGAACCGGAAAACTTGATAGTGGAGAATAGGAGCAGACGCCTATGTCCCAACAGGCTTTGCACATGAGAAAATAACAACAGTGTGAGATTAATTAGGAGAAATTATGAAATTGCGTAGTTGAAACAATATGTTTTTTATCAGAATGGGCATGTAGGTGAAGGTTGACATGATGACAGACTATCGTGCGAAGTAAATGAAGCGACCATGAGCGAGTTTAGTTTCCTTATCGAACGGTATATATAACAGTCGGTATAAAGCATGCATTGTTAAAGTGGAGGGTTAAATAACGTGAGAAATCTATTGCACTGATGTGTTTGTAGGCCTGCTGTAAATAAAACAAATACGTGATCAACCAAAGTTGCATGTATTTCATTTGAAATATTAGCTTGTCTCCCTCTTCTTCGTCCACCTCGTACATGTACATGTCCAACTCCTCCTCTACCTCTACCTCTCTGTGCTGCGTGTTGCTCCATTGTTTTCCAACACAATAGAGGTCACCTGAGGTCTCTTTTATGCTCTGACAGATAATTGAAAAGTTTAGCCAATTGAGTTTGAGCAGGGGTGGCATGAGTGAGACCAACTGGTACATAGAGTTTGGCATTTGAAGGCCGGTGTTTTCCATGTGAACGAACAAGGCTTGATTATGAAAATTGTGCTAAATGATGAGATTTTGTGTGTAGAGTTGTGCAAAAATGTGATATAGAATTTCTATTTGAGTGAAAACAAAGGAATTGTGCTTAGAGTTTTGCATACCTGCCATCCCAATTATGTAACAGTTATTCATAGCCATGAACACATTAAGTACAGTGTACACAGTAAAAAAGCATAGGCTAGGTCAGAGAGTAATGTTAAGTCAAACTAGGAGGCATGACAACAAGCTACATCAAGATAATGATACAAGTACAATATAAGCGCTGGATGGAGGTACATGTGTAACATGAAAGTGCTACAGGAACAGTAGGATATAAAGTGATAAAAATGGTAGTGCCCTGCAGAATGGTGATTGTCCAGGTGTAGTCCAAAGACAGGCATCTTCAGACCATGGCAAAAGATGGGAAATGACTGAGTGGTTCGTAGAGGAACAGGGAGTTTGTTCCACCACTGGGGAGCTTGGGTGGAGAAGCTCCGTGGTAGGGACCTGGGTCAAATACGTATTTGTTTTGGATTCAAATACTTTTTTGTGCTCTATTGATCTTGCAAGGTGTAATTGAGCCTGCCAATATGACCAGAAGCACTTTTATAGAGTATTTCATTGGTTCCAGTACACCAGATAAGATCAGTAAAGCATAGAAAAAATATTTCAATCCAAAACAAATACGTATTTGACCCAGGTCTGGTAGGGACGAGCGAGAACCATTCACCCGGATGTCAGGGGGTGCAAGTTGCCCTGCTGCAGCAGAGCGCAGTGGTCGAGCTGGCGTGTAGGATTGAATCATGTCCTGTAAGTAGGCAGGGGCTGTTTGTTAGTTGCAGTGTAAATGAGGGTCAGGACTTTGAACCTGTTCCTGGCAGCAACCGGTAGTCAGTGGAGTGACCTCAGCAGGGGAGTGACGTGAGAGAACTTAGGAAGGTTGAAGATAAGTCGGGCTGTATCATCTGTAGTGGCTGTATGGCACAAGCTGGCTGGCTTGAAAGGAGTTGCAGTAGTCAAGACAGGAGGTCGCCGTAGCCTGGACAAGTAGCTGGGTGGAGTACGTAGTCAGGTATGGTCAAATCCTCCTGATGTTGTACAGGAGGAATCTGCAGGACCATGATGTTGCCTTTACATGCTCCTTGAGGTCCAGCTGGTCATCCAGGACCACCCCCAGGCTCTTTGCAGAGTGAGAGGCAGTCACTGTGGTGCCATCAACAGTGATTGAGAGATCCCATAGTAGGGAGGTCTTGTAGGGGATGAACAGCAGCTCAAGCTCCGTCTTGTTGAGGTTGAGTTTCCGATGATGCCTGGCTATCCAAGTTGAGATGTCAGCCAGGCAGGACGATATTCTCTCATTGACCTGTAAGGCAGAGGGAGGGAAAGAGAAGAAGAGTTGTATATCATCTGCATAACAGCGATAGAAGCCGTGTGAATTAATGACTGTACCAAGAGATTTAGTGTATATATAGAACAGCAGAGGCCCCAGTACAGTTCCTTACAGGACTCCTGTAACAACGGGGTGAGGTGCAGAGACAGACCCCACTCAGGTGATCTGGTAGGACCTATCTGCAAGATAGGAAGCAACCCAAGAAAGGGCAGTCCCAGAAATTCCCATCTCAAAGGGCAGTCCCAGAAATGCCCATCTCAGCCAAAGTAGAGATGAGTAGTCTGTGATTAACTGTGTTGAATGCTGCAGACAGGTCTAGGAGGATCAGGACAGAGGAGAGGCGTGAGGCTCTTGCAGTGGCTTGTGCGCCCGTCACAGCCAGGAGGGCAGTCTCTGTTGAGTGCTCAGATTGAAAGCCAGACAGGTGAGGGTCAAGCTGGTTGTTCTGATGGAGAAAAGAGGATACTTGTTTAAGCACTACTCGCTCAAGGGTTTTGGACAGAAAGGCAGAAGTGATACAGGTCGATAGTTCATTACATCAGAGGGGTCTGAGGTAGGTTCCTTAAGGATTGCAGTTACACGAGCCATCTTGAAGTCAGAAGGAACGTGGCCAGAGGCAAGTGGGGCATTAATGATAGAGGACATTGTGGTGTGGGGATGGCTGGTTTAAGCAGCCACACCTGCCCTGGGTCAAGTTAATTGGACCTGGCCAATTGTATAATTGGTTAAGAATTAGGGAATTGGCCAGGTCTAATTGGGCCCAGGAACAGGAGTGGCTGCACCTGTGCGTAGTGAGGTAATCACTGCGCACAGGTTAAATCTGCCATCCCCACCCACACGAGGAGCTTCTCTGTCATGACAGTGTTTTACATCTGCTCACTTGGCTATAACATCTTGCCAAACCCTTGTAAATAAAACGTGGACTGTTTGAACATCATCTCCCTGTGTCTCTGTGCTGGAGGGCCCCAAGAAAAGCCACTTCGGTGGCCTGTGGCAGGCGTGTTTGCCACAGACATATAAGGAAAGATCTGGATATAGACTGGAGAGCTGGGATGGGATGTAAACGACAGGTGGTTGATCTTTCAGTCCATAATGTTGGTATTGATCAGCCCAGGTTTTCGTCTGGCCTGTGTGTCCCGGCCATTTGTTAATCTTCTTTCCTCCAATCTATGATTGTTGGTGGGTTGAAACGGTTGTGAGACTGTCTAATGGCCTGAGGGTTGCTGGTTATATTGTCTTTCCAGCTGCCATTTACAGCTTGTGATATTTCTGACTCCACCAGGGAGGGGGCTTTGGAAAGATTAAAATCCAGAGTGAAGAGAAAAGGGTGCAATTTGGTTAGAACTGTTAAAATTGTATCTGAAAAATTAGGGCCGGACGATATAGCTGAAAAATGTGTCACGATAAAATGTTTTCAGTCAATATTGATAATTATTGATCATTTTTATTAAGCTATTTTTAATAAAGACTAGGGAAAAAAAGTTAAATTGAACCACTTTATTTTGGAATTTAACCACTTATTTATCAAGGCGCACAGGTAATAATTTTACTTTTAGTGTTATTAAATAAAACGAGAGCCAGTTTAGTTCCAAAGTTGTCAAAGTCAGACTAGGGGGTCTATATTTATCGTTAACGTGTAGCCTACAGTTTTAATTTAATTAAATTTTTTGGTAAGGGGTGCATTTATGGTTTTAAACACTCAGAGCTATGATGGCATTATAAATAGAAAAAGTGGGTTACTGATGAGCACTTTTTTATGTTTTTATGCATGGTAGTTTTATCTAAATTCATTTACAGAATATAGCGTTTTTTTCCCCAAAGATGGTATTTCTCGATATAATTGTGCCGCCCTGTTAACACATTTCTACGGTTGCGGGTCAGGCATCACGGTATCATAGCTAGACCTATCTCCACACTTCGTTTCAGCGCTGTGCCAGCGCTGGAGAAAGGTCTGGCTCAACCCATTATCATTCCGGTATAGGGGGAAAAAACGCTCTGGCTTGTTTGTATTCTTTAAACCAATCACAATCGTCTTGGGCGGCGCTAAGCCCAGGATGCAGCGACAGAGCCCTTGAAAACAGTAACACGCAGATAGTGGAAGGGGAGGAGAATTCCGACTGAAATAGTCGGCCAATGGTGGGCTCATATCCACAGTCTATATCCTGTGAGTCAAACTAGGCATCGGTAAGAAGAAATTTTAGGATAGCGCTTCCAATATTGCTTGTGTCGAAAGTGCTGCAACGGAAACAGTGATAGATTTACCCAGTAGCCACATCTGTCCAAAATGTAAACGAGTCAGGCAGTTTTCACGGTTGGGAAAAAAATTTATGACAGCGTACTCCAAAGGGTGGAAACGGCTAAGGTGATAAAATAAGTTTGTTGTATTCCCGCTCTTGGTCAGGACGGTTTTCCTGCACAGTTTACACACAACGGTGTTCTGATATGTTGCTTATGATGTTGATCGTTGTTATGTTTGACGCATTTCAGGATTCATTTTAAAAACTGTGTTTTTATGCTATTGTACCCTGCCTTGTTAAACTTTAATAAATGAAACTATGAAACTATATCGGTCAGACTTTAAAAACCAAAAAACTGCCATACTGGCGAGCTGACCTGTCCTTTTTTATCAACAATTTCCTCTCTGTCTGCACTCATTTTCTCACTCCACGCTGTTTCTGTTGTTGTGTCACATGTCAATGGTGCAACCGAACAATACACCTGTTAAATGATTGGCTGTTTACGTGTCACTCGTAGCACGCTCCATTAACAAGGGATATTATAGGCTGTTTGTGAGCCAGGGAGGGAGCACGTCTGGGGTTTGTTCATGCAACCGAACTTTGCGCATTTGTATGTGCTTTCCTGGCGGTTTGCATTTAATGCATTGAAGTGAAACTATCGAACATTCTATTGAACAATTTTCTTATTGCTATTGATGAAGTGTCTATCGCGGTACATATCGCTATCGTTCTATCACCCAGGCCTATTAAAAATAGTATCTTCCTTAAGACAGGACAGCATTTTGAGAAATTAATATGAAACGATTACTCTTGACTTTGACTGGGTGAAGATTGATTATCAGTTGTCTCCACACATCCTGCAGACCCGCTCCAGTAATTGTCTTGGGCTTTTAATGTGGCATCTCAGAGTATTCTTTAGAATGAACACCAAATAGTGCACAGAGAGGCTCTGCTAATGCTTGCTTATGTTGTACTTTTATGCAAAGTTTACCCTGAGATTTTTCATTCATTCTGTCTGCAACATACAGTATCCTTTACTTAGAAGAAAACCTTTAAATCTTAATATTTAAGAAGTGTTCAGTTTAGTCTTGCATTTATGACCTCATACATGTTGGCCAGCATTCTGCAAAGTGTTTTTAATAACAAATTAAATCAAACAAATTGATATTAAATACATAATAAGTGTTGTCAAGGGCAAATGTGTTTTTGCCACAGATGCATGAGCCAATATATAAAATCAAATACGCTTTAGATATAAAAATAGAAGACATTTACAAAGAAGTAATATTTTGCTTGACAACAAGAGCTACATTTATGAAGCAGTTGCAGGGGATGAATACATATGCCGTGTGCAGTACAGTGCCTGTTCATATGTCAAAATGCACTAACCTGGCACACGTGCTCGTAATTGTAATGAAAGTGGAAGTCTGCTGAATTTGATTGAATGCATGTGACACACTCTCAGCTGTAGACCATACAGAAATCTTTAATTTACTATTGTTATGCTCAGATGCAATGCAACCATGAAATAATTAACACTGATTTTCCTCCCTTCAGATGAATCCATAAAAAGAGCCCAGCAGAAACTGAAAACTCATCTGAAGCAGAAGTTTGAATGCATATTTGAAGGTTTACCAAAGCAGGGCCAACAAACCTTCCTCAATGAAATCTATACAGAGCTCTATATCACAGAGGGGGGAAGTGGTGGGGTCAATAATGAACACGAGGTCAGACAGATTGAGACAGCATCCCAGAGAAAAACCACACAGGAGACTGCAATCCTCTGCAATGACATCTTTAAGCCTTTACCTGGACAAAAGAAACCCATCAGAACTGTGCTTACAAAGGGCATCGCTGGCATTGGGAAAACCGTCTCTGTGCAGAAGTTCATTCTGGACTGGGCAGAAGGAAAAGCCAATCAGGATGTTGATTTCATCTTCACTCTTCCTTTCCGAGATCTGAATTTGAAGAAGGAAAGAACATTCAGTCTGATGCAACTTCTGCAACACTACTTTCCACAACTAAAAGAGATCAAAAGTGTTGAAGTTGATGAAGTCAAAGTTGTCTTTGTTTTTGATGGACTGGATGAATGTAGACTTCCTCTAGATTTCCACGGTAATGCGATCTGCTGTGATATAACAGAGTCATCATCAGTGGATGCGCTGCTGACCAACCTCATTAAGGGGAATCTGCTTCCCTCTGCTCTCCTCTGGATCACCTCCCGACCAGGAGCAGCCAATCAGATCCCTTGTATGTGCATCCACCAGGTGACAGAGGTACGAGGGTTTAATGACCCACAAAAGGAGGAGTACTTCAGGAAGAGAATTAGAGATCAGAACCAGGCCAGTAGAATTATCTCACACATAAAGTCATCCAGGAGTCTCTACATCATGTGTCACATACCAGTCTTCTGCTGGATTTCTGCTACTGTTCTGGAGACGATGTTGGGTGAAACAGACAGTGGAGATCTACCCAAAACTCTGACTGAAATGTACACACATTTCCTCATTCAGACATTCCTCATTCAGACTAATGTGAAGAATCAGAAGTATCATGGCACCAACGCGACAAACCCCCAGAAAATGTCAGCATCGGATAGAGAAATCATCCTGCAACTGGGGCAGCTGGCTTTTCTACAGCTGGAAAAGGGCAACCTGATATTCTATGAAGAAGACCTCAGACAGAGTGGCATTGATGTTAGTGAAGCTTCAGTGTACTCTGGGGTGTGCACAGAGATCTTCAAAGAGGAGTGTGGGTTGTATCAGGAGAAGGTCTACTGCTTTATGCATCTGAGCATTCAGGAGTATCTGGCTGCCTTGTTTGTGCTTCATTCATGCGTAAATAAGAACAGAAATGTACTCCAAGCAAAAAAATGTTGCATTGACAGAGTGCAGCTGTCTGAGATACACAGGAGTGCAGTGGATCAGGCCTTAGAGAGTAAGAATGGACACCTGGACCTTTTCCTCCGATTCCTTCTTGGCCTTTCTCTGGAGAGAAAGAAAGTCTCCGTTGAGACTTTCTTAAGACGCAAAAGAAATCCCATTGTTACATTCTTTCAAAGGCTAAGGAGAAAGACAGAAAGCAGATCACAGAGCATTGAGAAAACAGTCCAGTACATTAAGGAGAGGATCAGAGAAGAGTCTTTAGCAGAGAGGACCATCAATCTGTTCCACTGTCTCAATGAACTGAATGACAACTCTCTAGTGCAGGAAATCCAGAATTCTCTGAGATCAGGAAAACTTTCTGATACAGAGCTGGAATCAGACCAGTGTTCAGCTCTGGCCTTTGTGTTACTGATGTCAGAGGAGATCCTGGATGAGTTTGATTTGAAGACCTACAACACATCAGCAGCAGGTCATCAGAGACTGGTACCAGTAGTCAGGAACTGCCGGAAGGCCATGTGAGTACTATGTCATTAATAATGTAGATGATTGACAGCATATTTTCAGAGAGTAAAGTATAATAAAATTGTTTGGCTAGTGAGAATTTTGTAAAGATTGTTGAATCATTTTAACAGCTAGTGCCCTCATTTAATGTTGAACAAATGCAGCATCGAATGCAAAGACTTTTCATTTTCATGTTGGGTGCCAATAATTCTTGAGTTGAATAAATAAGCTACTTGAATGATGTAGGTGGGACATTTGCACCCCTCAGATAATGTTTACAATGAGCCCAGAATGCACTGGAAACTTGCTTTAAAATATTTGTTTGGCTGGGCTAGGTCAATGATTGAGTGGGCCTTTGGAAGTTGAAACTGAAGTTTAGAATTTTGTCCAGCGGGACATCTAATTCTCAGCTCCAAAGTGCTGCAGTTGGAGAGTGTAGCACAGACATCTTCCTAGAACACCATCAACCTTAAAATCCTCAGGTTCACCCTTCATCGCTGAACACTATCATTTGTATCATTAACCATATGTTTTATATATACCTAATATAATTATAGTAAAATATATGAATGCTTCTTTGCAGACTGAACAGCTGTGACCTCACAGAGGAGTCCTGTGATATTGTGTCCTCAGCTCTCCAGTCATCAAAATCACCCCTGAGAGATCTGGACCTCAGCTACAATAACCTGGGAGATTCAGGAGTGGAGCTGCTCTGTGCTGGACTGATGAGTCCAAACTGTAAACTACAGAGACTGGGGTGAGTAGTGCTGTGTACTGTGTGACATTAACTAAATAGCATTACTGATTATGGCCAATGTAAGGGTTTGAATTTTGTCACAGGCATGAATAATTTCTTGACTCCATGCATTTTCAAAACCTTTAACCTGAATGTTTGAGTGAATACAATTTTTCATGTAAGATTATTGACCGAGGTGTGCTCATATGAAATGATGGGCAGCTTGACCCTTTATCCTGGAGAGAGAGACTAGCTATTGCTGCCAGGCATTCATCGAGTGTTTTCTGACATTAAGACCTCAATACTGGGAGGTACATGTCCTGCTCATCCAGGAATCTAAAACCAACAACTATTCCTGGCATTAACCTAATTAAGATTTACCCCATTTAGGTAGCGAGATATATAAATATATAAATATCACAAGGCATGACCTCTGTATTATTCTATTAAATAACATTTGACTGACCATAGCAGCTATCTCAGATGAGCTGCACACCCTGCTAGTGAAACTAACAATATGCCCAGTGAGTACCCCAGTAAGAGTGTTACCCCAAAACTTTAAGTTATTGTCGCTACCCCGGTTCTCTGAAACACAGAGTGGAGAGATCCATGTCATCCAATTGCACCAAGTCTGGCTTTGACAGACAGTAGCGCATCCAATGTTACAGGAGGCTTCTGCCCTCCTGGAAGAACATATAGTACACTGCAGTGCTACTGCTCTTCAGTGAACATATTCACTTCTCATGCGCTGCAAGCAGTGCAGTCTTAGTGGATCTCTCCACCGGGGTTACAACAGTAACCTAAAGTTCTCTTCCATCATCTCGTGTTTGAGATACACCTATGGGGAGATATGGACAACTCCCAGATTGACTTATGCTCACAGCTGAGATACTGTCAGGCCAGCAAAGGATGCCTCCTACCCTGAGGGGAGGGTGGTGTCTGACACATCCCGTGTAGGGAAGTACTAAAGACTTTCCACTGCCCAAAGCTATAGCCAGGTGCCGGGAACAATGTGAAGTACTAAAACCCATAGCAGATGAGGGGAGATGTGTGCACCTCACACACAGCTCACCCCCAGAACTGAGTGGGCTACTGGCCTCCTGGTGACGTTTAGGAGCCTAGCAAAAGTATCTGGAGAAACCCAGCCTGCGGCTGAATAAATAGACTGCATGGAGACCCCATGGAATAGGGCCCACAATGCAGTCATGCCCCTCGTAGAATGAGCCCTCAGGCCCAAGGGTGGTGTTATCCTCTTTGAATCATATGCCATAACAGTAGCTTTCACAAGCTAATGGGACAGCCACTGCTTAGAGATGCTTTCCCTTAGCAGGTGGGGGCCCAGGTGACTAAGAGTTGGTCACTCTTTCTAAAAGCCTTAGTCTTTCTCATATACGTGCGGAGAACACACACAGGACACAGCATATGCAGCCTATGCTCCTCTTCAGAGGAGAAAGGTGGTGCAGCAAGATCCAACACCTCACATGAAAGGAGGGAAGCTTTTAGGTGAAAAGGCTGCATTGAGCTTAAGAAAAAGCCTATCCATCTTAGGGGAGAATATTGTGCACGAGAGATGGCATAAAGCCCCTCATTCTTAACAGTGGAAAAAGTGGCAAAACCTGAGAGGCTGGCACCATCAGCCCCTGTAACCTGAGGCATGTCTGATACTGTACTCTCGAGCCGGGCTTGAATAAGAGAGACATACTCTGAGAGATAAAATGCAGTCTGTTGATAGGCAAGCTCACATGGATACAGAGTATAAATCCACTCCCAAGAACGTTACACTCCAGGATGGGGTGAGATTGCTCTGAAACCAAGAGACATCAGATGCGTCAGAACTCACTGAGTGTCTTGCACAACTCTGGGTTTTGAATTGGCAATAATCAGCCAGTTGTCTTTATAAGTCAGCATTCAGAGCCTCATTAGTCTCGATGGAGCCAGACCCACCTCTACACGAAGACATGTAGGTACACTCGGTCAGTCTGTGCCGTCCAAAATGAAATGGCTTTCTTTAAGAACATGCAGCGCATCTGACGCACATCTGATGACATCATCAGTGTGCACCGCATTCTAGATACTGGTCCCACTCCACCAGTGTGAAGATTCCTCCCCACCAGATATAAAAGTTAGGGACAGTAATTGCTCTCCCCTCTTTTTTTGCGCTCTCTTTGTGCATTACTACTTCCTGCACTTTCACCCATTGTCCCTTGAGTGCTCACATACTGTGGAATTCCTATAGGCCTAACTCGAGTTCTCACAACTCTGTAGAACTCCAATTCAAAGGGCTTGCAGAACGCCTAAGATCGCGGCAGTCACCGATTTATCTAAACGCGCAGATAAAGTCACTGTACGCAGCAACCAAGCTCTGCCGATTTAGCTCGCCTGCGGCGACTATGCCTGATCTATCCCGCGTGGAAACCAGCGCACGCCCGACGCTGCGCCATCTAACCATGACGAGCTCCAGGAAGAAGAGCCTTTCTTTCTTTTACAATGCCAAGACTGTTCTCTCCAGGACCCCATAGCGACCAACGGAGGCCGCTACCTGCATGAATGGGTGGACAGTAAGACTGAGCAAACTTTCCAGGCAATAGTTTAGCTTAGTCTACATTGGGTTTAATGCGACATTGTGTGTTTCCATTTTGTCTTTTAGGATAATTTGCGCTGCCGATGTAATCTTAAGGAAACAACCATATGCATGGTCTTTCTCTCTCTTTCTCCCTGACTAACTTTACAACCCTAACGACACCACACTCCGTTGCATAGCGAATAACTAGCTTGGTTGCATGTATTGCTTAACAGCTGAAGTTACGCTTCACTCTTTGGCACTACCGGAAGCAATTCTCCTTCCCAGCTGAGCTCAGTTATTCAGCCATGCCGGTTACACTGTACCCCACGCGATCAACCGGCCGTTTACCCTTCCCCCTTTCGTCCACAGACAAAGGGACACGTGCGCACATGCAACAGCACACACGCAACACACGCATACGCACCCCTACCTTCCCGTATTTAGTTTCCCCATTTAGATTAGTTTGTGTATGTTTTGTTTGTACGTTTGTTTAATAAATAATTGTATTAAACCCGTGTCTGTTTTGATGTTGCTGGAACGTCAAAATAGCCTATCCAGAACTATATCCTTCAGGTTATTGTAAATCTTTGGTTTAATTATTGGATCCTTAATGTTTGTAATTTTGGTTATTAATTGAAGTTCCAAATTTATGGTCGAATAGTCTAGATAACTGTAATTTTATGAGACTGATTTTTAATTGCGTGGTTATACCACTTTGCCTACATAAGTGGTGTCCAATGTAAGAATATAGAAATATAATCCCGACATAAGTGGTGCCCCGTGTAAAGGCTATATCGTCATTTCCCCGACAGACAGAACACCCGTGGACTCAGGGAAAGGCCGAAGGGTGGAACTGTGTATTTGTAGCAAATACCGCGATGGGCAAAGCGGAGAAATTTTGTGTGAGGGGGATAAATGCTTACGTTAAAGAAAGCATTGTTCAGATTTACTAATGTGAAATAGTGATGTTAAGTTAATCAATTAACTGTTAATTCATAAGAATGTTGATTGATGAATTTCTATTGATTAAACAGTTAAATTTCAATAAACCATTTCAATGAATAACCTAATGTTGGTGATTAGATTTCAAATTGAAGAGACGTTTCTAAAATGTTGAGTGAAACGTTATTGGTCCAATTCCTGGAACATCAGTGCCACCCGAGCACGTCTGCTCAGCTGCTGGTCTCACCTTCAGCAGACTGCACACCAGACTGACCCCAAAGCACAGATGTTCATACTCAACAAAAATGCTTTAGTTGTCAGGGATTGGCGAGGGAATGGACCCAAATGCAGAGTTAAAAAAACCCAAGAACTCCAAAAGGGAAATTCAGACTTTAATAACAAAAACTGAAGAACAAACGCAGATAACCAAAAAATGCCTCGCAGGGCAAATCCCAAAAACAGAAAACAGAAAATCCAAAAATCACAAAAAAAGCCAAACAGGCACGGGGAAACACGGGCAAACTCTCAGGCAACACAGAGGCAGGAACACAGGCAGACACTCGGTGCAAAACACACACGGAAACACAAGCGAAAACACAAGGAACCAGCACCTGAGTCAGGGAAGAAGAAGACTTAAATAGACAAGACCCTAACGAGACGCAGGAGGGCACAATGCACAATCAGACCACAGAGGGAAGGGATAACTAGACACAACAATAATAGAATAATTGGAACCAATAAAACAATTAAACAGGGAAAAGGAACAAAACTACCGCCATCTGGCAGCCCAAAAAAGGAAAAAGAGAAACAAAAAGACAGAACCATGACATTAGTATAAAGTTAAGCATATTTTAAGTCATTCTTTTTATAGACCATGGAGTAGATTTTACTCTAATCAGTTAATCATTATTAATCAATTATTGGGTGCCGACGATTGATTAAATGAATGACACAAAATTTTCCAGTCGTTCTGACATATTGAATGTGAAAGAGTGCTGTATGTTAACATTTTGAAATTATATTGCCTCAAATGTTTAACACTGAGATCCAAGAAAGGAAGTTGAGAACTGTCCTTCTTTGTGAGCTGGAAATAATGAAAATAAAAACTATGCTGGGTTCGATCAAGTATTTACTCCTTTTTGTAAGAGGGAAGGAATTTACTACTCTTAAACATTGGAGCGCTCTCTTGTTTTTGAGAGTAAATCAAATGTTGAAATGGGGGGGTTCACTCTGAACTGGAGTCTGTAGCCCTTGGCTGTAGAAGCGCTGCAGTGTCCTATGTGCTCTTCCAGGAGGGCGGTAGCCTCCTTTAGCATTGGACACGCTACTGTGTGACGTCCGCTTTGTTCCTTAGGTTATGTCTTTTCTTTTGAAATTTTCACCTCATTGTTTCATGCCATTTATTTCCGCTTTTATTTTGAAATACTCACCTCCTTGTCTCGTTTCAGAAACTTCACTACCTGCCCTTGTGTGTTTCCCGCCTGTGTGATTGCCTACCCTGCCCCTATTAGTTTCACCTGTCCCTACCAAGCGGCCAAAACCAGACTTCGTTTTTGAAGCTCACTTCCTGGTCTTGTTGTTCCTGGTTGCTCACTAGCGCCACTATGGTTGGCTCCAGTATAGGTGTTTTCATATCCGGTTTCCATGTAAGTCTACGGTACAAATGCGGTCAAAATACAAAGTCAATAATTTTTTCTTATGAGAACAAATAGTCACAATATGTGTATTTTATTCGTCTTATGACTGTCCATGGGTCTATTTCATGATTTATTGCGTCATTTGGGCACTGTTATAATATTTGTTGTGGACCAATGAGGTACAGTTTGCGTCACTTCCGGAATACTGCGGAGGACTGAGCTACAGGAGGGGCTAGAGTCTATGGTCACTGGGGTGGGCGGTGGCGCCTCTTGGCCTGACATTGCATCTCCGACCACGGTCCAACTGTGCAAAGCCAGAAAATGCAGGCATCCCATTTCGTAGTGATTTCATTATGGCGTGTGCTATTTACAGCTGCACTAGACGACCATAAAATAATCCTCCTCTGAAGTTTTTCGGTAGCCGAGTCATTTTTACTATTTCCTTTAGCCTACTTAACCAAATAATTAGTTGGCAGAAAGCGCAATCAGCTTGCTATATTTGGTAGTCCAGTAGCCTATGCTAAAACAGTTCACAACTTCAGCAAATATTCAATCTGTCAAACGTGTTTGACGGCTTGTCAGTCGTGTACATTCCGTAAATGTCTACCTGGGCCATGCTTCACGCATGTGACAAAGCTACTATAATCCCGATTTTGGGATAAACACTGCAAAATTCAGATTCACGAAGCAAATTAAGAGTCTTAAGGTTTATTTGCTGAATAACATACAACACACGATGAAATCACACACACAGAATTTAATGAAATTAACCATCTTTGTAAGACTGGCATTTAGAAAGGAACGTTTTTAGCATTTAAGAGACCGACAAGAGTATTTAAGACAGTGGTTCTCAGAATCGGTCCTGGGGGCTCCTTGCGTATATTGGCTTTTCTCCATTGGTTTTGATAATTTAAAAGAAAAAAAAAAACAATAGTCTAATAATAATTAGAAATTCAATGTACATTATTTTTGTCTTCATGCACCAGGTGGTGCATGAATTCAGGCCACGAGGAGGGGCACGTCCGAGTCTGCCACAAAAAAAAAAGAGAATCAGAGACTCTGTTAGTCACTCAGTGAGCGGAAAGCCAGCACACTCCTGCAGTGAGACCATGAGGCCTATATAGGGCCAGCAGCTACTCAGGCAAAGGGGAGAGTGGTGTGGAAAAAGCACTGGTATGCTGCTGGTGGCCTAATTGTATCTCAGGTCCAGGTCTGAGCGTGGAGTGGAGGTACTGAAACTCAGCCCTGGCCCTCTGGTGCTGTCCAGGTCTGAGTGTGGAGTGGAGGTGCTGAAACTCAGCCCTCTCCCTCTGCCACTGTCCATGGTGCTGCAGGCAGGGCCAGTGAGACACAGGTGAAGTGGAGCTGAGTGGCGGGCTGATGGCAGGGAGGGGCGGGGCTGCAGAGGCCCACAACACAATACATAAATATGAGCATGTGCATTACTTCCTGTTACAGTGAATCTGCCTTTAGCTGTGTTAGCTTGCAGTGCTGTGGGAAGTTTGTCACAGAAAACCAAAAGTAAAGAAGCAAAGTCAATGTCCACTCTGAATAATGTTTGTTGTCTTTTACATCTTTACTTTGGTGGTAGCCAAACATCCTACAGCACTGAAAACTAACTCACTGTCCACTCTGAAAGATGGCAGCTGCATGTCTAGTATGGGATGGGAGGGTTAAGCCCAGAGAAAAGATCATAGAAAAGGTAGATGAGCCCTTTGCCTCAATTCAGAGAACTTACAGTATACGAAAATGGGCCATTAGGGTCAGAATTACATCTGAAGAACAGTCAGAGTTCAGTCCAGCAGGATGTTTAATTTTCAGGTCCAAAATACTGCAGTTGGAGAGTATAGCACAGACATCTTCCTCAGAGCATCATCAACCTTAAAATCCTCAATTTCACTCTTCATCGCTGAACACTGTCATTGGCACATTTCCCATATTAGATACATGCTTCATGTATACCTAATGTAATAATACTATAACATATTAACTCTTCTTTGCAGACTGAACAACTGTGAACTCACACAGAAGTGCTGTAATGTTGTGGCCTCAGCTCTCCAGTCATCAAACTCACCCCTGAGATATCTAGACCTCAGCTACAATAACCTGGAAGATTCAGGAGTAGAGCTGCTCTGTGCTGGACTGATGAGTCTAAACTGTAAACTGCAGAGACTGGGGTGAGTAGTGCTGTGTATTGTGTGATCTTAACTTAATAGAATTTGTAATTATGGTACTATTCAGTGAAATATTAAAAAGCTATTTCTCTCTCAGTTTACTCCTCTGTCCACCAGCATTCTTTCTTTGCCCATATATATCTTACTCCTCTATCACAGCAAATAAAAGTATGATACAACCTTTTGAGGGTTGGCAGGTTTGTGGTTCCTGAGCAGAATGTAGGGTTTCAGTGGAGTCTGTAGTATCAGGTCACAGGTGATGACTGGATGCTGAATGTCTGATTGACATTGTATAAGATTGACCACCTGTATAGTAAAATATTTCAGGTCTGTCACACATTGCAGCCTT
This sequence comes from Anguilla japonica, assembly GCA_025169545.1. Lineage (NCBI taxonomy): Eukaryota > Metazoa > Chordata > Actinopteri > Anguilliformes > Anguillidae > Anguilla > Anguilla japonica. The sequence continues at coordinate 5,955,742 of CM045898.1, read as the reverse complement.
CATTCATCTCCATTATTCACTACCTGCTATAGTATGAACTCTAATGAAATTCATACATTTACCCCACTCTTTTTCACACCCTGACCTTTTGATCAAGGGGAGTTTTACTCCTTCATCACACACCTGTGGGTGCTGCAGGATTGTGGTGTTTCTGAAAGGACTGTGAATAAAATGTAAAACTGGGCATTAACTCGCCGGCAGGGTATGTGTGTACATCATGGTGGGAGAGTGTCCATCTGAACAACATGTAAGCTACTGTTTAGATGCAGTGTTACATCCTTTAGTTTAGCCACTCTTCTGTGGTTCCAGTCCGAAGTCATAGTCTGGATATTATACCATTGTAAACAGGCCTGTTGTGTGAAATAGCCTGATTCAGAGATCAATGGTCTGTCTCTAGCTCCTGTCATCTAAAGAATAACATCATTTACAGGAGTATTTCTTAGATAAGTATTCTAATAACTATTAATTTTTTTGTGCAGTTTATATTACTCCACAAGGTCTACCAAACATGTTGATAAGGGGTTTTAAAAGAAAAAAAATGACTTAATACATCAGGCTTTTATTATCATTATTATTATCATTGTTACAATAATAATTCAATGCAACGCAATAATTAGCCTGTTATATTCGCAAAAGCGTGCGAGAATAAAATGAATGGACAGATTATGGGGCAAGGACACGTAGAAAATAGGTGCAGTGTGTGGAATTTTGAAGACACCACGCTTTTAAAAATCTAGTGTCTACCAGCAGTAAAAGTTAGTGGCAGTAATCAGTTGTGCTGTTCTGATACAGCCACTAGATGGCGATGCAGTGTAATTCCAGTTGATGCAGTAGTTGCATTTCTGGGAGATCTTGCCAGATGAACTGAAGTGTAGCACAGCTCGTACACGGCTCCGGCACTGCTTCAGTTGTTAGCAGGAACAATATCGCTGGTCTGACCAATAATATCATGACTGGTTAGATAAAACCTTCATGCTATTTTATATACTGGCGTATATTTAAGTCGTCTGTGACAGTAAGCTGCTTAGTTATTCATTGGCTCCACTAGCTAGGTTGGTTCATAAGGTAACATTAAGTTAGGTTGGACTGACTAGCTAGCTAACTCGTGCCTGTGAGTCAAAGCCAAAGCTAAACTTGCAACAACGGAAACAACGCGAACTTGATGGTCATGTTGTTTGAAGAAAATGATAAACAAATGATATTTGCAAAGTGCTAATAGTTATTATCATTATTATTATATAGGTGCGTTCAAATTCAGCGAACAGAGGCGAACGTACAATTTGAATGGCTTTTTACGAACATTCCAAATTGTTTGCATTAAACAGACATGGTGATGAGAGCGTTTGTGCTCACAGCCGCTTCTGTGATCATCGGTTATAAAAAAAAAATAGCTAGCTAGTGAACAATAATAACACTGGCTAGCGTTAGCGTTAACATTATTGAAAAAACTGATCACACTTACCGACTTCTTCAATTGAAATACCCATCGGGGAACATTTCCCTCAGTCCAGCATCCATTTGCAGTATTTATTGTACGTAGCAAATATACAATCACTTGTACATTTACTGAAATTCAGTTCAGAAGCAAGTGTAAACATGTTTTCTGGAGAAATATGCTTCCTGTAGTTACTGACCAGCAGTTTTCTACATGAATTTCAATGTGTTCCATGAGGCAATTCGAAATATTCAACACTTTGATCTGACACAAAGTTTGCATGACATTGTAAAATGGTAAGATTACAAAACACAGGGCCAAGTGACTTGCAAGAATTGAGGAAATATTGGGTAGCATTGCATTGGAATACATGTTATTTAATTTCGGTGAAGCAAGATAGCCTATATTGTTTGCAGTACCGTAACTTGGCGTCATTTGGATATCAATACTTTTAATGGCAGGCCTGGATTTTGGCAGTCTGAATGAATGAGTTATAGACGGTGTATGTCTTGTATGTGTGAGTAACTTGGCATTTTTGTACGTTGAAAACGTGTTTTTTATGAGATATCATTTCTTTTTGCAAAGCGTTTTATTATGAGAGTGAGAAATGCGAAGTGACACTGTAAGAAACGGTTGTGGATTATGGCTATCCTTGTGTGAAGTTGTACAGTGTGATGAGCGTGTACCGTTTAGCAGTTTCGGTTTGCTATATATGTAAAACAGTGGCTGTGAAAAAGGGTGCGGTGGCGTAAGTGTAAACGCATCAGAAACGCAGGTGAAATATGGCCAGTGTATGTACTCACGGATTTGACGGCCATCCAATGAGCCTTGATTGACAAAAGAATCAGCAAGCCCGTAAAATTAGAGCTCCCTAGGTCGCAACTTGTGTAGCCTTCTGTCCTGCTCCGTTGTCTGTTATTTCGTGGAGATGCACTTTTAGTGTTTGTAAGGTTTATAAGGCATATCTGCAGTTGGCTCCCGATTCGCAGTTCCCGATTGAAAATTTCCGGTCCACCTTAAATCGGTTGTGTTATATGATCGGATGGTTTCGCGGTTTGCAAAGATTATAATGTGCTTCTAAAAATGAGATATGGCTCAAGTGAGGAACTGAACAAAGGTGGCGATTTGAAATTAGTTTTTTTATTATTTGTTATTTTGTTACGTTCACATGACATGTCGCTTTCTGTAATATTGAAATATCAGATACCGAAGTGTCACGCATTTTGTTTTCTCCTCAAAATATAATCATCTCAACATTCCACGTGTATGAGAGAACAGGAAATAATGTACATTTTAAATGGTGTGGATGAAATATCACTGCACCATATGCAAATAAAACTCCAAACTGTCTATATAAACAAATACAGTAATAAAATTCTATTGAAAAATGGACATATTGGATATATATTTTAAAATATAACGGCAGACAGTCACCTAGCCTCGAGTTCGTTCTGCAATCGTTCGTTCAGGTTGATGGGCTTTTCCGCACCGGACTGTCAATCACACTGTTGTAAAACAAAAATCACAGAACCACTGAACTCTATGGTTTGGGCTCCAAATCGAACATGGCCGCGCCCGCCATTGAGCTTCAAAACGTGTTTTCGAAATGGTTTTCGAGACCCACGTAGTGTCAATGACAGTATCCTCAAGGTTAATGTCACTTTAAATAAGAATTCACAATTTTGTATTGAATGTGGTTTCATTTCACCTTTGTGAAAATTTTAAAATGAATGTCAAAAACACTGAACTAGCTAACTATAAATTGTTTGATAACTTGATGGTTACAAGATTAGGAAGAAAATATTATCATGATAACAGTAGTGTATTCAGGTAATGGGTTTCACGTATACATTAGTAGTTATCTTTATCTATTCATAGTGATGAATATTGAATGTTTTTAAAAACGTATAGATGTTTATGGACTGAAGACATGTCAGGTGAGGTAAAGTGCACCACAAAAATGCTGTTTCTTGTGTTTGCAGATTAAATGAATATGTTTGCAAGTCAGATGAGTTCATCATTTGGAAAGGGTTTGGCAATGAATCCCTTGCAGTAGACTCCCGACCTTGAGGTTTCATTATTTTTGTTGGTTAATAGAGCACAGTAATGCCTTAGACTTGTGTGGATTAGTCAGAATACTTAATGAACTTAATTTACACACCCCCTCCCTGTGTGTGTACATCTCAGGAATGCATAGGTACATATATATCAACTGCCAAGGTGCACAGTGTCACAGCTGTGAATTTGTGCATGTGTGTGTGTGTGCGCGTGGGTGGGTGTGTGCGTGCGTGTGTGTGTTTTCTCCACAGGCTGGGTTGGTGTAATCTCACAGAGGGCTGCTGTGATGTTCTGGCCTCAGTCCTGCGTTCTCCTCACTCAGAGCTGAGAGATCTGGAGCTCAGAGACAACAAGCTGCAGGATTCAGGAGTGAGAGTGCTCTCTGCTGGACTGGAGGACCCACATTGTAAACTGCAGAGACTGGGGTGAGTACAAACAGAAATAGTAGGGGGAATTATGCGAAAAGTCGTTATGCGGCGGATAGAAGCATACAATTTTGATAGATATGTCCCTTGGGTGATCCTAAGACATCCTAGAAGGGGTGCCTAAAAGAATCTTAAACAGGAAGTGAGTTATTGAAGAAATTCAAAATGGCCACCTAAACAGTTGGCATTTGACCTATGTTTCACCCAAGTGGACTCATTTCAATCTCAAGGTTGCTAACATTTGTCATCAGGTATGTGAAGGAGTGGCCCTTCACTAGCCTGTTAATTATTTAATTGATTGTATTTATTGTTTAATTAATTTAATTTAATTGTTTAATTGAATGTAATTTGTTAATTTGAGGCAATTGAAACCACGTGCAGTTGATTGGCTCAAGCTATTTAAGGACTGTCAGTAGGGGCAGACGGGAAGAAGGTGAGCCACAACGATCATTTGTACTGCTAGTTTTTTTAAAAATAAATTATTTGTCTTTTTACAGTCTTCTTTTACTCGGTTGTTTTAAAGCCTTTTTACAAGGTAATAAAAAATAAAAAGCTTCTAACATGCAGTATAAGATCTCATTTGAGGGACATAATCTAGTAGTGACTCACGTGTGCCAATTCACGTTCCAGCACATTGGGATAATGCTGTGCAAGGTAACCCAGCATCCCGGCGTCCACACTTTCGAGAACAGAGGGGCTCAGTTTTGCAGCCACACATTAGGAGTTCTCTACAAATTTTGTCCATAAAGGTGTCCTCGAATCAGCTACTTCGGTCCATCCATATTTTTCAGGAGAAGGTACAGACTGGATAGCTTTCAGACTTTTGGACTAAATGCTAGCTTGGTTCCCTGCCCGATTTGAATGTTGTCGCAGTGCACCCTGTGTGGGAGGAATGTTTTCCATTGAGAGACATTTTTGAGAAAACAGGTCCTTAGACCTTAGTCCTTAGATCATTAACCTTTTCAATGGCAGTTGCCTTGTCATACAGAACACAGGTGTATCTTTCCAGCAATGCAAAACTGTTTGATTCCTGGCTAAGTGGTTGAAAAGGATTAGCTGCCATAGCAATGAAGGCATTTGTCACTTCCGAAAATGATTTCCATGCAGCCCAGGCTGTCCTTTTGCCTTTGCCCTGGAACTGTGAAGTTGTATCACAGCCTGTGAATGAGTGGAATCCCAGTAGAGCCAAACTCATTTTCCTCCCTAGCTTTTTGAAAATAGTATTGATGCATATTTACTGGAAGTTTTGCCCCATACCAAAAGCAACCCAGAGGCCTATATTTGGGTAGTCTTTGGCAAGCTGTCAAAACAGACTAACAAGGATCACTATGATGTCCGTATCCACTGTTCGAATTATGACTGACTGTGCACCCTTTTGTAGAGCATATTTTAGATGGATGCATACTCCAGTGTCTGCCTCCTCATGGTCACATTCTGGCATTGGGGCTAGAGGACCTGATGAAAGCACATGCCTATCTTTAGTGACATATACTTGCTTACCAGGTTCAAATGTGGTGGAGCTAACTTTCTCAGCTAGCATTTCAAAGAGCGATTCCTTGTTCAATGGAAGCTTAGTCATCTCACCAACTTTTTGTCGGAGGCCATGTCCTCTCTTTTCTCATGTTGATTTTTTGAGGCTATTATTTTTGTATACATCCCAAACCATGTCAAGTCTGTCACAGGTCTTCAACTGAAGCTCTATCTATGGCAGGAAGACATCACTGGCATATTCACCAAAGGTAGATACTTTATCAACAGGCAGGGAGTGTGCGATAGCAGCTCCATCAATGATTTTAGCATCAACAGAGGATGATACTGGTGGGTAAGTATCAGCAGCTATTAGAACCAACAGATCGGATTACCCCACGTCCCTATGCATATGGTATCCCATCACCAAAAAGGTGTCATTTTCCTAAGATTCAGTGTCTCACAATTCGCTAATAGCACACTAACATGCTAACGTTACTCAGTCAAACCCCTATTCAAACAAATTGGCTTGCACAAATGCTAATGCACGACATGCATTGTTTAAAGACTTGTTGTCCCACAATCCCACACGCTAACGTGCTAACATTACTCAGTCAAACCCCTATTCAAACAGGTTAGCTTGCACAAATGCTAATGCAAGACATGGCATGCTATATTTTTGATGGTGATGAAAGCAAACCATAATCAACTGTAAAATACTAGCACGTTGTACAGTTATCTAGCAAGACAGGCGATAGATAAGTTGGATAACCAGATTAAACGACAAATGCAACGAATAGCAAGAAACCACGGAGAAGCTAGAACTTGTTTGCAGTTTGTAAACAGCACTCTTTTGTGTTATTATCAGTGAAGAGCTAACAGTATTTTTCCCAGTGTTCACAGATTGCTGATACTTTGTTCAACATGCTTTGGTATAAAAGTTTCTGCTAAATACCTAAATTGTAAACTGTATAAGTTACGGTAGCTCAAGTTTATTTGGTGCCAATGGGAAACTAACCTAAGATAGTTACATGCTAAATGTGAACTTCATAATCCAGGGGGAATGTTTTTTCCAGCACAAAATACATGGCCAATCGAGTCACCGAGCACTGTTCTGATATACTGCCTTTATTGATTAGTTAAGCCCTGCCCCCTCATACCCCCCCACCCCCCTTCCCCAAAAGTCAGGCCAGGGTCAGTCCAGGGTCTTGTTTGCAATGATAAGACATTTCTATACATTCCCAATAGTCTCTACACCCAACGGTGTGCTTCTATCCACAACATAAGAAATTAGCCAATTTTTTGGCATTAAAATGCTAATGAGTTGTGTCCCAATAGAGGGCTTGATCTCTGGTCATATGAAGATTTTAACAATAAATTATCTATAGATTCTAATTCATTGAGTCTTTTCAAATTTTTTAAAAACAATTATGTATATATGCCGTTGAAAATATACCACTCAGAAAAGGATTCATTTGGAAGGTCATCTCATTCCGACTGTTTTTTTAAGCCTATGTTTGGTGTTTAAAGCTGTTTAAAATGTATTTAAGAAAATTTCCATGGGTTATTTTGGGAAAATCCTTTAATACTTGTCTATTTACTATAAATGTAAAAGCTAACATTAGCATAATAAGCCAAAATGTCTAAATTATATCACGTTTTAGGAATGGATTTTTTCTGATGGCAATTTTGGATTTTCCCTTTTAAAAAGCCTTTAATGGGTCCGAATTTTTGGGAACCCCTTCTGAGATGGTGAGATGCATCCTAAAGAGTGTCTGTACCAAATTTGGTCTTCTATCCACCGCTAGTTGGCCATTTTTTGAGCTTAATTCCCCCTACTAAAAACCCCTTCAATAAATAAGGGCTACTGCTAATGTGACTACATACAACACTGATGTCGATGTTTCTGATGTGAAAACAGACACTCCACAGAACTGAAACAGCATGTTCCTGTTCTTCCTCTTGGAAGAATAAAACTGTACACAAATGAATGAAGAAAATTAATTTGTTCTGTTTACTGAACTGTAGTGGGGTGTAAACTCAAATGTGTTTGATAATGACTCATTCCACATCCATTTTATTTTATATGTAGCTGTAGAAGGTGTGTAACACACTGCTATGTGTTTGACACACACAGCCTTGTTAGTTTATATTAATGTGCTGTAAGGTGTGTAACACACTGCTATGTGTTTGACACACACAGCCCTGTTAGTTCATTTTAATGTGCTGTAAGGTGTGTAACACACTGCTACGTGTTTGACACACACGGCCCTGTTAGTTTATATTAATGTGTCTAAGGTGTGTTTGTCCTTCTCTCTGCAGGCTGTCAGGCTGTAGAGTCACACAGACAGGCTGTGATTCTCTGGCTTCAGCTCTATGTTCAAACCCCTCACACCTGAGAGAGCTGGACCTGAGATACAATCACCCAGGAGACTCAGGAGTGAGAGCGCTGTCTGCTGCTAAACTGGACACACTCACACTGCTGTACGTACAGAGAGTTTACACACTGCACCTCAGACACACACACACACACACACACACACACACCTGAGAGAGCTGGACCTGAGATTCAATCACCCAGGAGACTCAGGGAGTTTCCACACTGCACCTCACACACACACACACACACACTCACAAAACGGGTTGGGGGGGCATGGAGGGCACTGTACAAACCAGAATAACCCAAGAGGGTTGGGGATCTACAGTGGAGGGTGCTGCGCGGGACCACTGCAGTAAATAGTTTTATTTCTGTTATGAACTTGGCAGGATCCCACCATTGTCCATTCTGTATGGAGAAAGAAGCTGTTTATCATTGCTTTTCGGTGTGTGCCAGACTGCAACCTCTCTTTCTTTTTTGGGAAGTTTATTTTGGTTACTGGGGAACATTAATTCGTAAGATCTTTATCCTTGGTTTCCCATACAATCAAAGACAGATAAGTGCCAGCTCATTAATTTCATTTCAGGGCAAAAATGGCAGTTTCTACAAGTGGGAAAAATATGATTGGTGGAGGGGACAGGCAAGATGTGGTTGTTGTAGTTAGGGGTTTGGTCAGGGACACAGTGATGGTGGAGTTTCAATACTACAAAGCAATGGAGAGCTTGAGTGTTTCAGAGTGTGTGTGTGTGTGTGTGTGTGTGTGTTAAAAGGGTGTTTTATGTTCAGTGGAGGGAGGGGAGCTTTTTTTGCACATGGAATAGGGTGACGGAATGAAATAAGGTTCCTTTGTGACAGATTTGTGTTTTTTCATATGATCTTGGTTTTGTGTTTTATTGTGTCTTTGTTTTTATTCATGTGATGTCATTGGTGTGTTGAGAGTGGAAATAAAGGATGGTTAAAATTCAAAATTCTGTTCTGCCGTTCTTACAGTGTGGATTATGGAGGAGAGAACAGGACCAAACCTGGACCCAGGAAATGTGAGTCTGTATCGACACAAAACACTTTCCATAGATACACACATAAACAGAAACACACATGTACACAAACACACACACAGGTACTATCACAGCTCTTTCTCTCACACACACATAATGAGGTGAATATTAATAATGATAATTAATCTCATTAATGTCTCTGGTTTGCAGATGGCTGTCAGTTCACACTGGATCCAAACACAGCACACAGAAAGCTGTTTCTGTCTGAGGGGAACAGGAGGGTGACACACACACCGGGGAGAGAGGAGCAGCCATATCCTGATCATCCAGAGAGATTTGAGCATGAGCCTCAGGTTGTGTGCAGAGAGAGTGTGTGTGAGCGCTGTTACTGGGAGGCTGAGTTCAGTTTGTCTGAGTCGGGGGGAGGGGTAGATATAGCAGTGACATATAAAGGAATCAGCAGGAAAGGAGAGGGTTCTGACTCTGTGTTTGGATGGAATAAAAACTCCTGGAGTCTGTTGTGCGTTAAACACAGTGACTCTGATAAGCTCAGTTACGCTGTCTGGCACAATAACAACCCAACGGACTTAACTGCCCTCACCTCCCCCTACCGCAGAGACGGAGTGTGTGATGATGATGCTGATGATGATAGAGGAGTGTGTGTGTACAGGGTAGGAGTGTGTGTGGACCGTCCGGCCGGCACTCTGTCCTTCTACAGCGTCTCTGACTCTGACACACTGACCCTCCTGCACAGATTCCACACACACTTCACTGAAAACACACCCCTCTGTGCTGGATTTTACGTGAGGAACTCCTCAGTGTCCCTCTGCTAACTGGAGTAGAGACACACACACACATTCACACACACATGCACACACCAACATGCACATGCACACACACGCACACACACACGTGCGCATATGCACTCGCACGCACGCATGCACGCACACACACACACACATATATATATACACTCACTCATATACACATACACACACACATGTATAAACACACACAGACATTCTCAAAGGCACTCTCACGCACACACACATACAGTTGAAGTCGAAAGTTTGCATACACCTTAGCCAAATCCATTTAAACTCAGTTTTTCACAATTCCTGACATTTAATCCTAGTAAACATTCCCTGTCTTAGGTCAGTTAGGATCACAACTTTATTTTAAGAATGTGAAATGTCAGAATAATAGTATCGAGAATGATTTATTTCAGCTTTTATTTCTTTCATCACATTCCCAGTGGGTCAGAAGTTTACATACACTGTTAGTATTCGGTAGCATTGCCTTTAAATTGTTTAACTTGGGTCAAACGTTTCAGGTAGCGTTCCACAAGCTTCTCACAATAAGTTTCTGGAATTTTGGCACATTCCTCCTAACAGAACTGGTGTAACTGAGTCAGGTTTGTAGGCCTCCTTGCTCGCACACGCTTTTTCAGTTCTGCCCACAAATTTTTGATTGGATTGAGGTCAGGACTTTGTGATGGCCGCTCCAATACCTTGACTTTGTTGTCCTTAAGCCATTTTGCCACAACTTTGGAAGTATGTTTTGGGTCATTGTCCATTTGGAAGAGCCATTTGCGACCAAGCTTTAACTTCCTGGCTGATGTCTTGAGATGTTGCTTCAATATATCCACATAATTTTCCTTCCTCATGATTCCATCTATTTTCTGAAGTGCACCAGTCCCTCCTGCAGCAAAGCACCCCGACAACATGATGCTGCCACCCCCGTGGTGTTCTTCAGCTTGCAAGCCTCACCCTTTTTCCTCTAAACATAACAATGGTCATTATGGCTAAACAGTTCAATTTTTGTTTCACCAGACCAGAGGACATTTCCTCAAAAAGTAAGATCCTTGTCTCCATGTGCAGTTGCAAACTGTAGTCTGGCTTTTTTTATGGCGGGTTAGGAGTCGTGGCTTCTTCCTTGCTGCGCAGCCTTTCGTTATGTCGATATAGGACTCGTTTTACTGTGGATACTTTTGTACCTGTTCCCTCCAGCGTCTTCACAAGGTCCTTTGCTGTTGTTCTGGGATTGATTTGCACTTTTCGCACCAAAGCACGTTCATCTCTAGGAGACAGCTCTCCTTCCTAAGCGGTATGACGGCTGCGTGGTCACATGGTGTTTATACTTGCGTTCTATTGTTTGTACAGACGAACGTGGGACCTTCAGGCGTTTGGAAATTGCTCCCAAGGATGAACCAGACTTGTTGAGGTCCACAATTTTCTTTCTGAGGTCTTGGCTGATTTCTTTTGATTCTCCCATGATGTAAAGCAAACAGGCACTGAGTTTGAAGGTAGGCCTTAAAATACATCCACAGGTTGACATCCTCAAATTGACTCAAATAATGTCAGTTAGCCTACCAGCAGTTTCTAAAGCCATGACATCATTTTCTGGACTTTTCCAAGCTGTTCAACCCGTTAGCGCACAAGCCAAATCTTGCCAATCCTTGCCCATTTAGGGGGTACCCTATTTAAAGCTTTATAACTCCAGATGTGAACACCACAGACACTTGAAAAATGGCTTAAATGAAGCAAGACATCTGTACAATTTATAATACGCAGATTAGTTTATATTCATAATTATGGAAGAAATGAAGTGCCACAGATGCAATTGTTTTGACAAAAAATCCTAAGTTTGCAATGAAATACTGAGAGATTGCATATATACAGCAGGTTAAACGATACATGTGCTAGGTCAAAAACTTCTTGCCCACAAGTTCATAAATTCTAAGGGTGGATATGTAGATCTACTATAGATGTATGAAGCAAAAACTAAGCAGTGTACCCAGCGTCTCCAAATCTATCCAAAATGCCTAAATTATGCATTGCTGTAAATCACAACATATTCACATATTTCACTACAAATCAACTGTTTTGACTCAAGAAAATCACTGTTGCAAATTTTTCAAGTGGGAATTATAAGCTTTCAGTCAGTACAGTGGTCTAAAATATCTAGGGGTCCAGAAACATATCGAAAATCTCTCCAAAATTGAATAAAATGCTTTTTGTCCATTATAAAGCATATAAATGAGCCCCTTATGAAGGTTTAAGATGAAACATTGCTACCAGATTAAAAAAAACAATGCAAAAATATTGTCACACAATGCAGTACAGTACCTAAATGTGTAGTAATTAACTCTTGTGTGTATTTCTATACTCTGTACTCTGGTATGTTTTCTTGTATGGGGATGGGACGACATGAAAACAATTTTCAACTGTCCGCCACGTTTTGGGAATGTTCCAACTCCCACGTCATCACTGTTGCATGCTTCACAAAAACTATTACACTACCATCTAACGCTTACATTACAGTGTGAAATATCCACATTATATAACACCACTAACCTATTTAAAGATACTCAATTTAAAAAAATAACGTATATAACCAAAATATTTTGAGCAGTAATACTTACATAGCAATGATGAAATTTCATCTATGTTCGGTAGATGGAGACAGAGACAGTGTCAATGATACTGTTCTATTCGCTTCTGTTTTGCTCCAGAAAACGATGTCAGCTAGGTCTATCAGCAAACATATGGCTTAGTTATGTCCAGAAGTCCTCAATAATAATAGTATTTCCCAAGAAATTACGAAATATCGTTAACCACGTTTCATTAGGTGCAGAGTATTTTTCTGCTAATATAGAGTGAATGCGTAAGTGAATGCGATGCTAAGAATATTTTCTGTTACGCTGACCTATAAAACGATATTCCAAAAGCAGAATTAGATATGTTATACATCGTTAGAAAGCTTATACTCTCACCTACTGAATAAATTAATTGTTAATCAAGCCAGACTGTACTAAAAAGGGCGACGACGCTGTAAACAACAGATGTGGTATTACGCACAGCTATTTTGGAAGATACCCAGGCGTCACAAATGCGCGTTTATAACGGATTGTCCAAGACAATATATGACCATGCAGTCTCAAAAGGGACATCTCTACACGTAAAACCAACAGTAAGGTTGTATATTTATTCAATATTTAGTCCCAGATATTGACTATAGAATGACATGGCATCATTTTTAAAAACTTTCTTGTTTATTTCGTTATTCAGTGAGCAGCGTTTTCACTGCTGTATAGGCATATCTTAGGGCTATTGTCGGGTTTATCTTGTTGCTATGACGGAAAATGATTTTTTAGTGGTGAAAGAATATTTTTATGAATGCCAAGATAGAAATTATTGTCCATTATGTCAAGGGTGGGGGGTGTTTTGTAGATGAGACTGCAGGGAGGGGGTGCGTGTTAAATGAATGACCAGAGCGACAATGGTGGGGCTGCGAAACTCCGTTTTCGGCATAGTTGTCGTGTATCGTCTACTAATGAAACTAAAACAACACGTTTCTGTTTTTAACTCACACTTTGGTTGCAGTAGCACCGAACGTTTGAGTTTAGTAAACTCGGCACGCCGGCGTGCCGACCATAGGGGCTTTGTGCTAAGAGGTCAAAAGGCACAGTCAACTTAGTGTATGTAAACTTCTGACCCACTGGAATTGTGATATAGTGAATTAGAAGTGAAATAATCTGTCTGTAAACAATTGTTGGACAAATTACTTGTGTCATGCACAAAGTAGATGTCCTAACTGACTTGCCAACACTATAGTTTGCTAACATGAAATCTGTGGAGTGGTTAATAATGAGTTTTAATGACTTCAACCTAAATGTATGTAAACTTCCGACTTCAACTGTACACATACACTCATGCTCATGCACGCACATACACTCATTCACACAAACGCACACTCACACATACTCATGCACTCAGTCATACTCACACACATGCATACACACAGACACACACGCAACCCGGGCACACTCACACACACACATACTCATACACTCACACACATATACACACACACATACTCACATCCAGTCACTCCCACAAACGTACGCATGCATGCACACACATTCACAGATTCACACACACACACACACACACACGTCGACACACTTGCAACCTTCCTTGACCAATGCCTTACCAATGCAATTTCAGCTGTGTCCAATATTAACTTCAGTACAGTTTAAACCCTGTACATAAGACTATGATCTTTTAGCAGGTTCAGGTTTAGCACTTGCTATCTAAATCTGATTTTATTTTTTTACATTTTAATACATTAATATTGCAAATGTTCAAGGTGTGTTTATGTACTTTTGATTATTAAAACATTAATATAACATTGAATGTAATAATGGCAAAAGATGCAGGTTAAAATGCTTTTGAAGTAATAATTCTGTCTCCTGTATCTGCATCTTTGTATAAAAGAAGCCAGTGGCAAACTCCTCCACTTAAATGTGCATTTTACTAGTTTTTACAGTTGCTTTCATTCATTTTCACAAGAGTTCCAATGTGCAAATTCCTGTGGGCAAATGCAGCTGATAGGGAGAATGCAGAATGATCACTGCAGTGTTCTTATTTCCTTTCATTACTGTAAACAATGATGGTTTAAGTTTCCTTATTCTTTATTGGGTCAGGATTGGTTTTTTTACCTGTTGCTTTAATTTTCTGTATTTTCAGACAGTAATCTTCAATGATTAAACCTGAATTATAAAAAATATCAATTTTTTGGTGTTATGATTTATTATTGTGTAATGTATTTAAATCTTGTGACACAGTAGTACTTATTTCACATTCTATATGGGATTATGTTTGGGCTCAATATGAGCAGATCAGCATGGGGCTAAAGTCTGCACAGCTGAAGCAATGAAATTCATCTACATTCGTGGAAATAAAATCCATTATAAGAAAAGTTGTGTAGTGTCTGATGAATGCTTGCTTCTGTTACTGTAGTATAACCAGATCTCAGTACATTTTGAAAAGTCACTGCTTGTCTATTGAGCAGGTATGTTACCTCTCAAATAAATGGTTTTCCTGTAGGTTTAAACCTGGATCTGCTGCACATCAGTAGAATGGATTAGACCACTAAGCCAAAATCAGGGCAGAAGTGTAGTTTGAATGACATCCAGTCTCTGAGATGTTCCTGAGACCCTGCAGTTTTTCTCATTTTTTCAGATGCATTTCTGTTAACTGCAGTCTCGCATTACAAATGCATTATGTTATGATTGCTTTGGCTCAATGTGGAAAACTCAATTTGCCAAACTGACTGGCAAAATTCTTACCTTACGAGACAAATTGCTGCACTTACAAAACTCTAAATCACACACTCAGTTTTCACAAAAGTCACCTCATATTAAGACGTCCAAATTGTTATTGCTAGACATGCAGATTGTAAAATAAAGTCAACATGTTTGCAATCCTGTCTCATCACTTCCAACAACATTGCCCAGGTGAGTCGCATTGCAGCACGATTGGTAATCCCAACATAAAAGGCTGTTTTACAGCACTACATTCAGCAGTGTCTGACAACATGGAGCAGCCCAATGCTGTTGGTACTGATGGACGGGTCGTGGCTGAGGCTGAGGTTGTGGTCAAGCAGGTTGCAGAAATATTGTATCGAATGAATAAAGAGCCACAGTGATTGACCATATAAATCCAGGCATAGCAATGGGAGAAGCTGGAAGGATTGTACAGCTAAACTTTAAAAGGTCAAAAGAGGCCTCCAATAAGAGTTTTTGAACTGAACATTGATAAGTAAATAATTTACTGCAAAATGTGATAAAGTAATTACATTACAGGATTGATGTGTTGGTGTCATTTTATATTATTACAGTATTACAGTGGGATATTACAGAATTACAGTACTGATAAGAACATAATGCACAGAAATTGCTTGTGTTTGCTCATAGAGTACCTTCATACTGTAAAGCATTGGTCTGTTTCTACTGTTCCAGTAATGCTCTTGTGTCTTTATTTCAGAGAATGATGGTGATCGATGCTGGAGCTCCTGTTGCATAGATTTTTATGTTTTGGACACATGGTCTTGATTTTTGTGTCTTTCTTGTATTATGATGGACTCCATTGCATGTATTTTGCCTTGTGCAGTTAGCTGGGGAGGGTTAAGAAAACTCCATCACAAGCAAAATGTTTTTCAGCTAATCTATTTGCTTGTGGCTATGAAATGGTATTCATCACTAGCTTAAATTCAAAACATTTCAACATCTCAGTTTGACATTGTTCAACATGGTTTTACAGTACCTAACATACAACACAGGGTTGAAGCACAATAATTCATTGAACATCAAGTTTTATATGATTTTCTTTGAACTGAAAAAACTGTTTTATCAAAGAGCGCTGATGTGTTACATACATATAGTTTAAAAAAATAACCAATTAAAGAGCATGTTTTCCACTGTAATGAATGCCATTACAAAAAGCTTGGCTGACATGATTCTTTTTAAGGCCATTGTTAAATTTGTACATGTCTTTGAAAATATGTGAAGAGAAATTCTATAAACAGATACAATTTGAGAACTCACCAGAGGTCTAAGAAATTTTCAAGTCCAAAATCTGTGCACAGTCCTTTCAGTGAACATCTTTGACACCTGCCTCCATCTTCTCTGGACACATTACTGTAAGAATATGAATGTATGTCATTCTGTGGGAATTACAGTGAATCACCAAGGTCAAGGTCAAATCCAAAGTGCAGCTTTCTCATTAGCAGTGAGAAGTGTGGTGTTGCCCTGTCCTCTATTGCAGCATCTCCTGTTTAGAGTACAGTAAGCAAACGTAAAGGAAAGAGATTCAGTATCAGGCTATGGCTGCTGAGAGGCACTAAAGTCGCTTTTCCACCACATGGTACCGGCTCAACTCGACTCAACTTTTTTGGTTTTCCAAAAAAAGTTGTGGATAGTACCTGGTACCTGGTACTTTTTTTGGTATCACCTCCGTCGAGGTTCCAAGCGAGATGAGGCGATACCAAAAGGTAACGTGAAAACACTGTAGACCACTGATTGGTCAGAGAGAATTTTCGCTAGAATCGTCACCTTTGAGCAACCAGAGTCGTCTCGTCGTCTGAGCTCTGATGTAGGATTTCCCAAACTCTCCTGTTTTTTTCAGCAGTCTTTTGTCTTGCTGCCTTCAGCCTCTTTTGAAACAAAATTTGTCTCCTTGTTGTGACAAACAGCCACATACCGAGAATCAAGAAGAACACCATCCCTTCGATATCCTCCATTGTTCCTGTGTGTGTCGCGTTGAAGATGAGGTCACGGCAGTTTCGTGCAGCGTCGCTATGACGACCAGCTACCTTGACTGTCCTCGGCATGCTTTATAACATGGCTCTGATACGGTGGCTGTTTTCAGATCCGGCTCTGTCTTCCTCTCTGAAAACATCACCGAATATTAACAACGAAAACACATTTCATCAAAGGGACTGCTTCAGGTTGAAATCAGTGAGAAGATGAAACTCATGACACCACCTGTCAGTGGTTTGGCTCTGAAAATGTGCAGAAGAATGCAGAGAATGGTGCTGCTGTGTGATGAGGATCGGATGGAGACACCTTCAATGGCCGGCTCTGCTGATGGGCAGTGACTGGCTGAGGAGCCACTAGGCCCTGATGAGGCCCTGGCCTGCCCGGAATAACATTTTATAGACCAGCATAACCTAAAGTTGTGAATCATCATTGCCCCCTTACACATTCACTCTGTGGCAGCAGTAAAAGACACCGCACCCGGCAATGATTTTTCGCCATTTCATGGAAAATATTATTATTGTGAACTTCTGAGCATGGCTATGGCATATGTTTGCTGATAGACTCAGGTGATGCTGTTTTCTGGACCAAGTCAGAAGAGGAGAATGACAGCGTCGACTCTCGCTCTCCATCTCTATCTACTGAATGTAGTAATGGGCACGGTCTTGTGTGCCCTAGAAAGGTTGCCGTAGTTCTATGCGCTCGTCATGTGTGAGAGGTTGAATAAAGTATGGAGTTGTAAGCATGAAAGTCTCCGGCTGAGTAGCTTAAAAATCATACTTCTACATGGTGTCAGAATAGGTCGCTTTTAATGCTTCCCGGCGGTATGGTCACCGAAACTTACGGTGGTTCATTAAAATCAGTCTTCGATTGACTTTACGGCATTATCAACGCCGTTCGGGTGTAAGTACAGTTGCTAGATAGTTAGCCAGGCGAGCAACCGGCCCGCGCTGAAAAAAAAAAAGGAAAAGAAAACAGAAATGGATCAAGTGCAAGTGTCAACGGAGAACTTTCGGATTGCACCCCCCGAAAATTTCAACCGTGCAGAGGTGGAAAAGTGGTCCAGCTGGATTAAAAGATTTGACAGATATCGCAATGCATCAGGGCTCAGCAAAAAGGATGATGCATTTCAAGTTAACGCGCTCATGTACTCAATGGGAGATGGTGCGGAGGACATTCTTGATACGTCATCATTGTCGGAAGTGGATAAACTTGTGTATTCCAAGGTAAAAGACTACTTTGATGGACATTTTGTGGGGAAACACAATGTCATTTTTGAAAGGGCAAGATTTAATGTGAGAACACAAGATGAAGGCAAATCTGCAGTCTGTTTCATAACTGCGGTTCACAAATTAGCAGAGCATTGTCAATTCAACGCGCTGAAGGAGGAATTCATTTGGGACAGGATTGTCGTGGGGATCAGAGACAGTGTTTTATCTGTGAAATTACAGTTGGACTCTAAGCTAACTTTAACAACAGCAGTTCAGCAGGTCAGACAAAGTGAGACTGTCAAAAAGCAACAGAAATTCATGCGACACAGTAACCCCACTCCAATGACAGCCATTTACGTAGACAATGTTTCATGCAGACAGAAAAGCAGTGCTGACAGAGCAAAATACACAAGCGACAGGGTAGCTGCTCCCATACAGTCGCCAAAAGCGGCAGGCGTGCACCCAAACACATGCAGCAGATGTAGGAAAACTCCCTCCCATGCGTGGCGCAAATGTCCAGCCAAAGACGCGGCATGCCGAAAATGGCATAAACAAGACCATTTTGCAAGGATGTGTACGAGACGGCCAGTGCATCTGCTAGAGGAGGACGTCTTAGGACAGGACAGTATTTTTATTGGGGCGGTACACAGTGGACAGACAGGCTGGCATAGCGAAGTGCAGTTTAATGGGGAAACAGTGTCATTTAAACTGGACACGGGGGCTGCGGTTACTGCTATCCCTGCCAGCATGTACAGCTACTGCAGAGATGGACCACTACTAGCTACAAAGAAAAGACTTTTACGGCCAAATAATAAAGCATTGCAGGTCATGGGCCAAATTCAGTGTCAGCTGCAACACAAGTCAAAAACCACCACACAACCAGTTTATGTTGTTCGCTCGTTAGCTAGATCTTTACTGGGACTTCCGGCTATAGAGGCACTGCACCTGGTTGAAAAAGCACATGAGGTGGCGGAGCCAGGGCAGACATACAAGCAACAGTTTCCTAAACTGTTCTCTGGCTTGGCAAGCTGGAAGGGGAATACAAGATCAGGATAAAGGCTGATGCTGTTCCATATGCTCTGACCACCCCAAGGAGAGTCCCTATCCCACTGATGGGTAAAGTTAAAGACGAACTGGAGAGGATGCAAGACATAGGGGTCATCTCGCCGATTGAAAAAGTTACAGACTGGTGTGCTGGCATGGTGGTAGTGCCCAAGGCCAATAGTGATGAGATTAGGATCTGTGTTGACTTGACAAAATTGAATGTGGCGGTGTGCAGGGAACGTCACATTCTGCCATCAGTGGAACAGTCCTTGGCTCAGCTTAGCGGCTCTAAGGATTTCACTAAACTGGATGCCAGGTCAGGCTTTTGGCAAATACCAGAAAGCAGAGAGCTTACCACTTTCGTGACTCTTTTTGGTCGATTTTGTTTTAACGTTTTGCCATTTGGAATCACGTCTGGGCCAGAACACTTCCAAAGACGCATGTCACAACTACTGGATGGACTGGATGGAGTAATCTGCCATGCAGATGATGTGCTGATTTGCGGAAAGGACGAGATGCAGCACAATCAGAGACTGACAGCAGTACTGACTGCAGGACGCAGGCCTGACTTTAAAGACTGACAGCAGTACAGACTGCAGGACGCAGGCCTGACTTTAAACGAAAAATGCAAGTTTGCCCAGTCTGAGGTTATCTTTGTTGGTCACCAGGTCAGTGCAGCGGGGATTGCACCTGACCCAGAGAAAATAAGGGCCATAACAGACATGCCAGTGCCACAAAATGTTGCATATGTACGCCGCTTTCTCGGCATGGCCACATACGTGTGCAGATTTTTGCCACACTTTATTGACACTACAAAACCACTGAGGGACCTGCTGGCAAAAGAAAATGAATGGACATGGAGCTATGTGCAGCAGGAGGCATTTGACAAGATAAAGACTGACTTGGGATCGTCATCAGTGCTGGCGCAGTACAGACCAGGGGCAAAAACGAGGGTGTCGGCCGACGCGTCATCATTTGGTATTGGGGCAGTCCTCACGCAATTGCTGAGAGATGACCGATGGCAGCCTGTTGCATACATATCACGGAGCTTGTCGGAAACAGAGCAAAGGTATGCACAAATAGAAAAGGAGGCATTGGATGCCACCTGGGCATGTGAGAGACTGAGCTGAGCTTGGTCTCTCTTTCACATTAGAAACCGATCACAAACCATTGCTCTCTCTCTCTTGAGCTGTAAAGCTTTGGACGAGTTGCCACCCAGAATTCAACGCTTCCGCTTGAGACTGCTCAGATATGACTACAAAATAGTGCATGTGCCAGGCAAAGCCCTCATTACTGCAGATGCACTGTCCAGGGCAATGGTGGTGCGCACTCTCACTGAGGAGGAGAGAGAGCTGGAAGGGGAGGTTAAGGTGTTTGTGGACGCCGTACAGCGCCGTACGTGCTTACCTGCCTCGCCGTTGAAACTCCAGCAGATTCAAGATGAGCAGCAGAAGGACCCAGTATGTCAGAAAATTATCCAGCTATGCAGACAGGGATGGCCGAGACGTGAAGAATTGCCTCAGCAGCTAAAGCCCTATCATACTTACCATGCGGAATTTTGCATTATAGAAGACCTGCTCCTGAGGGGAAGACGAATCGTGATTCCAGAGATCCTTCAGAGGTAAATTCTGGAGCGTGTGCACGAAGGACATATGGGGGTATCAAAGTGCCGTGCAAGAGCGCAACAGGCGGCCTGGTGGCTGGGACTTAGTGCGGAAATTGAAAAAGTTGTTTCTCACTGTGCGGTGTGTGTGCAAAACTGTGTCTCTCATCCAGAGCCTCATTTTACCGTCGCAGTTACCCAAAAGGCCATTGCAAAAGGTGGGGACAGACATGTTTTTCTGGAAGAATGAGTCATATCTGCTTGTGGTGGATTATTATTCTCGTTACTTTGAGATCAGGAAAACCCCACTCACGTCATCAAGGCACATCATTGACACACTGAAATCCATATTTGCTACACATGGGGTCCCAGAATGCCTTGTTAGTGACAATGGTCCACAGTTTGTCTCTGACATGTTTAGACAGTTTGACTCTGAATATGATTTTTGTCATGTCACAAGCAGCCCACATTATCCACAAATGGGGAGGCTGAGAGAGCGGTGAGGACTGCAAAACTGCTTTTAAAGAAGAACAGGGCCCTGCTGGCACACAGGGTCACGCCGCCCTCACCATCGAAGCTCCTCATGGGGAGGAAGCTGCGCTCCCCACTGCCACAGGCTGCAGTGCAACTCAGACCCAAGTGGCCAGACGCAGGGGCCTTCGCAGCATGAGACGGCCACATTAAGGACCAGCAGGCCTGTAACCACAACAGACGACATCGTGCCAAAGCCCGACCACAGCTACAGCCAGGGCAACGAGTTTGGGTCACCACACCTGGAGAACCAGCTACGGTGATACAGAGCGCCGACACACCTCATTCTTATATTGTGGAGACAGCCATGGGTAATGTCCGAAGGACCAGGGCACACCTCCATGCCCTGCCAGAACCAGAGCAACGTGAAGACAGAGACACTGCTGAAGAGCGGGGAGGGGATGAAGAGCAGGGAAGGGCTGGTCCGGTGGTGGCGGAACAGACACCTGTTAGATGAGTTTGGCCACATAGACATGCAGGCCCCCCTGGATGGTTAAAGGACTATGTTTATTAAAAAAAAAAAAAAAAAAAAAAATGTTGACAAAAGGAAGTGTACGTGTTTAAAAGATAACACTTCACAGTAGCTAGTTGTTAATTTTCAATCTATGCCCGAGAAGGGGAGATGTAGTAATAGGCACGGTCTTGTGTGCCCTAGAAAGGTTGCCGTAGTTCTATGCGCATGGCATGTGTGAGCGGTGGAATAAAGTATGGAGTTGCAAGCATGAAAGTCTCCGGCTGAGTAGCTTAAAAATCATACTTCTACAGACGATACAGGCAAAAGGAAACACTTGAGCTACAGTTAACAACTGTCAGTTATTCGTAAGATTAATTTTGCACAGCTGAAATTGGAGATATTCAACCCAGAAACAGCTGTTTCTGTAAAGTGCTAAAACATATAAGCATGTAAACGCCATGGAATAGAAGCTGATTGTCTGTATTTTTGCCTCATATTCATCCTTTGAACATAAATCCAAACGCCTTAAGCATAAAGCAAAATAAGCAAATTTTACTTGACCGTTACCATACTTTGGGAGGGCACTGTGGGTTCCTGTAATATAGTTTGACACTCTGGATATCCTGTACTTTATAATCTTCTCCATGGTCTTCTGCTGCTGCATTCTGGATATCCTGTACTTTATAATCTTCTCTATGGTCTTCTGCTGCTGCTTTCTTATTCTGTATGCTAATAACTTTGTAAGCTAATGTTGTTCTAGCTTCAGTTGCTCTTTCATTGGACCATTCAAAATATTTGAATTTGGTCTCCAGAGGGTAGATTTCGGTCCATGCTACTAGGCTATCATCTGAAAGATCCATTGTTTGTCCATCAGAATACAAGCTTTTACTGCCAGACAGAAGCCTCGTACTCCCCTTTTTGGATTTGCAACCTAATGCAATGTTATGCAAGGGTGACACATTTGTGAATTAGACTAACTGACTAGAACAGTAGAACAGTAAAATAGAAATTAAACAGTAAAACAGTTTTACTGAGAGTTCATTCACCACCAGGGTTTGATGTAACACACACACACACACACACACACAGCTATGTTGACCTTTACAAAACAGTATTAAATGTACCATGGTACTCCCATCTGTATAATATTTCTCTCGTCTGGCTGGATCTGAATCCCTATGCTGTCGGTATTGTTACTGTTTCTCAGTAGCGGAAAGACACATCCTAACAAAAACTAACCAAAAGTATGAATTACATTGTTGTATATATAGTTAATGGTAAGTATGCTAAGTATTTCATGTAATTATTTATATTGTATTGAGATAGATGTGTTAGACTGTAACTGAAATTCGATATATCCTTAAAAGTAAAAAATACATAACATACCATATATCAATAAAATAAGAACACATAAGATTATAACAGTAAGATATGGAAAACAAGTTGTGTACATTGTTTAAATAATGCTGTAAATAATGCAAATGCATGTAATCTTGTCAACCCTGTTACTCCAGAAAAGTAACAGCATTCACAGTAACAGGGTTGATGAAAAATATCATAACTAGGCCATGTGGAAAAGATATTGGCCTTACATTGTGTGCATTAAAAAGAGGCTTTTATGTAAATTTAGCATAAATGGTAATAATGGTAATTTTGAATACTTAATAAAATTGTTTCTCTATGTATTCATGATCACTGGGCTGACACATCGAGCTTTAAGAAATCATTTGATTTGGCTTTATATTATCAGATACACATTGTGAACATACAATAAATGTAGTTAATTTACTGTTAGTTCAGATTAACAGAGCAATTTGTCCTACGGATGTAAAATGGCACTTTCATAGAATGACCAAAATAAATAATTTTTATGTACTTGAATAAACTGTTGAAACCACACATGCGTTATGTAGTATTTCTGTTCAGCTGAATGTCATTTTAGTCAACATTTTGTAAAGTTTTAAGTGGGTGACAAAATGAAAAGGGGAATGTCTATTGTGTATTGTAAATGTATGTCTATTGTGTATTGTAAATGTATGTATGTTGTATATTGTAAATGTATGTACAGGTATATTGTATATTGAATGTATATTCTGCACCACAGTAATGTTAAAGAACGTATAAAGCAACCGTTTGGCAGTTAAGGGTGACAATAGTCTACTGCTTGGAACGTGCTGATGTGATAAATGATCCCATTTATTGCCTTATTTTTACATATATATGTTGCGGATAACACAAAATTTTAAACTTGTTTTACTGCTAAAATTATTCTTGAAGATACAGCTAAATAAACTGTAAATAAATTTGTGGGGCCCATCATTTTAGTGTGTGTGTGTGTGTGCGTGTGCATGTGTGTGTGTTCATGTTTTTGATGAATATACTTTGTTTTCAAATGATCCATTTATAATCATTTTGAATTAGCCCTTGTGTTCAGTTTTGGTCATATTGACCCATTGTAAACTTTTATGAAAAGAGGAATGACCTTTTTGGGAAATTAATTTCATGTTCAGTGTATAAATCTGGTTTAATAAATTCTTGTTTTGTGTTTCTATTAATTCTTCACCATTTGTATTTTCTGTGTGTATTTTTGCCTTTGTGGTTTCTTTGAATGTAATAACATGAGAGATGAAAAATAACTGGGAATGTCAGTTCAAACAATAAATACGAATATTCTACCACATAAAAACCTTGTTTCATTTTATTTTTTCTCACATAGACATAATTTATGCACACATGACTTGCATTACAGGATTTTTATAAATCACATCTTTTTCACAAAAACTGAATAACACTTACGTTGTTAAATGTGATCTAACTGAGGTGAATGGCCACCATTAACCATATATATTACGCTTATTTGTTTTTTTAATTTATTTACACATCCATTATTTTGTACCCTTTTCCGAATTTATGCATTTGTATTGTATTGTACTTTAAGTTCTATAAATGCCCTTAGTCTTAATTTTCATGCATTTTCTTCTCATTCACAGCCTGTGACCAGTACACACACAGAACATTTGACACTTACATAAATGGTTCTCAGGTCAAGGCCAATGGTAAGGCAAGTGTGTACTGTTCTTCACCTGTAGATGAAAAACTTGGAGCTCCTAGAGCAGAGGGATTGAATACATATGTAAACAGAATATTTCAGGGATTTAATTTATTTGTTAAGTATTTTGTAACATAAAACAAATTGCCATTGCCCAGCAGCTCGTCTTATTGGTTACTCCATTGATCAAACTCACGGCCGTGAGTTCTACTGTCGATTTTTTACGATGTGACTTCACCAAGCGTTTTAGTGATCTCCGATCACGACCATTCAAGATTTTTTCTGATCACATTTCTTCTGCGAAGTTGACCATTCACCACTATCCTTCCAGGTTTTAATAATGCGTTGGACAGTTCTTAGCCCAATTCCAGTGATTTCAGCAATCTCCTTATAGTTGTTTTCTTTGCTTGATGCAGGCCAATTAATTTGCCCCTTCTGAAACACAGTAACATTTTTTCCATGACCACAGAATATGTCTTCCGACATGGTTGATTAAGAAATGAGAAGCTACACACTGCATCAGTTAGGATTAAAAGAATTGTCGCCAGCTGAAACATATTAATCACTGCAATAATGATCTAATCATAGGCTCTTAAGTATTTGCTTATTTAAATCCAAATGGCGACTTTTTTTTTTTGGTCAGGCAGTGTAGATAAATTAAGCACTTATCTATTGATTTCATGTGATTGGGGATAGAGATGTGCATTTGTTAGTCACAGATTCCCCAAAAAAGAAGATACCATGAAATGAACAGAATAACGATCAGTATCTGTGTGACCACCATTTGCCTCATGCAACGCAACACATCTCCTTTGCATTGAGTTAATCAAATTGTTGATTGTAGCCTGTGGAATATTGTCCCACTCCTCTTCAATAGCTGTACGAAGTTGTTGGATATTGGTGGGAACTGGAACACGCTGTCATATGCGCCGGTCCAGAGCATCCCAAACATGCTCAATGGGTGACATGTCAGGTGAGCATGCAGGCTATGGAAGAACTGGGACATTTTCAGCTTCGAGGAATTGAATACAGATCCTTGGACATGGGGCCGTGCATTGTCATGCTGAAACATGAGGTGATGGCGGTGGATGAATGGCACAGCAATGGGCCTCAGGATCTCATCACAATATCTCTTGTGCATTCAAATTGCCATGGATAAAATGCACTTGAGTTCTCTGCCCATAGGATATGCCTGCCCATACCAACACCCCACCACCAAGGGCCACTCTGTTCACAACGTTGACATCAGCAAACTGCTCACCCACCCGCCTGCCATCTGCCCTGTACAGCTGAAACTGAGATTCATCAGTGAAGACGACCATTCTCCGGCGTGCCAGTGGCCATCGAAGGTGAGCTCTTGCCCACTCACGTCGATTGTGACACCGAACTGCAGACAAATCAAGACCCCGGTGAGGATGTCGAGCAGGCAGATGAGCTTCCCTGAGGCCCATTACTCTGGCAACAGCTCTACAGGAAGTTCCTGCAGTCAGCATGCCAATTGCATGATCTCCTAACTATTCAGGCATCTGTGACATAGTGTTGAACAACAAAAAACTCAACATTTTAGGGTGGCCTTTTATTGACCCCATCATAAGAAACACCTGTGTAGTGATCATGGCTTTTAATCAGCATCTTGATATGCCACACCTGTGCAGGAGATGGATTATCTTGACAAAGGAGAAATGCTAGCTAACAGTGATATAGACTGGTGTGCTAAATATTTAATGTAGCAGTTTTCTTTCTAAATGTTAAACTACTCATGTTGTAATATGTCAAAATAGTAATATTAGTATAACTTGTATTATCATCTTTGTAATTTTATATATTCCAACACTGTTTGTCTTATTTAAAACATTCAAACAAGATCATTTAGTTCCAAAAATGCTAAAAATCATTTCCTGTCAGCATGTGGAACATCCAGGGCCTGAAGTTTTTGGCGTAAAAAGTTCAACCCTGGAATTCCAAGAAAATGTTAAAAATACTGGCATGATCATTGTAGTGGTAAAAATAGGTTCCGTTTCTGTTCTTTTGTCTCCTATGTTCCAGTAAAACGTTTTTCCCACTTTTATCCACTTCACTGGGAGTTGGGTGCAGTTGTCTGACGCGTGTTGTAATTGAAATAAAAACGTATCATGGTTGTTGCTATTGTTGAATTTATTTACAAATCAAATTAACATAAAACTGCAATAATAAACAAAACCAAATTTAAAGTCCATTACAAACTTTTCCAGCTTCCAAGTCCCTTTTTGGTAGTGCCAACAACACGGTCAATGACCGTTTCCGCTCGCACCCCTCTACTCCTGCCGGCCCGCGTCACCACACCATCTTAAATATAATGTATTCCCCCTTCACCTATGGAGGGACACACTCATAAAATAATTAATGCACATGAAACAATAAATAACAAATGCATAATAAATCCCATTATAATTTCAACTAAAATGTAGAACAAAATAAATAAATGTCATAATACTTTTTTAACAACATAATGGCTCCTACACACCGGCCCCTAATTGTGTGCCTATGCAACAATTACAAACAGAAATACTATATAAGGAGCCGTTCACGTATTCTAAACATTAAAGAAAATTCAAGAAATGAGAGTGAATGTACAATGTGGTACTCATCTTTATGTCTTGCCAAGCAGGTCAATTTTCATTCAGTGACCTCTGAGCCTTCAAAAAGCAGGCAGAGTTTTGTCACTGGTCTTTCCAAGACTCCAGTCTTAGTCTTGAGTGTAACAACTCTTGTTAGTCCTTTAGAGTCAGGCTGGACTTCGAGTATCTTTCCAAGAGGCCAGGATCCACGAGGAGCTGTGCTGTCGACCACCATTACGACATCTCCTTTCTGGAATCCTCTTTTTACAGTGAACCATTTCTGTCTCTCTTGTAATAATGGTAAATACTCTCGAGTCCATCTTTTCCAAAACAAGTCAGCCAGGTACTGAACTTGTTTCCAACGTCGTTTACTGTACAAGTCAGACCTTTGGAACAATCCAGGTGGGAAAGCAGGATGAGTCTTTAAAAGGAGAATGTGGTTCGGAGTCAGCGCCTCAAGGTCCTTTTCATCCTCTGTAACAGTGGTGATAGGGCGGCTGTTTAAGATGGCTTCTACTTCACACAGTAGAGTTTCAAGACTTTCGTCATCGAGTTCTTGTTCTTTCAGGATGGAATAAAGAATTTGTCGCACCATGCGGATAAGTCTTTCCCAAACTCCACCATGATGTGAAGCTGCAGGAGGATTAAAACTCCAATGAACTCCTTTCTGAAGCATTGCTTTCTGGATCTTATTTTGGTTCCAATCAGAGATGGCCTTTTGCAGCTCATTTTTTTTGCGCCAACCAGGTTAGTCCCATTGTCAGATCGCATGTGTGTGACTTGACCTCTCCTACACACAAACCTTCTCAAGGCATTGATACAAGAATCAGTGTCCATCGAGTGAGCCATTTCCAGGTGTATGGCTCTACTTGACATGCATGTAAAAATAACTCCATACCTTTTCACGTGACTTCTTCCTCTTTTTACCTCAAAAGGCCCAAAGTAGTCTACTCCGACATTGCTGAATGGTGGAAGATCAGCTCTCAGTCTTTCCTTGGGAAGATCTGCCATCTTTTGCTCTCCCATCTTGCCTCTTATGCGTCTGCACACAACACATCTGGATATTACCCTACGAGTAGCGGAGTTGGCATTAACAATCCAGTACTTTTGCCGGAGTTGTGAGAGGATGTGATTTCTGCCAACATGCCCAAGATGTTCATGTATGTGACGAAGGACCAGAGTGGAAATGTGATGATCCTTTGGCAGAATCATTGGTCGCTTGGCCTCATCAGGCATTGCTGATTTGTTCAATCTCCCTCCTACTCGTAAAACTCCATCCTCTAGCACTGGATCAAGCTTGTAGATGCTACTTTGTCTGTTGAAGGCCTTTCCAGTAGAGGATGTTTTCTCTAACTTTGTCATTTCCTCTGAATATCTCTGTCTTTGGCAGAACACAATGATGGCCCTTTCTTCTTTCAACAGATCATCCAAACTTATTGACTGTCTTCGAAGTGTAGTCTTTAAAGCTTGTATTTGTTCACACATCATTTTGCTCTGGGCTCTTGTTTGAGACTTTGTGTCATGACTAGACTTGATTTCTTTTCTTTTCACTCTGAGTGCCTGAAGAATGTCTTTTAATTTTAAATACCAGGCCACTGCTCTTTTTAATTTGTGCCAACTAGAAAAGTGTTCCATTAGCTTGTTTGTTGGGTTTTCCTTTTCTTTATCTTTGATGACAACACTGAACACAGCAGTGTTCCTTTTCACCTCTGGATCATCCTGAGAGAGTGAGAGGGACTCCATGGGGATTTGAGGCCATTCCTCTTCTGTCCTCCACAGAAACTCTGGTCCCTGGATCCATTCCTTGCACTTGACCAATGTGCTTGCACTCACACCTCTTGATGCCATGTCAGCTGGATTCAGTTTGGTTCTGATGTACCTCCATTGTGATACATCTGTGTTGTCCCTTATGAGAGAGATTCTGTTGGCCACAAAAGTGTGAAATCTTGTTTGCTCATTTGCTATGTACTTCAAAACAGATTGACTATCGGTCCAAAAGGTTGACTGACTGAGCTTTAACTCCACCTCCTTTCTCAGCATCTTGTCAACTTTAACAGCCAGCACTGCTGCTGCCAGTTCCATGCGAGGGATGGTCATCTGTTTTAGCGGAGCCACTCTTGCTTTACCAAGCATGAAGGATACATGTACCATATGATTGTCTGCAGTCAATCTGAGGTAACTTACTGTGCCGTACCCATGATCACTGGCATCGGAAAAGTGATGTAGCTCAGTTTGTTTGAGTGGTCTAAATCCTGATGGTTTCACGCAACGAGCCACTTGGAAGTTCTCCAATACATCAAGATGATCGATCCATCTTCTCCATTTGTCTGATGCAGCTTGAGGTATTCTGCTGTCCCAGTCATGTTTGCTCCTGCAGAGCTCCCTAAGAAGCAACTTTACAGGTAGAGTAAGAGGGCACAAGAAACCAAGCGGGTCATAGATTGAGCTCACTATGGATAGTATGTTTCGTCGAGTGTGGGGTTTATCTTTCACAATGATGTTGAACTTAAACATGTCATCCTCAACACTCCATAATAATCCAAGTGCTCTTTCTATTGGCAGTTTGTCTCTGTCTAGGTCCAATTCCCTGACGTCATGAGCTCTGTCCTCCTTTGGAATATGTGCGAGTACAGTTCGACTGTTGCTCATCCATTTGGTCAGACGGAATCCTCCTTTTTGACAGAGAGAAGTAAGCTCTTTGACCAGCTCTACTGCTTCCTGTTCAGATGGAAGGGACTTCAGGCAGTCATCAACATAAAAATTGTTCTCAATAGTGCTTATTACCTTGGGATGGAACATGCTCTTGTTGTCTCTAGCTGTCTGCCTTAGTGCAAAGTTTGCACAACTTGGAGACGATACCGCTCCAAAAAGGTGCACCAACATGCGGTGGTCAACTGGAGGCTTACTAACATCACCATTTGGCCACCACAGAAATCTTAAGAAGTCAACATCAGATTTTGACACTCTGACCTGATGAAACATTGTCTGAATATCTGTCATCACTGCAACAGGCTCTTGTCGGAATCTCGTAAGAACACCAAAAAGAGAGCTTGTCAGATCTGGACCTTGCAAGAGTTCAGAATTTAAAGATGTGCCACCAAAAGTTGCACCACAATCAAAGACAACCCTTATGGTACCTTTCTTAGGGTGGTATACACCGTGGTGTGGGATGTAGCAGACTTTACCATCAGATCTTTTCAATTCATCCTGTGGCACCACCTCTGCATGTCCTTTGATGATGACTTCTGTGAGGAATTCTGTGTATTCAGTTTTGAATCGTTTATTCTTTTGGAACTTCTTTTTTAGACTAGAAAGGCGCTGCTCTGCCACCTGGTGGTTATCTGGCATAACCAAGTTTTTTCTCCTAAAAGGTAAGTTCAAAGTATAATGTCCATCTAGCAAATTGACTGAGTTTTCTGCTATAGTCATGAATTTCTTGTCCTCCAGGGACATTTCAACTTTGTCCGGTGAGCTTTCGTTGAAGTCATGGTTATACTGCTGCAACAACAGCTCTTCCAGGTTTATAACAGAAGTTCTGTTTGCTGTGACTTTAGGATAGCTATTCATGCAACTTCCATTTAGAGGACCATTGACAACCCAGCCCAATATGGTTTTAACTGCGTATGGCCCGTCTCTTTGGCTGTTGACTACTTTCCATGGTTCTAGAGCCTTTGGAACATTGCTGCCAATCAACAACTCCACGTCCGCTTTGATTCTAAGAATGTTCACCTCACTAAGGTAAGGAAATCTAGAGAGATCATCATTGGTGGGAATGCTATTTGTGTCTACTGGCATGCTTCTCTGAGTGTATACCTCTGGTAATGCAATGAAGTTGTTTTTGTCTACAGCAGAGACCTCTAACCCTGTGATGACGTCTGAGCTCACAGGCTTCTCCTGGGACATAGTTCGGAGCAAGATGTTGGTTTTTCTCCCCGTGATGTTCAATTTACTAATGAGGCTCTTTGTGCAGAAGGTTGCAGAACTACCAGGGTCAAGAAATGCATACGTATATATTACTTTGCTACCTTTTGAGTGTTTTACCTGAACTGGCACAATGGAAAGCATGCACTCTGTGCTACTCTCTTTGTCACCGGCCCCAGAATGCTCACCAGCTCTGAGCAACACC
The DNA here is from genome assembly GCA_025169545.1 of Anguilla japonica. Classification (NCBI taxonomy): domain Eukaryota; kingdom Metazoa; phylum Chordata; class Actinopteri; order Anguilliformes; family Anguillidae; genus Anguilla; species Anguilla japonica. The sequence continues at coordinate 5,924,269 of CM045898.1, read as the reverse complement.
TGCGCACTACTCACAGGGGCTTTCACTGACTGTTCTGCCTTGATATGTAGTACACTAGGATGGGTTTTCTTGCATATAGAGCAACTAAGACGCCCTGTACAGTCTTTGCTCACATGCCCAGCCTTCATTAAACATCCAAAACAGACTCCATTCTGTCTTAAGAATGCGATCTTTTCCCTGTGTATTTTATTTCCAAATTCAGAGCATAATTTCAGTTCATGATACCCTTTGCAGAACAGGCATGAGATATCTGGGCCTCTAGGTTCCTGGTGTGATTTCACATTAACATTGGTGGCAAAGGTCCCTTTTGACTTGGGATTCACTGTTATTTTAGGCTTTACCTTAGCAGAGCTCAAATCCTGAATATTGCCATATATTGGGTCTGAAATTATATTAGCTTGTCTCTCAATGAAAGAGACCAGATTGACTGTTCTGACTCTACTAGTACATTGCAGCTTACACGCCTTCGCGCGCCACTTTTCTCTGAGCTTATATGGGAGCTTAAGAACAATGTTCCTCATATTAGAAACTGTATCCAATTCTTCCATGTACTCCAGTTCTTCCATGGCATTGCAACAAGTTCTAAGGAACAATGCAAAGTCCCGTAAAGCCTTTGAGTCCTCAGATTTGATAGTAGGCCAACTAAGGGCTTTCTCCATATAGGCACAAGAAATTCTGTATTCATTTCCAAAGTGCTCCTGCAATAATGTCTTTGCTCTCTGATAGCCTCTGTTTGGATTCATATGTTGACAGCTTCTAACGAGCTCCTGAGCTTGTCCTCTGGTGTATTGAATAAGAAAATGTAACCGGTCTTGGTTATCGCCTGTTTTTCTTTCAATCATGTGTTCAAAACAGTTGATGAAAGATTTATACTGCAGAATGTCTCCATCAAAAACTGAGAGGTTTCCTTTTGGTAAAGTAGAAAGAATCTGCTGTTTTACAAGAATGTTTGTCAATTCATTCTGCTTTTTAAGTATGCTAAAAAGATTTACAGACTCCTGATGGGGGCTTGTTAGAAGAGTGCTTTGGTCCCTTGCCTGCGATGTATGTTGAGTGGCCTGTGTGAAAGTACTCTGGAGAGTGCTATGCTGAGACTGTGGTTGGGCAGTGGTATCTGCACTAATCAAGACAGGAAACTGTACTTGAACACCCTGTTTAGGCCGTATATCTGGTCCACTTATGCCAACCAACGGTGATTGTTTCTCCAGTGTTGCATCATAATATGCATTCATTGCATCTGATTGTATTTCATTTGTTATACAATTCCCATCAACAGAAGGTTCGGCATTTTTGAGGTAGTTAATTTTCGCTGTATTGGCTGCCAATTCAGTTTGAATCTCTAGCGTCTCTCTTCTTTTCCTAATTTCTTCCTTTTGCTGATCAAGTTGCTCTTGCTGTTTTTCTAGAGCGTGCTTCTCTTGCAACGTAGCAGCCTTGGCCAACAGAGCCGCGCGCTCTGCTTCTGCGCAAATGCGCGCTGAAGCTGTGTATGAGACACTTGATTTCGATCTACTAGATCTGCTGGACCTGTCACTTCTGATAGAGGAAATAACTGACAGTTGATCCTCATGGCTTGGACAAACATTTGAATTAAATTCAGAAGAGGAAACAGGAACGTTAGGGACGGTACTGTGAGGATCAGGATTTTCGATGGCGGATATCCACTTAATCAAATTTATAAGAAAGGCGTTAATTTGTGAAATTCTCGGTTCGTACCAGCATTTTAAATCCTCCTTTTTATCCTCTTCATTCAACATTTGAATGTATGATAGATGAAGACCTTTGAATTCATTAAGCATGTCATTGAATTTCGCCAAGTTTCCCTTAACTTCATCAACATACTCATCGTCAGCCATGAGAGAATTAACAATATTCATTCTTCGCGTTAAATGCGACATTTTTCCCGATCTAGAGGAACGCAATCGCGCTGTGGCTTCATTTAAATCCTTCTCAGGTAGGCCTGCATTTACTTCTGTGTCGGAGTCAGCCATTCTGCTCCTCAAAAATAATTTCTATTTCTTTTCCAATAGAAACAAAAATTAATTTCCTTCAATTAGCGTAGTCCCTTCAAACACTTGTACTCCAATTTCAAAGCCTTAAGTTTGTTGCGCTGATTCAAAAGCACGCTTATTTTCTCAAGCTGAATCGGGTTTTCTTAACAAAACATCCAAGTGTCCATACATTCAAAATAAACCTTGTAAAATGCAGTTCATTTCAATTCCAGTTATGTCCATATCATTCCATGTTCCGTAAAATTATTTAGCTTTGAAACACATACCTCCGCCGAGACGCTCATCCTTTGTTTGATGCATCCCGCGAAAAGCAGCCTCTCCAAGTTATTTCAATAATCCACAGCGAACTGATCCAGAGCAAGGTCATTGACTAAATGTAGTGGTAAAAATAGGTTCCGTTTCTGTTCTTTTGTCTCCTATGTTCCAGTAAAACGTTTTTCCCACTTTTATCCACTTCACTGGGAGTTGGGTGCAGTTGTCTGACGCGTGTTGTAATTGAAATAAAAACGTATCATGGTTGTTGCTATTGTTGAATTTATTTACAAATCAAATTAACATAAAACTGCAATAATAAACAAAACCAAATTTAAAGTCCATTACAAACTTTTCCAGCTTCCAAGTCCCTTTTTGGTAGTGCCAACAACACGGTCAATGACCGTTTCCGCTCGCACCCCTCTACTCCTGCCGGCCCGCGTCACCACACCATCTTAAATATAATGTATTCCCCCTTCACCTATGGAGGGACACACTCATAAAATAATTAATGCACATGAAACAATAAATAACAAATGCATAATAAATCCCATTATAATTTCAACTAAAATGTAGAACAAAATAAATAAATGTCATAATACTTTTTTAACAACATAATTGCTCCTACAATCATCATTCAGGAATCTTGGTGTAGAGCCGATGTAGATACTCACTGTCCCTCAGGATACCAAGAAACAATTGTCCCATCAATTAAAAAAGCCCCAACCAACTGCGGAAGAGATTCTGGTGGTATACTAATTTGGTTTAAATCGGAGTTCAAAAACTACATCGCAGAAATTTTGAAAATTGAATCACAAATTATTCACAAAAAATGACCTGTACTTATGTGCAATCTATGTCCCACCGTCCGACTCTCCTTATTACAAGGAGGACACGTTCCCCAACCTCCAAAGTGAAATCAGCCATTTCCAGGCCCAGCAGAATGTGCTGATCTGTGGGGACCTAAATGCCCAGACAGGCACACAGCCTGACTTTATCAATGAGGATGGGAACAAGCACATATCTGGACCAAATTTACTAAATAATATAACAAACTTACCCAGAAATAACTGACCACCATATGAATAAAAACGGCTAACATCTACTGCAGCTCCGTCATGACCTGGGTCTATATATCGTCAATGGTAGGATACAAGGTGACTCATTGGGAAGATGCACCTGCAGCTCACATCTTGGTAACAGTACAGTAGATTATGCGGTCACAGCCCTAGATCCATTCTCTCTCAGAGCATTTACCGTCAAGCCACTAACCCCTCTGTCTGACCACAGCCAAATCACAGTCTATCGCAAAAGGACAGAACCTAACACCAGCACCCACAACCATCCCAGTAAGCTGTACAACATCAAACAATCCTACAGATGGGAGCCAGACAGCACAGAAGAATACCAGAAAGCAATCAATAATCAAGAAATTCAAACACTGTTGGATACCTTTCTGGTTACTACATACCCTCAGAATAAAGAAGGACTAAATCTGGCAGTCAACAATGTAAATAACATCTCATAAAAAACTTTTTTTCAACGTACAAAAATGCCAAGTTACTCAAAAGTACTGATATCAAAATGACGCCAAGTTACGGTACTACAAACAATATAGGCTATCTTGCCTCACCGAAATGACATAAGATGTATTTCAAAGCAATGCTACCCAATATTTCCTCAATTCTTTCAAGTCACTTGGCCCTGTGTGTATAAGCATGCACTACATGGACAGGCCAAACATATGTGTGGATGGCTCTCTCACAGTCAAGATTGATTGAATAGGCGTGTATATGTCCAATTTGTATTGGTATGTATGTATTTCGCTGCCCAGCCTTTCTGTTGTGTGAATGATAGTATGTTTCTTGGTATAAGTGTGTGTTCGTAAATGTGAATGTAAAATGCTGCGAGGGAAATGTCCCCATGGGGATAAAGAAGTTCTCTATGTATGTATGTATGTACAATATGTATTTTACATGCAGTATTTATTGTACGTAGCAAATATACAATAACTTGCACATGTACTCAAATTCAGTTCAGAAGCAAGTATAAACATGTTTTCTGGAGAAATATGCTTCCTGTAGTTACTCAGCAGCAGGTTTGAACATCGATTTCAATGTGTTCTATGGGGCAAATATTTGACTCTTTGATCTGACACAAAGTTTGCATGACATTGTAAAATGGTAAGATTACAAAACACAGGGCCAAGTGACTTGAAAGAATTGAGGAAATATTGGGTAGCATTGCTTTGAAATACATCTTATGTCATTTCGGTGAGGCAAGATAGCCTATATTGTTTGTAGTACCGTAACTTGGCGTCATTTTGATATCAGTACTTTTGAGTAACTTGGCATTTTTGTACGTTGAAAACGTGTTTTTTATGAGATATCATTTCTTTTTGCAAAGCGTTTTATTATGAGAGTGAGAAATGCGAAGTGACCCTGTAAGAAACGGTTGTGGATTATGGCTATCGTTGTGTGAATTTCTACAGTCTGATGAACGTGTACCGTTCAGCAGTTTCGGCTTGCTATATATGTGAAACAGTGGCTGTGAGAAAGCGTGTGGTGGGTAAGCATAAACGCATCAGAAACGCAGATGAAATATGGCCAGTGTATGTACTCACGGATTTGACGTCCATCCAACGAGCCTTGACTGACAAAAGAATTAGCTAGCCCGTAGAATTATAACTCCCTAGGTCGCAACTTGTGTAGCCTTCTGTCCTGCTCCGTTGTCTGTTATTTCGTGGAGATGCATTTTTAGTGTTTGTAAGGTTTATAAGGCATTTTGATAGGCTTATCTGCAGGTAGGAATCCTCTTCGCTGTTTTGCTAAACTAGAACCGGAAAACATGATAGTGGAGAATAGGAGCAGACGCATATGTCCCAGCAGGCTTTGCATATGAGAAAATGACAACAGTTTGAGAGAAATTAGGATGAAATAATGAAATTGCGTAGCTGAAACAATATGTTTTCAGCAGAATGGGCATGTAGGTGAAGGTTGACATGATCACGGAGTATAGTGCGAAGTAAATGGAGTGACCATGAGCGAGCTTGTATTCCTTATCGAACGGTATATATAACAGTCGCTATAAAGTGTTAGTCGATGACGTGGAGGGTTAAGTAACATATGAAATCTATTGCAGTGCTGTGTTTTTTTCATGTTCAGTACTAGTAGTTATAATTATGAGTGAATCATGATTTTAAATGTAATGTTTTAATGGGGAGTTGCAGAACGTACATACGTAGTAATTGTTTGTATGTGGCTAGATAGAGAAGAGGGCGAGGTAACATGAATGTAGAAACGTGGCGTTTGCTGATAAGAAGGTTTTGTACGGTAGCCAAGTGAAGAAATGTAGTTAGTAGAAATGGCACAGCGGTGAACTGGTGTAACTTTTTAATAAAAGGAATACATTTGCCGTCATGAAATGCATATGGGTGGCCATGAGTGAGTTTTGGTAAAGCAAATATAAGCCTAAGAGAACGTTAGTGTAAAAGAGGAAATTATCTGCCTGAGGACGAGGCGGGATTCAATCGTTCAACCGGAGGTTTACCAGTCTGTCACATTGTTAGGGCAGCACCATGACATAGCTATGCGATGTGTGAAATATTAGCAAACCTGTCCGTGGTTTTAAAGAAGAACACAGGCCAATAAGCACAGAAGAGCTCCCGTTGAATCCATATGGCTTTGCAATATTGTAGCCGGTTAACAATTAAACGTGCAGACGGTACGTCGTAATACAGTGTATACGTTCGTGGAACGGCTGGTAGATATGGTGCAAAAGCAATAATTGAGAAGTAGTAGACAATTATTAGTGAGGGTAAAAGCAGGTTAAAGAAAACGCGTTCCTAGCTGGGCTTGAACTTCGGACCCTGTGTTCCCAAGACTGTAACCTTACCCACTAGGCTACCGGCGGACTAGCTATTTATGCTAAAAAAAGTTTCATAGTAAAAAGATATGGGTATTTTGCGTGTGTATTAGTGAGGATAAAAGCAGGTTAAAGAAACGTGTTCCTAGCTGGGCTTGAACCTGGGACCCTGTGTTCCCAAGACTGGGACCTTACCCACTAGGCCACCGACGGACTAGCTGTTTGTACTGGAAAAGTTTCAGAGTAAAAAGATATGGGTATTTTGCGTGTGTATGCGAGTTTTTCATTGGGTGGTGTACGTGAAGATTTGGCGGGTGTCGGTAAAATGTCCAATGGGCAGACATGTTATTAGTGGGATAGGCGGCAGGAAAAATAAGAATGAGAAGAAGAAGAAGAAGAAGAAGAAGAAGAAGAAGAAGAAAGAGAAGAAGAAGAAGGAGAAAACGCAAAATCCCCTTAGTTTGGGGCTTTATTGTGTGGACTGTAGGGAAAATTTTGAGACTCCCCATGATTGTGATGACGTCACATGTTAAAGTTAGGGTGTTCCCATCAAGGTTGGGCCAGATGTATCCTCCTAATTATCAGTAGTTATAGATAAGTTTTTATGAGTGTGACGACTTCAATATGCGTCATGATAACGTAAGCATCTACTCATATAATCAAAACAGTAGCCCTATCAGTAGTTATAGATAAGCTTTTACGACTGTGACGACGTCACTATGCGTCATGATGAAGTCATATAATCAAAACAGTAGCCTTAGAAATCTTACTATCAGTAGTTGTAGATAAGCTTTTGGAAACGCAAGAAACCACAGTATCCACTGTAGATTAAGAGCATAAGAACGCAGTAGACTTAGAAATCATATATACATATTCACTCACTCAGCAGAAAAGAACTAGTCACTGAACAGATAAACACTAACTAGAAAACTAATATTTTACAGTGACCCATATGTAACTTGTACGCTTAATGAAAAATTACAGAAGGCTGAGACTTATATGCATACTGGAAAAGTACAGAACAAAGAAAGTCATTTTGGTGCCAAGAAGGTCAAGTTGACCCAGGAAAGTCTGTCTGGTGCCAACCAGGTCAGATAAGAGATGGTTAAAATAACATCATGTCGTACCAAGAAGAACAGGTGGCTGGGATTTACGTAAATGTATAAGGGGTTATGGAGTTTGTGGAGTACATTTTGTGTATAAAAGGATTGTAAAACTGACAGTCGTGGTTCAATTCGGCGGAATTGTTCCGGCTTTGTTGTGCACATGCACCGGTGCAAATAAAGTCTAAACCTTTCTGAAGAGCTTGCTGTTGTGCTGTCTTTTCCCCCGTGAAGTAGTTTTTTCTACAGATTGGCGATCGATTGGACTCAGAGAAGTTTGTCGTTTTCCTAGACCACGACATTTGGGGGCTCGTCCGGGATACGAAAGAGGAATCACTGAAGCTCCCGGCTCCTGGGGACAGAGGCGGAGGGTACTAACCCCTTAAAAAAAAAAGCTGGCCAGCTTATCAAAAGGTAAGAGTATTTAACTACTTTGTTTCGGACTGGGGCACTGTCCCCTCTTGCCTCTTCTCCCTGACGCCGGGAGTGAAAGCCTCTCGTACAACAAACCCGGCAACTAACATCGAAAATTGAGGGGGAGGAAGCAGCGAGCTCTTCAGAAAAGTACGCCGCAGACTGTGAGTGAATTGTGTGTGGTGTGAGTGAATTGTGTGTGGTGTGAGTAGATTGTGTGTGGTGTGAGTGGATTGTGTGTGGTGTGAGTGAATTGTGTGGGGTATGAGTGTGAATGGAGTGTGGTATGAGTGAAAGGACGTCATAAAGTTTTTATTTTTCGGAAAAGTTTTGGGAAAAGTGTTGTTGGTTAGGAACAACATTGATAAAGCTGCTTATGCTTGATTAGATGCTTATGCTTGTGCGGAATTGTGTTGGAAACAGAATTGTTGAGTAGGAACAATTTTGGGAAAGGCCTATATTTGTTGCAAAAGTGAGAAAAACGGGAACTGGGAATTCAATATCCCTTTAGCGAAGTTTACACTGATGCAGGTGTGTGTGGCATTGAATGTAATTGAGTTTACACTAAGCCGTTGTTATATGTGGTGCCAAGAGACTTGGAAGGAGAGTAAGCCCTAGAGGGGCCGCCTGCAAGAGCTCGGGACCGGGAATTGTCTTGGAAACTGTTGTTGGGTAGAAACAACAGGGATAACGCTGTGCTTATGCTTTGATTAGATGCTCATGCTTGCGGGGAAATAACGTTGTATTAGGGAACAGAGGAAAAACTTTTTGTGTGTGTGTGTACGTACAATTATAGAGTGTGTGGAAGAGAGAACGGCAAGAGTGTAGAAGAGATAAGAAGGGAGAAAATAAGTGTAGAAATCAAGGTCGTGGGGAGCCTTGGCTGGAAAAATAACGGTTAAATAATAAAGAAATAGAATAAAAGGCAGAAGCCTCGGTTGGGAATAAAGGTTAAATAGAGATAAAATATATTAAAGTATTAGAGTATCCTGTCCTGTCACCGTAAAATAATGGAAAAAGAAGAGAAAACGCCCGTTGAGATAATCACAGGAAAATATGCTAAATGTGAACAGGAGATAGAGAAAATATCAGAAAAATGGACAAGAAGAACTAAGAAATTGGTGACAAAATGGCCAAAAGGGGGTACGTTTGATAGAGAAATATGCGATCAGATGGGAGGGGTAATAGCAAATTATAAATCAGAAGACAAGTCAGAAACAAGAAAGCTAAAAAGAGAACAGGAAAAAACAATTTTAGGATGGTTTAGGTCCGTTTCCCTAGAAAGAGATGTAGGATTAAAAAGGGATTGCAGTGAAATAATAACTCCCCCTCCGTATGCCCCACAATCACCAAGACATGCGGTAATAAAAGAGAAAGACTTGTATCCAATATGCCCGGTAACATCTGCAGTGTATCCGGTAGTAAAGGGACAGGTGGAAATAAAAGGGTGGGTAGAACATGAGGAAGGAGAAGAACAACTGGGGATAGAGAGAGCGCGGCTCGAGCAAGAAAAGGAAAAAATAGAAACAAGGGTAGCTGAGCTGAAGGGAGAATATAAAGAAGTGGAGGAATTAGAAGAACTGTTAAAAGAAAAATATAACCAGTATGATGAATACCATAGTAGGTTAATAAAAAAGGCAAAAGAGATAAGAGATACTGAGAAAAAACAGCGAGCGTCTAAAATAAGCCAAAAGCCTGAACAGGTGGGGTCAAAAAGGGACGGGGAAACACATAAAAGATGCGAAAATGCGGGGTGGGAAAACACAAAATGGGAAAAGCGTCCGTATAATACGTGGGAGGAGCTGAAGCCAAAAAAGTACAGAGGGAACTGAATCCCGAGATAAGCATAAGCCAAGGTTAGCAAAAGGCACTGCAAATAAAAAACAAATCCCACAGACAGAGTATAAACTAGAATATAATAAAGGGGGGAAGGAGTTCTCCCCAGCAGAAAAAAATGAAGCAAGCGATAGTGAAGCAAGCCAGGCAAGTAATAGCGAGGCAGAAGAGTCAGAGGGGGGAGAGGGGCCTGCACAGGTGGGGGGAGACTTAGCTGGGCGATATCAAAACGTAAGAAAAAGACCGCCAACCCGGCGTAACCCAGCAGCAGAAGGGTATAGCCATAATGTTAAAAGCCCCAATACCATAGCACCATTATGGATTAGGGAAGGTGGTGTACCCCGATACGTTCCCTGGTCCACCCAAGATATGTATAATGTAATAACCAATCTCCCTGAGTTGCAGAATGGGGCAGGCCACTGGATCGGGGTGCTGGAGGAGGAGACGACAGGCCGGCTCCTGGCTGTGGGTGACCTGAAGGCTCTCCTGGGGAAGGTTGTGGGGATGGAAACAATGCTGGACATATTTGAGCAAGCTGGCTTTGACAGAACCCATGCGCAGTCTCCAGCAGTGGACGGTGGGCCGTTTGATAACGTGCGTGGGGTTGTTTGGGCTGCTCTACGAGCCCTGTATCCCGCACGACTGGACATAATGACCTTAACGGGACCGCCGTTAAAAGAAAATGAACTACCAACAACATACATCCAAACGCAGTTGCGCAGGTGGAGAATGATGACTGAGAGGGACGTACAGGCAGATCCCATAATGACCTCCCTCTTCCGCAAAGCTGTGCGGGAGGGGATGCCACAGGAAGTGGGGCGCCGCCTCGATGAGGTGGTGGGGCTGAACACCATGGCACACAGAGAGTTTGTTGATCATGTGGTACACGCTGTAGAAAGGCAGCGGAAAGAGGGGAAAATGCTGGAAGACCAAACAAAAGACATTCAAAGAAAGCTACTGCAGTTGCAGCTGGAGGAGCTGAAGGTCAAAGGAAAAAAGGGGCTGGATAAAGAGAAAGAGGCGAAAAAAGTGGCATCTGTGAAAATACAGAATATGGACAATGGGTTCTTTGACTTCGAGGCCGCCCCCACACCTGAACCATGGAGTGGCCTGACGGTACCCCAGCCGACGGTGGTCTACAACTTCTCCGGCATCCCTCCCCCGGTGGCCATGCAAGGTAATATGAACGGGGGAGGGACACAACCGGGTGGGAATCATATGGGGGGAGGGCCAGGGAATGGTGGTCAAAATAATCAGTGGAGAGGGCAGCAGAATCAGAATAATAACATGCAAAATAGAAATTGGAACCAACAAGGCTTTTCTAATCAACAGAGACAGGGCCCCATAGTTTGTTATGGATGTGGTCAGGTGGGGCACATAAGAAGAGTGTGTCCAAACGCTCAAGGGATGTACCCAGGTAACCAGGGGACCTGGGTACCTAATCAGCCTCAGCAGTCGCAGGGTTACCCCAACTTGACCCCACCTCCTCAGGCTAGGCCCCCAGATCAGAGTGGGGGACCTGTAAATTACCAAGGTGCCCAATAGGGGTGCCCAGAGAACCCAGGCGGGGTAAGACAGCATGTAATGATAACAAACAGGCCAGAACAAGAACCAATAATAAATGTACAAATCGGAGGAAAAATTGTCCCCATGATGATAGATACTGGAGCAACATGCACATGCATTAGGAAAGAATATGCCTCACATCTGCCAATGTCGGGAGAAGTTATTAAAACAGTAGGGTTCTGGGGAAAAACAATGTTAAGCCCGACCACAAAACCGGTATTAATAAAATTAGGCGCAAAAGAAGCAAAATTAGAGATAGTAGTATGCAAAAATTCCCCCATAAGCCTTCTAGGAAGAGATGCAATTCTGGCCTTAGGACTAAAATTAAATTGTGAAGGAGGGGGCATAGATTTAACAGGAATGTACTATGTGGGAAGTGAAAATATCCACAGGGCAAATGTATATTGGGTAGGGGATATTGAGACACAAGTAAAAGACCAAGTGTGGAGCACTTGGCAAAAATATGTTGAGGCACAGATCCCACAGGCAACTGAGCCAGAATATGATTTACATTGTACAATGAAGTTTGATCCCTACCAGGATTCAGATCTAGAAAGAGAGTGGAGTGAGGGGAAAGGAGAAAGACAGTATTTGGTGTCATCTGCGCTCCTGATAGGTCAGGAAGGAGCAGCGTTAAACATAGCAAGGACCCCGTGGATTGAGCAGTGGTTTCAGGAAGAACATGCGGCCCCACACATAATGTTAAAAGTCAATCCAGGGTACCAGGCTAAGGACTTAGGTCCTATGGTAAAGAGAGCAGAAGAGCTCCAATTCGGGCCAACAGAAAATTCTTTAATTTGGTGCACAGCAGATCAAAAATGATCAAAATTATGGTAAGTGCTCAGATGTGGGGAAAGCCCCAACTGGTGAGGGTACCGTGGGAAGAGGGTACAAAACGGGAGAAATCTAGAGAAAATTTAGGCATGGAAGAACGTTTAAATCAATTACCAAGCCAACTATGGGCGCAACATGAAACGGAAATTGGTGACCCCGACATACAAGATTTGGACCTCAAAAAGTGTGGTGGTGGAATATGTTGATGACTTATTACTATGTGCAGACACAAAAGAGCAGTGCATGAGCGACAGCATGAAACCGCTGGAGAAACTGGCAAAGGGGGGACACAAGGTGTCCAGGAAGAAACTGCAGCTCTGCTCTCAGGAGGTGGAGTACTTGGGAAGAGTCATCACGGCTGGCGGTAAGAGAATGTCAAATAAACAGTTGAAGACAATAATGAAAGTTCCGCAACCACAGACAGTGGGACAAATGATCACATTCTTAGAAATGACGGGTTTTAGCGTGGATTGGGTGGAAGGGTATTCTGAAAAAACGCAACCACAAAGAAAGATAATGAAGGAGGTTGGGCAAGAAGAACTGTCGAATAAAGGACGAGGGGGAAGTTGGCGGGAAAAAATAGGACTTGCAGTGGGGATAACAGTGATAGTGGTACTGGTGTTGCTGTTGTGTATCCTCCCTCTCTTGAGATCCTCTCCCCACAGGGCTATAGGCATCCAGTTGGTATCGTAAGGTGACTAACACAGGAGTCAGGCGCCAGACGGTGATTCCAGGTTCCAGCGGACGGGACGCTGTCACAGTCCAGGGAGACGGGGAGAGCAGAGGGACTGCGGGCGCTGACACCAGTCCAGGGAGCAACAGCACCAACAGTGCCCCTGCGGGTCCAGTACGAGAATCGCAAGCCGGCTTTCCAGTGGAGTGACGTGCAGACCGCGTACTCTGGTTGGAAGAAATACCAGGAGACCAGTGGAGTGACGTGCAGACCGCGTACTCTGGTTGGAAGAAATACCAGGAGCCCAGTGGAGTGACGTGCAGACCGCGTACTCTGGGTGGAAGATATACCAGGAGCCCACCAACCACGAGAACTGTGGCAAATCATCGTGCTACAAATCAACTTGTTAAAGAAAATTAAAGGAGTGTATGATAACTTTGTTGGGTCAGAAGGCCAATAAGAATACAGTGAGGGGAGTTATTCGGGGCCATATGATTTGACCCCGAAAGGGGGGAATGTAGGGAAAATTTTGAGACTCCCCATGATTGTGATGACGTCACATGTTAAAGTTAGGGTGTTCCCATCAAGGTTGGGCCAGATGTATCCTCCTAATTATCAGTAGTTATAGATAAGTTTTTATGAGTGTGACGACTTCAATATGCGTCATGATAACGTAAGCATCTACTCATATAATCAAAACAGTAGCCCTATCAGTAGTTATAGATAAGCTTTTACGACTGTGACGACGTCACTATGCGTCATGATGAAGTCATATAATCAAAACAGTAGCCTTAGAAATCTTACTATCAGTAGTTGTAGATAAGCTTTTGGAAACGCAAGAAACCACAGTATCCACTGTAGATTAAGAGCATAAGAACGCAGTAGACTTAGAAATCATATATACATATTCACTCACTCAGCAGAAAAGAACTAGTCACTGAACAGATAAACACTAACTAGAAAACTAATATTTTACAGTGACCCATATGTAACTTGTACGCTTAATGAAAAATTACAGAAGGCTGAGACTTATATGCATACTGGAAAAGTACAGAACAAAGAAAGTCATTTTGGTGCCAAGAAGGTCAAGTTGACCCAGGAAAGTCTGTCTGGTGCCAACCAGGTCAGATAAGAGATGGTTAAAATAACATCATGTCGTACCAAGAAGAACAGGTGGCTGGGATTTACGTAAATGTATAAGGGGTTATGGAGTTTGTGGAGTACATTTTGTGTATAAAAGGATTGTAAAACTGACAGTCGTGGTTCAATTCGGCGGAATTGTTCCGGCTTTGTTGTGCACATGCACCGGTGCAAATAAAGTCTAAACCTTTCTGAAGAGCTTGCTGTTGTGCTGTCTTTTCCCCCGTGAAGTAGTTTTTCTACAGATTGGCGATCGATTGGACTCAGAGAAGTTTGTCGTTTTCCTAGACCACGACAGGACATGTGAAGTTGTTTATGAAATCTGTCTGTTGAAATGGGGTCAGAATGTACAGAATTTTATGTTTTTAAGGGCTGAGTGTCTGTGGCTGTTGTGGTTATTTCTGTGGGGAACCCTGAAAAGTGCCAAACTCTCGGTGCTGTATAGGTATGGGGCATGCCCCCGCCAAAGCGTAAAATTACTCAAATTATCTTCTCAAAAACATATACTCTTCCATCAAAATTAAACTTTGCCTTCAAATGGCACACACAAGCCATCGAAAACACAGACAATGTAGATTACCCATAACACACCAGTGAGATAAATTCAAAGCACTACTGCAAAAACCTTTTATAGCAGTGTGTAAGGAGTTATTTTCTCCTGGTTATTCTACTTATTTTATGGTTTTCAGATTTTGATCTTTGCAATGTTACACTACTAACAAATGAGGGAGTGTGCAAATTTCCAAATATTTTATCTGTAGTACTGAAAAGTGATGCTGAGTGAAAAGTACTGTACAGTAACCACAACACAGCTGAAGGAACAAAAAAATGTAGTATTTTCAAAGGAGAGTAGCATTCATAAAAGGAACTCAGTATATGCAGCACTATAAACAAAAACAGCAATAAAATCTAAAGAACATATCGTCTGTAAATACACTTCAACATTACATGGACAGCATATCCTCTCACAGTAGTACAGCAGATACAATACGTAACATTACAGTAAATTATAGTACCTGTTTTCTTGTCTGAAAGTATGGACAATGGATGCCACTGTGAAACGATTCAAGTTTGGCTGAACTCTCTGTCCAGCTTCCCTCATCATCATATCGTGCACCAGCACATGGTCAAGGTGGCACGTATTTCGTCTGGGACAAATTGTCTCATGCCTCTTCGTCTCCTTTGTCTTCCTGATCTTTGGACAGCTTGTCCATTTTGAGGATCCATTGTTCAAAAGCACACAGACGCAAACTGTGGCCCTATTTACTGATCCAGAGATTGTGACCAGTGTGTAAACAATTTTGCTGCCAAGTGTTTGCACCTAGAGAAAGGTGTGTTACCTGAGTTTAGGTTGTGATGACTTGAGTTAACTGTTTTGACTACTAGTGTTTGTTGCATGAGCACAGTGTGTAACCAGTGATTCATGAGAGCATTTGTTTGTAGAGATTTGCAGAAAAAGTTTAACAATTTGCAGCATATGTTAAAACAAGTGAAAAGTGTTTATAGTTTTGAGAGATGTGTCGGTCCTCTGAGAACTGAAGTAATAATTTGGGAGTTTTTGCTAAAAGAACCAGTTTTAGTGTGTTAGCAATCGAGAAAAACTGTATTCCTGTTGTCTGTTATTTCGTGGAGATGCACTTTTAGTGTTTGTAAGGTTTATAAGGCATTTTGATAGGTTTATCTGCAGGTAGGAATCCTCTTCGCTCTTCCCGTTTTTTGCTAAGCTAGAACCGGAAAACTTGATAGTGGAGAATAGGAGCAGACGCCTATGTCCCAACAGGCTTTGCACATGAGAAAATAACAACAGTGTGAGATAAATTAGGAGAAATTATGAAATTGCGTAGTTGAAACAATATGTTTTTTATCAGAATGGGCATGTAGGTGAAGGTTGACATGATGACAGACTATCGTGCGAAGTAAATGAAGCGACCATGAGCGAGTTTAGTTTCCTTATCGAACGGTATATATAACAGTCGGTATAAAGCATGCATTGTTAAAGTGGAGGGTTAAATAACGTGAGAAATCTATTGCACTGATGTGTTTGTAGGCCTGCTGTAAAAAAAACAAATACGTGATCAACCAAAGTTGCATGTATTTCATTTGAAATATTAGCTTGTATCCCTCTTCTTCGTCCACCTCGTACATGTACATTTCCAACTCCTCCTCTACCTCTACCTCTCTGTGCTGCGTGTTGCTCCATTGTTTTCCAACACAATAGAGGTCACCTGAGGTCTCTTTTATGCTCTGACAGATAATTGAAAAGTTTAGCCAATTGAGTTTGAGCAGGGGTGGCATGAGTGAGACCAACTGGTACATAGAGTTTGGCATTTGAAGGCCGGTGTTTTCCATGTGAACGAACAAGGCTTGATTATGAAAATTGTGCTAAATGATGAGATTTTGTGTGTAGAGTTGTGCAAAAATGTGATATAGAATTTCTATTTGAGTGAAAACAAAGGAATTGTGCTTAGAGTTTTGCATACCTGCCATCCCAATTATGTAACAGTTATTCATAGCCATGAACACATTAAGTACAGTGTACACAGTAAAAA
>CM045898.1:5720810-5866254 GCA_025169545.1 Anguilla japonica | reverse complement strand
TTTGTGTTTATATATGTGTGAGCGTGTGATTGAGTGTGAGTGTGTATGTGTATATGAGTGTGTGTATATATATTTGTGTGTGTGTGTGTGTGTGTGTGTGTGTGTGTATGCGTTCGAGTGTGTATGCGCACCTGTGTGTGTGTGTATGCGTGTGTGTGTGTGTGTGCATGTTTGTGTGTCCGCGCATGTGTGTGCGTCTCTACTCCAGTTAGCAGAGGGACACTGAGGAGTGTGTGTGTTGACGCATGTATGTGTGTGTGTGTGAGTGCATGAGTTGGTGTGTGTGTGCGTGCGTTTGTGTGAATGTGTGTGGATGTGAGTGTGTGTGTGTGTGTGTGTGTGTGTGAGAGAGAGAGGGTGTGTGTGTGTGAGTGACTGAGCATGAGAGAGAGAGAGAGAGAGAGAGTGTGTGTGTGTGCATATGGTTATGAACGTGTGTACGTATGCATGCATGTGTGTGTGCGCGTGAGAGTGCACTGGTGAATGTGTGTGTTTGTGTGTGCGAGAGATTGTGTGTGTTCGTGTGTAGGTGTGTGTGTGCATGTGTGTGATTGGGGGTGTGAGTGATTTGGTGTGAGAAAGTGTGCATGTGTGTGTAAGTGTGTGTGCACGAGTGTGTGCTTGTGTGGGTGTGTAAGTGCTTGTGCATGAGTGTACATCAGTGTGTGTGTGTGTGTTTATACATGTGTGTGCATGCGTATGGGAATGTGAATGTGTGTGTTGACACGTGTTTGTGTCTCTGCACGCATGTATGTGTGTGTGCGTGAGTGCATGAGTTTGTGTGTGTGTGCATACGGATGTGAGCGTGTGTACGTATGCATGTGTGTGTGCGCGCGAGAGTGCACTGGTGAATGTGTGTGCGAGAGATTGTGTGTGTTCATGTGTGTAGGTGTGTGTGTGCATGTGTGTGAGTCTGAGAGAGCAAGGGTGTGTGTGAGAGTATGTGTATGTCTGTGGATGTGTGTGTCTATGTGTATCTGAGTGTGTATGTGTGAGTGTGTGTGTATGTGTATATGAGTGTGTGTGGTGTGTGTGTGTGTGAGTGGGTATGTGAATGTGGTGTGTGTGTGTGTACGTGAGAGTGTGTGTGTGTGCGTGCATGCATGCGAGTGTGTATGCACACGTGTGTGTGTGTATGCATGTGTGCACGTGCATGTTTGTGTGTGTGCGCATGTGTGTGCATGTTTGTGTGTGCACCCACGTTCGTGTGTGTGTATGCGTGTGTGTGTGCACGTGCATGTTTGTGTGTGCATGTTTGTGTATGCGCACGTGTGTGTGTGTGTGTGTGTGTGTGTGTGTGTGTGTGAATGTGTGTGTGTGTCTCTACTCCAGTTAGCAGAGGGACACTGAGGAGTCACACACTGTAAATCCAGCACAGAGGGGTGTGTGTTGAGTGAAGTGTGTGTGGAATCCGTGCAGGAGGGTCAGTGTGTCAGAGTCAGAGACGCTGTAGAAGGACAGAGTGCCGGCCGGACGGTCCACACACACTCCTACCCTGTACACACACACTCCTCTACCAGCATCATCACACACTCCTGCTCTGCGGTAGGGGGAGGGGGGGGCAGGTATGTGTGTTTGGTTATTATTGTGCCTGACAGAGTATCTGAGTTTATCAGAGTCATTGAGTTTATCACACTCCAGACTCCAGGAGTTTTTATTGAATCCAAACCCACAGTCAGAAAGCTCTCTTTTCCTGCTGATTCCTTTATATGTCACTGCTATATGAACCCATCCCACCTCAGGCTCACTGAACTCAGCCTCCCAGTAACAGCGCTCACACACACTCTCTCTGCACATAACCTGGAGCACAGACTCAAATCTCTCTGGATGATCAGGATATGGCTCCTCGCTCCCCCATGTGTGTGTCACCCTCCTGTTCCCCTCAGACAGAGACAGCCCTCTGTTCACTGTGTTTGGATCCAGTGTGAGCTGACAGCCGTCTGCACATCAGAGACATTAATGAGATTAAATATCATTATTAATATTCACCTCATTATGTGTGTGAGAGAGAAAGAGCTGTGATAGTACCTGTGTGTGTGTGTTTGTGTACATGTGTGTTTCTGTTTGTGTGTTTGTGTGTGTAAGAGAGAAGTCTCTCTCTCACACACACGCATACACACAGCAGAGTGTGTATCTATGGAAAGTGTTCTGTGTCGATACACACTCACATTTCCTGGGTCCTGGTTTGGTCCTGTTCTCTCCTCCATGGTCCACACTGTAAGAACAGCAGAACAGAATTTAGAATTTTAACCATCCTTTATTTCCACTCCCAACACACCATTGACATCACATTAATAAAAACAAAGACACAATAAAACACAAAATCAAGATCATATGAAAAACACAAATATGTCACAAAGGAAACGTATTCCATTCCCTCACCCTAGTCCATGTGCAAAAATAGCTCCCCTCCCTCCAGTGAACATAAAACACCCTTATAACACACACACTCTGAAACACACTCAGGTTTTCCATTGCTTTGTAATACTGAAACTCCACCGTCACTGTGTCCCTGATCAAACCCCTAACTACAACAACCACACTGGGATGGCAGGTATGCCATCCCGCCAAGTTACGCCTTGGCGGGGGCATGCCCCATACCTATACAGCACCGAGAGTTTGGCACTTTTCAGGGTTCCCCACAGAAATAACCACAACAGCCACAGACACTCAGCCCTTAAAAACATTAAATTCTGTACATTCTGACCCCATTTCAACAGACAGATTTCATAAACAACTTCACATGTCCACACAATAAAGCCCCAAACTAAGGGGATTTTGTGTTTTCTCCTTCTTCTTCTTCTCTTTCTTCTTCTTCTTCTTCTTCTTCTTCTTCTCATTCTTATTTTTCCTGCCGTCTATCCCACTAACAACATGTCTCCCCATTGGACATTTCACCGACATCAGCCAAATCCTCACCCTCACGACCCAATCAAAAACTTGCAAACACACGCAAAATACCCATACCTTCTTATGTAGGAACATTTTGAGACGCCCCATGATTGTGATGACTTCACTCTCAAGGTTGGGCCAGATGTGTCCTCCAAACTCTCGATGCGTCATGATAAAACATACCACAAGTCTACTTATCTACTTATCTACCGTCTGCACGTTCAGTTATTAACCGGCTACAATATTGCAAAGCCATATAGATTCAAAGGGAGCTCTTCTGCGCTTACCGGCCTGTGTTCTTCTTTAAAATTAGGGACAGGTTTGCTAATGATATTTCACGCATTGCATAGCTATGTCCTGGTGCTGCACTAACAAAGTCACAGACTGGTAAACCTCCGGTTGAAGGATTGAATCCCGCCTCGCCCTCAGGCATTTCCTCTTTTACACTAACGTTTTCTTACGCTTTTATATTTGCTTTACCAAAACTCACTCATGGCCACCCATATGCATTTCATGACGGCAAATGTATTCCATTTATTAAAAAGTTACACCAGTTCACCACTGTGCCATTTCTACTAACTATATTTCTTCACTTAGCTACCGTGCAAAGCCTTCTTATCAGCAAACGCCACGTTTCTACATTCATGTTACCTCGCCCTGTTCTCTATCTAGCCACATACAAACAATTACTACATATGTACGTTCTGTAACTCCCCATTAAAACATTACATTTAAAATCATGACTCACTCATAATTATAACTACTACTACTGAACATGAGAAAAGCACATCAGTGCAATATATTTCACACGTTACTTAACCCTCCACTTTAGCGACTAATGTTTTATACAGACTGTTATATATACCGTTCGATAAGGAAAATAAGCTCGCTCATGGTCACTTTATTTACTCTGCACTATAGTCTGTGATCATCTCAACCTTCACCTACATACCCATTCTGCTAAAAACATATTGTTTCAATTACGCAATTCCATCATTTCGTCCTAATTTCTCTCACACTGTTGTTATTTTCTCATATGCAAAGCCTGCTGGG
The DNA here is from genome assembly GCA_025169545.1 of Anguilla japonica. NCBI lineage: Eukaryota > Metazoa > Chordata > Actinopteri > Anguilliformes > Anguillidae > Anguilla > Anguilla japonica. The sequence continues at coordinate 5,862,309 of CM045898.1, read as the reverse complement.
ACATATGCGTCTGCTCCTATTCTCCACTATCAACTTTTCCGGTTCTAGCTTAGCAAAATAGCGAACAGGATTTCCACCTGCAGATAAGCCTATCAAAATGCCTTATAAACCTTACAAACACTAAAAGTGCATCTCCATGAAATAACAGACAACAAAGCAGGACAGCAGGGTACACAAGTTGCGACCTAGGCAGCTCTAATTCTACGGGCTTGCTGATTCTTTTCTCAATCAAGGCTCGCTGGATGGCCGTCAAATCCGTGAGTATATACATACACTGGCCATATTTCACCTGCGTTTCTGTTGCGTTTATGCTTACGCCACCGCACCCTTTGTCACAGCCACTGTTTTACATATATAGCAAACCGAAACTGCTAAACAGTACACGCTCATCAGACTGTACAAATTCACACAACGATAGCCATAATCCACAACTGTTTCTTACAGGGTCACTTCGCATTTCTCACTCTCATAATAAAACGCTTTGCAAAAAGAAATTATATCTCATAAAAAACACGTTTTCAACGTACAAAAATGCCAAGTTACTCAAAAGTATTGATATCAAAATGACGCCAAGTTACGGTACTACAAACAATATAGGCTATCTTGCCTCACCGAAATTCCATAAAATGTATTTCAAAGCAATGCTACCCAATATTTCCTCAATTCTTTCAAGTCACTTGGCCCTGTGTTTTGTAATCTTAGCATTTTACAATGTCATGCAAACTTTGTGTCAGATCAAAGAGTCAAATATTTCGAATTGCCTCATAGAACACATTGAAATTCATGTACAAAACTGCTGCTGAGTAACTACAGGAAGCATATTTCTCCAGAAAACATGTTTATACTTGCTTCTGAACTGAATTTCAGTACATGTACAAGTTATTGTATATTTGCTACGTACAATAAATACTGCATGTAAAATACATATTGTACATACATACATGAGCCGCGTTTCCACCGCAGGAACTTTACCCCGGAACTAGGAACCTTTTGAGGAACTCAGTGCGTTTCCACCGCAGGAACTAGGGTCTAAATTTAGTTCCGGGGGCTTTATTTTACCCCCAAAAAAGTTCCTGCTCGGGGGGTAGTACTTTCCGAAAGTACAGGAACCTTTTGGGTGGAGCTTGCAGCGCTGAACATTTCTGATTGGTCGAGTACTGGCAGCATTTTTTTGTGTTTATTTTCAACCGCCATGTTTAAAAATATGCAGCCGCAAACCGACTTATTTTCATAATAACTTCAAATCAAACTTGTATGTTATGCAGCGCAGCAGCCTAGTTTTGGTTATAGCCTGCCAACGTCTTTGAATTATAACGTGTGCTCTTCTGTTCTTTTCTTGCTTTAGTATTCGTTTTATAAAATGCTAAGCATTCGTGCTGGGACAGCATATTACGTACCAAAACATTCAAACGGATTAATTCGGTTGCTGAACATTTTCTTCCGGATTTTCTTTGTTAGCCCGTTGTAATTGACTCAAAACGTTTGATACAGTTATGTGAGGTATGCGGTAGTTCTGCGTAATTCACATTGGTGATACAGTAAAAGCAAACTGGAAATCACCTTCCGCACTTTTTGTCATGGTAAAATAACAGGTTAATTCTAGTAGTCGTCCCTTTAGCTTTTTCAGACTGCCGTGATTTTACTCTGCCATTCTTCAATTCCACAAAAAGACCAGGAAGACTATGGGCTAATTTATGGTGCATGGTTCGCATCTGGAGGGCACACTTCGCTGCTCGGCTAGCAGTAACTTCGAAGGAAAGCAAACGGTGGCTGTACCACTGCTAATTAAAATTTTCACGCAAGTCCGAGTTTTCGTTCTATTCTTGTCATTTTGTGATTAGCCTATATGGAATTGACGATGAGAAAGTAATAAAACAGTAAATTGTTTACAACGTGTGCATGTTTTCTGCTGTTGTTGCCAGTTATACTGGAAATGTGAATGCATTCTGTCGCCTCGGATGTCAAGACATGAAAGTGAATGTTCGCATAAAAACATAATGAATGTGTTTGAGAGGATATATAAAACAGTTACAATCTGACTATCGGCCTGTTATATCCTATTTGTTGCATAACAACGGTCCAAGTTCAACTACCAACGACAGTTTTGCTTGACAACGGTAAAATATGCCCAAACGGCTGCAGAAGAATATTTCAATTCCAGGTGATTAAATCGATAAAAATCAATAAATACAAAAGTAACCATATATAGTCATTGTTGGTAACCCGTTGTATATAAGTGGAATAAACCCCTCCGGGCTGTCCCGGTGATTAGAAAATAATGTAGGCTACTTCGGTGGTAGTATGGGGTTACAGAAGAAATCATAGGACAGATGGGCCGACGACAACTTTGCTTTTTCTTACGTCAGTGGGCTAATTTGCCTAATCTTCGCGGAACTTTAGACCGCGGTGGAAACGCAGGCAACCATTGTTTGAAGGAACCTTTTAGTTCCTGGAAAAGTAGTTCCTGGGACTAAAAGTTCCGGGTAATTTGGTGGAAACGCGGCTATAGAGAACTTCTTTATCCCCATGGGGACATTTCCCTCGCAGCATGTTACATTCACATTTACGAACACACACTTATACCAAGAAACATACTATTATTCACGCAACAAAAAGGCTGGACGGCGAAATACATACATACCAATACAAATTGGACATATAGACGCCTATTCAATCAATCTTGACTGTGAGAGAGCCATCCACGCATATGTTTGGCCTGTCCATGTAGTGCATGCTTATACACACAGGGCCAAGTGACTTGAAAGAATTGAGGAAATATTGGGTAGCATTGCTTTGAAATACATCTTATGTAATTTTGGTGAGGCAAGATAGCCTATATTGTTTGTAGTACCGTAACTTGGCGTCATTTTGATATCAATACTTTTGAGTAACTTGGCATTTTTGTACGTTGAAAACGTGTTTTTTATGAGATCTTCTTTACTGCAGTGATCCCCTGCAGCACCCTCCACAGGAGATCCCCAACCCTCTTGAGTAACGCTGGTGTGAACAGTGCCCTCCATGCCCCCCCCAACTCCTTTTGTGTGTGTGTGTGAGGTGCAGTGTGGAAACTCAACTTGAATTAGTGTGAGTGTGTGTGTGTGTGTGAGGTGCAGTGTGGAAACTCTCTGTACTTACAGCAGAGTGAGTCAGTCCAGTTTAGCAGCAGACAGCGCTCTCACTCCTGAGTCTCCTGGGTGATTGTATCTCAGGTCCAGCTCTCTCAGGTGTGTGTGTGTGTGTGTGTGTGTGTGTGTGTGTGTGTGTGAGGCGCAGTGTGGAAACTCTCTGTACTTACAGCAGTGTGAGTGTGTCCAGTTTAGCAGCAGACAGCGCCCTCACTCCTGAGTCTCCTGGGTGATTGTATCTCAGGTCCAGCCCTCTCAGGTGTGTGTGTGTGTGTGTGTGTGGGTGTGTGAGGTGCAGTGTGGAAACTCTCTGTACTTACAGCAGTGTGAGTGTGTCCAGTTTAGCAGCAGACAGCGCTCTCACTCCTGAGTCTCCTGGGTGATTGTACCTCAGGTCCAGCTCTCTCAGGTGGGAGGGGGTTGAACACAGAGCTGAAGCCAGAGAATCACAGCCTCTCTGTGTGACTCTACAGCCTGACAGCCTGCAGAGAGAAGGACACACACACCTTACACACATTAATATAAACTAACAGGGCTGTGTGTGTGTCAAACACATAGCAGTGTGTTACACACGTTACACACATTAATATAAACTAACAGGGCTGTGTGTGTCAAACACATAGCAGTGTGATACACACCTTACACACATTAATATAAACTAACAGGGCTGTGTGTGTCAAACACATAGCAGTGTGTTACACACCTTACACACATTAATATAAAGTAACAGGGCTGTGTGTGTCAAACACATAGCAGTGTGTTACACACCTTACACACATTAATATAAACTAACAGGACTGTGTGTGTCAAACACATAGCAGTGTGATACACACCTTACACACATTAATATAAACTAACAGGGCTGTGTGTGTCAAACACATAGTAGTGTGTTACACACCTTACACACATTAATATAAACTAACAGGGCTGTGTGTGTCAAACTCATAACAGTGTGTTACACACCTTACACACATTAATATAAACTAACAGGGCTGTGTATGTCAAACACACAGCAGTGTGTTACACACATTACAGCACATTAATATAAACTAACAGGGCTGTGTGTGTGTCAAACACATAGTAGTGTGATACACACCTTACACACCTTAATATAAACTAACAGGGCTGTGTGGGTCAAACACATAGTAGTGTGTTACACACCTTACACAAATTAATTTTAACTGACAGGGTTGTGTGTGTCAAACACATAGCAGTGTTTTACACACCTTACACACATTAATATAAACTAACAGGGTTGTGTGTGATAGACACATAGCAGTGTGTTACACACCATACACACATTAATATAAACTAACAGGGCTGTGTGTGTCAAACACACAGCAGTGTGTTACACACCTTACAGCACATTAATATAAATTAACAGGGCTCTGTGTGTCAAACACATAGTAGTGTGATACACACCTTACACACATTAATATAAACTAACAGGGCTGCGTGTGTCAAACATATAGCAGTGTGTTACACACCTTACACGCATTGATATAAACTAACAAGGCTGTGTGTGTCAAACACATAGCAGTGTGTTACACACCATACACACATTAATTGGGATGGCAGGTATGCCATCCCGCCAAGTTACGCCTTGGCGGGGGCATGCCCCATACCTATACAGCACCGAGAGTTTGGCACTTTTCAGGGTTCCCCACAGAAATAAGCACAACAGCCACAGACACTCAGCCCTTAAAAACATTAAATTCTGTACATTCTGACCCCATTTCAACAGACAGATTTCATAAACAACTTCACATGTCCACACAATAAAGCCCCAAACTAAGGGGATTTTGCGTTTTCTCCTTCTTCTTCTTCTCTTTCTTCTTCTTCTCATTCTTATTTTTCCTGCTGCCTATCCCACTAATAACATGTCTGCCCATTGGACATTTTACCGACACCCGCCAAATCTTCACGTACACGACCCAATGAAAAACTCGCATACACACGCAAAATACCCATATATCTTTTTACTCTGAAACATTTTCAGTACAAACAGCTAGTCCGCCGGTGGCCTAGTGGGTAAGGTTACAGTCTTGGGAACACAGGGTCCTAGGTTCAAGCCCAGCTAGGAACGCATTTCTTTAACCTGCTTTTACCCTCACTAATAATTGTCTACTACTTCTCAATTATTGCTTTTGCACCATATCTACCAGCCGTTCCCCGAACGTATACACTGTATTATGACGAACCGTCTGCACGTTCAAGTGTTAACCGGCTACAATATTGCAAAGCCATATGGATTCAACGGGAGCTCTTCTGTGCTTACTGGCCTGTGTTCTTCTTTAAAACCACAGACAGGTTTGCTAATGATATTTCACGCATTGCATAGCTATGTCATGGTGCTGCCCTAACAAAGTGACAGACTGGTAAACGTGTGGTTGAGGGATCGAATCCCGCCTCACCCTCAGGCAGGTAATTTTCCTCTTTTACACTAACGTTTTCTTACGCTTATATTTGCGTTACCAAAACTCACTCATGGCCACCCATATGCATTTCATGACGGCAAATATATTCCTTTTATTAAAAAGTTACACCAGTTCACCGCTGTGCCATTTCTACTAACTACATTTCTTCACTTGGCTACCGTACAAAACCTTTTTATCAGCAAACGCCACGTTTCTACATTCATGTTACCTCGCCCTGTTCTCTATCTAGCCACATACAAACAATTACTACGTATGTACGTTCTGCAACTCCCCATTAAAACATTACATTTAAAATCATGATTCACTCATAATTATAACTACTAGTACTGAACATTAAAAAAACAATGCAGTGCAATAGATTTCACACGTTACTTAACCCTCCACTTCAACGCTTTATAGCGACTGTTATATATACCGTTCGATAAGGAATATAAGCTCGCTCATGGTCACTCCATTTACTTCGCACTATACTCCGTGATCATGTCAACCTTCACCTACATGCCCATTCTGCTAAAAACATATTGTTTCAACTACGCAATTTCATAATTTCATCCTAATTTCTCTCAAACTGTTGTTATTTTCTCATATGCAAAGCCTGCTGGGACATATGCGTCTGCTCCTATTCTCCACTATCATGTTTTCCGGTTCGAGTTTAGCAAAACAGCGAAGAGGATTCCTACCTGCAGATAAGCCTATCAAAATGCCTTATACACCTTACAAACACTAAAAGTGCATCTCCACGAAATAACAGACAACAGAGCAGGACAGAAGGCTACACAAGTTGCGACCTAGGGAGTTATAATTCTATCTACGGGCTTGCTGATTCTTTTGTCAATCAAGGCTCGTTGGATGGACGTCAAATCCGTGAGTACATACACTGGCCATATTTCATCTGCATTTCTGATGCGTTTATGCTTACGCCACCGCACGCTTTCTCACAGCCACTGTTTTACATATATAGCAAAGCGAAACTGCTGAACGGTACACGCTCATCAGACTGTACAAATTCACACAACGATAGCCATAATCCACAACTGTTTCTTACAGGGTCACTTCGCATTTCTCACTCTCATAATAAAACGCTTTGCAAAAAGAAATTATATCTCATAAAAAACACGTTTTCAACGTACAAAAATGCCAAGTTACTCAAAAGTATTGATATCAAAATGACGCCAAGTTACGGTACTACAAACAATATAGGCTATCTTGCCTCACCGAAATGACATCAGATGTATTTCAAAGCAATGCTACCCAATATTTCCTCAATTCTTTCAAGTCACTTGGCCCTGTGTTTTGTAATCTTACCATTTTACAATGTCGTGCAAACTTTGTGTCAGATCAAAGAGTCAAATATTCGAATTGCCTCATAGAACACATTGAAATTCATGTACAAAACTGCTGCTGAGTAACTACAGGAAGCATATTTCTCCAGAAAACATGTTTATACTTGCTTCTGAACTGAATTTCAGTACATGTGCAAGTTATTGTATATTTGCTACGTACAATAAACACTGCATGTAAAATACATATTGTACATACATACATACATAGAGAACTTCTTTATCCCCATGGGGATATTTCCCTCGCAGCATGTTACATTCACATTTACGAACACACACTTATACCAAGAAACATACTATCATTCACGCAACAGAAAGGCTGGGCAGCGAAACATACCAATACAAATTGGACATATACACGCCTGTTCAATCAATCTTGACTGTGAGAGAGCCATCCACACATATGTTTGGCCTGTCCATGTAGTGCATGCTTATACACACAGGGCCAAGTGACTTGAAAGAATTGAGGAAATATTGGGTAGCATTGCTTTGAAATACATCTGATGTCATTTCGGTGAGGCAAGATAGCCTATATTGTTTGTAGTACCGTAACTTGGCGTCATTTTGATATCAATACTTTTGAGTAACTTGGCATTTTTGTACGTTGAAAACGTGTTTTTTATGAGATTAATATAAACTAACAGGGCGGTGTGCGTCAAGCACATAGCAGTGTGTTACACAACTTACACACATTAATATAAACTAACAAGGCTGTGTGTCAAACACATAGTAGTGTGTTACACACCTTACACACATTAATATGAACTAACAGGGTTGTGTGTGTCAAACACATAGCAGTGTGTTACACACCATACATACATTAATATAAACTAACAGGGCTGTGTGTGTCAAACACATAGCAGTGTGTTACACATCTTACACACATTAATTGTCTTCAACCTTCCCAAGTTCTCCCCTGCTGAGGTCACTCCACTGGCTACCAGTCACTGCAGGATCAAAGTCCTGACCCTCACCTACACTGCAGCCAACAGGACGGCCCCCGTCTACTTACAGCACATGATTAAATCCTATACGCCCCCTTGACCACTGCCTTGTACCCCCTGCCATCCGGGTAAAGGGTTCTATCTTGTCTCTAGCTCTCCAGTGGTGGAACCAACTCCCTGTTCCTCTACGAACTTCTCCCTCACTACCCATCTTCCGCCATGGTCTGAAGATGCATCTCTTCAGACTATACCTGGACTAACTATCACCACTCTGTAGATCATTTCTATCACTTAAATCCCCCTATTTCTACACATGTATCTCCTGTGCCACTCATGTTACATGTACCTCCATCCAGCACTTATTGTGCCTTTTATCATTGTCTAGACGTTGCTTGCAATGCCTCCTAGTTTGACTTAGCATAGGTTAGGTCAGAGTAATGTTCACTGTGTGAACTGGACTTAATGTGTTCATGGCTATGAATAACTGTGCAAAGTATTGTACCTTATCGGACCTGTGTTTTGTATTTGTTCCAATTACCTTTTGTATGCACTTATTGTATGTCACTTTGGATAAAAGCGTCTGGCAAATAAATGTAATGTAACATAATATAAACTAACAGGGCTGTGTGTGTTAAACTAAAATAACATGAATGTGGAATGAGTCATTATCAAACACATTTGAGTTTACACCCAACTACAGTTCAGTAAACAGGACTAATTTTCGTCATTCATTTGTGTAGTCGAATTCTACCAAGAGGAAGAACAGGAACATGCTGTTTCAGTTCTGTGGAGTGCCTGTTTTCACATTAGAAACATTGACATCAGTGTTGTATTTAGTCACATAGTAGCCCTAATTTATTGAAGGGGTTTGTGTTTGTACTCACCCCATTCTCTGCAGTTTACAGTGTGGGTCCACCAGTCCAGCAGAGAGCGCTCTCACTCCTGAATCCTGCAGCTCGTTGTCTCTGAGCTCCAGATCTCTCAGCTCTGAGTGAGAAGAACGCAGGACTGAGGCCAGAACATCACAGCAGCCCTCTGTGAGATTACACCAACCCAGCCTGTGGAGAGACCACACACACACAAACACACGCACAAATTCTTTGTGACATTGTTCACCTTGACAGTTGATACATATGTACCTACGCATTCCTGAGATGTACACACAAAAACAGGGAGGGGGGGTGTGCAAATTAAGTTCATAAAGTATTCTGACTAATCCACAATAGTCTAAGGCAATTACTGGGCTCTAATAACCCTTTCCATGTGATGAATCTGATTTGCAAACATATTCATTTCATCTGCAAACACAAAAAACAGCATTTTTGTGGTGCACTTTACCTCACCTGACATGTTCTTCAGTTCATAAACATCTATACATTTCAAAGACGCTGAATATTCATCACTATGAATAGATAAATATAACTGTTAATGTACTCGTATAACCCATTAGCTAAATACATTACTGTCATCATGATAATATTTTCTTCCTAATCTTGTAACCGTAAGGTTATCAAACAATTTAAGTTTAACAAATTATACAGTCTGTCAGGGTTTTTGACATTAATTTTAAAATATTCAGCAAGGTGAAATGAAACCACATTCAATACAAAATTGGGCTCTTCCTTATTTACCTCTCGCCAAAGTACCGTGACGGTAACCATGACGACGCTGTTTAAAACGTGGCCGTTAGGAGGGTCGGTTGGTTACCATGGCGATGCCAGCTCGCTCTCAGCTGTTTACTGTTACCTCAGCTAGTTCATTTTTTGAAAATACAGAACTACAGTTACATAACACAATTATTTGATAATAACTATTAACACTTTGCAAATATCATTTGTTTACCATTTACATCAGGCAACATGACCCTCAAGTTGAAACTTGTTGCCGTTGTTCAGCTTTCGCATTGACTCACAGGCACAACTAAGCTAGCTAGCCAGCCCAACCTACCTTAACGTTACTTCATGACCCAACCTAGCTAGCTGAGCCAGTGAGGAGCTAAGCAGCTAACTGTCACAGACAACTTAAATATATACACCAGTATATAAAATAACATGAAGATTTTATCTAACCAGTCATGATATTATTGGCCAGACCTGCGATACTGTACCTGCTAACAGCTGAAGCAGTGCCAGAGCCGTCTACGAGCTGTGCTATACTTCAGTTCATCTGGCACGATCTTACGGCAATGCAACTACGGCATCAACTGGAATTACACTGCATCGCCATCTAGTGGCTGTATGAGAACAGCACAACTGATTACTGCCACTAACTTTCATTGCTGGTAGACACTAGATTTTCAAAAATGTGCTGTCTTTTGAAACATCCACACATTGCACCTATGTTCTCCATGTCTTTACGCTATATTCCATCCAATCATTTTATTCTCGCACGCTTTTGCGAATATAATAGTTTAATTATTGCGTTACATTTAATTATTTTTGTATCAATTATAATAATAATGAAAATAAACACCTGATGTATGAGGTCATTTTTTTCTTTTAAAACCCCTTATCAACATGTTTGGTAGCCCTTGTGGAGTAATATAAACTGCACAAAAAATTAATAAGTGGGAGTATTTGAAGATTATTAGAATACTCCTGTAAATGATGTTATTCTTTAGATGATAGGAGCTAGAGCCAGAATATTGATCTCTGAATCAGACTATTCCACACAGCATGACTGCTTACAAAGGTATACTATCCAGGCTATGACTTGGGACTGGAACCACAGGAAGGTGACTAAACTAAACGATGTAACACTGCATCTAAACAGCAGCTCACATGTTGTTCAGATGGACACTCTCCCACCAAGATGTACACACATACCGTGCCGGTGAGTTAATGCCCGGCTTTACCAGCAGAATAAAATACCATTTTATTCACAATCCTTTCAGAAACACCACAATCCTGCAGCACACACAGGTGTGTGACGAAGGAGTAAAACTCACCTTCATCAAAATGTCAGTGTGTGAAAGAGAGTGGGGTAAATGTTTGGATTTCATTAGAGTTCATAGCAGGTAGTGAATAATGGAGATGGATGTAGACTGCAATGTGTGACAGACCTGAAACATTTTACTATACAGGCAGTCAATCTTTTACCATGTCAATCAGACACTCAGCATCCAGTCATCACCTGTGACTTGATACTACAGAATCCACTGAAACCTTACATTCTGCTCAGGAACCACAAACCTGGCAATCCTCATAAGGTTTTATCCTGCTTTCATATGCTTGTTGTGATGGAGGAGTAAGGTATATATTGGCAAAGAAAGAATGCTGGTGGACAGAGGAGTAAACTGAGAGAGAAAGAGCTTTTTAATATTTCACAGAATAAAACCATAATCACAAATACTATTTAGTTAAGATCACACAATACACAGCACTACTTACCCCAGTCTCTGTAGTTCACAGTTTGGACTCATCAGTCCAGCACAGAGCAGGTCCACTCCTGAATCTCCAAGGTTATTGTAGCTGAGGTCCAGATCTCTCAGGGGTGAGTTTGATGACTGGAGAGCTGAGGCCACAATATTACAGCACTTCCGTGTGAATTTACAGTTGTTCAGTCTGCAAAGAAGAGTTAATATATTATAGTATTATTATATTAGGTATACATGAAGCATGTATCTAATATGGGAAATGTGCCAATGACAGTGTTCAGCGATGAAGAGTGAAATTGAGGATTTTAAAGTTGATGATGCACTGAGGAAGATGTCTGTGCTACACTCTCCAACTGCAGTATTTTGGACCTGAAAATTAAACATCCTGCTGGACTGAACTCTGACTGTTCTACAGATGTAATTCTGACCCAAATGTCCCCTTTTCTTATACTGTAACTTCTCTGAATTGGGGCAAAGGGCTCATCTACCTTTTCTATAATCTGTTCTCTGGGCATAACCCTCCCATCCCATACTAGACGTGCAGCTGCCATCTTCCAGAGTGGAGAGCGAGTTAGTTTTCAGTGCTGTAGGATGTTTGGCCACCACCAAAAGTAAAGATATAAAAGGCAACACACATTTTCCAGAGTGGACAGTGACTTTGATTATTTCCTTTTGGTTTTCTGTGACAAACTTCCCACAGCACTGCAAGCTAACACAGCTAAAGGCAGATTCACTGTAACAGGAAGTAGTGCACATGCTCATATATAAGTATTGTGGTGTGGTCCTCTGGAGCCCCGCACCTCCCTGCCATCAGCCACCACTCAGCGGTGACAGCGGGGACAGGGCTGAGTTTCAGCACCTCCACTCCGCACTCAGACCTGGACAGCGCCGGAGGGACAGGGCTGAGTTTCAGCACCTTCACTCCACACTCAGACCTAGACAGCGCCGGAGGGACAGGGCTGAGTTTCAGCACCTCCACTCCACACTCAGACCTGGACAGCGCCGGAGGGACAGGGCTGAGTTTCAGCACCTCCACTCCACACTCAGACCTGGACCTGAGATACAGTCAGGCCACCGGCAGCATACCAGTGCTTTTTCCACACCACTTTCCCCTTTGCCTGAGTAGCTGCTGGCCCTATATAGGCCTCATGGTCTTACTCCAGGGGTGTGCTGGCTTTCCCCTCACTGAGTGACTAACAGAGTCTCTGATTCTCGTTTTTTTTTTTTTGTTGTGGCAGACTCGGACGTGCCCCTCCTCGTGGCCTGAATTTTGGACCCACCTGCACTGCCCTAGCACTTTCCCCAACATTTGAGTAGCCTGATCTCTCTCTTTGAGTAGTCTTTCACCTCGTCTTTCGTGTTTCACTTTTCCTCTGTCTTCATTCATTGTGATCCCGCTGTCACAATAAAAGTCCTCAACAGGCATGTTGCCAGCACTGTCTGCCTCGTCTGTGCCTCGTTCCCATAGCATACAGTATGGATGTGATAAAAGTTCATTAAAGGAGATGAAAGATATGGAATTGAAGGTATCTGTAAGTGGGTGGAAAATCACAACCTGTACCTGTACGACATGCCACATAAATGATTTGCAAATGTAGCACACAATGCAAATCACGCAAACTATGCAGACTACACAGAAGTATAAAACAGTCCTTAGAAGGACCATCTCTGTCAACCCTTGCAGGAGGACATGCAACACATACAGGAATGATATATTCAATCATTAGGGCACACCAGTAGTACAATGCCCCCTATTTACTGTCAGTATAATTACCATGCAGCACTCCTGTCCCTGTAGGGTGGGGGGGGGGGGTCTCTTGGGGATGGCGGTAGATACTAGAGTTTTGTTCAGGTTAGTCTTTATTTTGTCAAATGTAAACTAGTGTGGATTGTGGGAGATGTTCTCTGGATAGCATTTAAGGGAAGCTCAAACAATTTACTTCATTGTCCAAAGTCCTTTCATAAAAAGCATTTTTGGTATGCATCACAATTTCTTTGTGTTCCGTTTCTTTATCTTACAATCTCTTCAGGTGCATGTCCTTTACACAGCATAGTTGTCCAGTCCATCTTGCCATGTCTGGTAAATAAAATGATTGCCTCTTAACACTGTAAAAACTTTCTATTCATGGTTATTGCCAACTCTCATATTTTGTCATATGATAAAGTATTCTTTCTCCTACAGCGCATCCAAAGTACGTGGCTTACTTATACATTGACTGAAGTATGCATCTCTGCTCGAACAAATCACTGCATTGGTGCCATAAATAAACTTCTCTTTCGTCATCTTGTGTTTGAAAGCTAACTCTAGGGAACGACATCCGGTCCAGACCTCCATAGAAGCATCCAGTTGCACCAAGTGTGACTCTGACAGACAATAGCGTGTCCAATGCGAAAGGAGGCTACCGCCCTCCAGGAAGAGCATATAGGACACTGCGGGGCTACTATAGCCAAGGGCTACAGACTCCAGTTCAATGTGAAACCCTCCATTTCAACAGAGTCATTTACTCTCAAACACAAGAGAGCGCTCCCATGTTTAATAGGAATAAATTCCTTCCTTCTTACAAAAAGGGGGAAATACGTGTGGTTCCCAGAGATCGAACCCAACATAGTTTTATTTTCATTATTTCCAGCTCCCAAAGAAGGACGGTTCTCAACTTCCTTTCTTGGATCTCAGTGTTAAACAAACATTTGAGGCAATATAATTTCAAAATGTTAACATACAGCACTCTTTCACGTTCAACATGTCAGAACGACTGGAAACTTTTGTGCAATTCTTTTAATCAATCGTCGGCACCCAATAAATGATTAATAATGATTAACTGATTAGATTAAAATCTAGTCCATGGCCTATAAAAAGAATGACTTAAAATATGCTTAGCTTAATACTTAAGCATTTTCGTTAAGGAGTATGAGCATGTCTGTGTGCTTTGGGGTCAGTCTGGTGTGCAGTCTGCTGAAGGTGAGACCAGCAGCTGAGAAGACGCGCTCAGATGGCACTCATGTTCCAGGAATGGACCAATAACGTTTCACTAACGCTGACAATCAAGGGAACCGTGACTCTCTAATTTAACATTTTAGAAACGTCTCTAATTTGAAATCTAATCACCAACATTAGGTTATACATTGAAATGGTTTATTGAAAATTAACTGTTTAATCTATAGAAATTCATCAATAAACATTCTTATTAAGAATTAACAGTTAATTGATTAACTTAACATCACTATTTCACATCAGTAAATCTGAAAGATGCCTTCTTTCACGTAGGCATTTATCCCCCTCACACAAAATTCCTCCGCTTCGCCCATCGCGGTGTTTGCTACAAATACACAGTTCCACCCTTCGGCCTTTCCCTGAGTCCACGGGTGTTCTGTATTTGTGTGGAGGTGGGCCTGGCTCCACTGAGACTAATGAGGATCAGAATACTGACTTATACAGACGATTGGCTGATTATTGCCAATTCAAAACTCAGAGTTGTGCAGGACACTCAGTGAGTTCTGACACATCTGTTGTCTCTTGGTTTCAGAGTAAACCTCCCCAAGAGCAATCTCTCCCCATCCCGGAGTGAAACGTTCTTGGGAGTGGATTTATACTCTGTATCCATGTGAACTTGTCTATCAGCAGACTGCATTTTATCTCTCAGAGTATGTCTCTCTCAGTTCAAACCAGGCTCAATAGTGCAGTATCACACATGCCTCAGACTACAGGAGCTGATGGTGTCAGCCTCTCAGGTTTTGCCACTGGTGCAGTTAAGAATGAGGGGCTTTATGAGGTGGATTTCATCCCTCCACCTCAGCCCTGTGCGCAATCTCCATCGCCGTCTCACGGTGACACACAAGCGCCCTGTAACTCTGTGTCACTGGGAAAACACAGACTTTTACACTCAGGGAACCCCTCTCAGGATCGTTCTCATGAGGAAAGACATGAGGACACACACATCCCTCTCTGGGGTGGGGGGTCTCAGGAGGGTTACATGGTGAATCAATTTTCTTTTAGCTATTAACTATATGGACAGCTCTCAGATATTTTCTTCCCCGTCTAAGGCAACATTATGTGCTCATACGCTGCGATAATGACTGAGGTAGTCAATCACCAAGGTGGCATGCGCTCCCTCCAGCTCCATGGTCTAGCCCACAGACTGTTGGTCTGGAGCAGCCGTCACTTTCTGTGGTTACGCGTGACCCATGTTGCTTTAGGCTTGCTCCTGTGGGGGTCTAGGCCAGGGTTGTCTGTGAAGCGTATTGTGACAATTGCTGTGAAATACGCTATACAAATAAAATTTGATTGATTGATTGATGTTCCAGGAATTCTGAACACGAGCGCTGATCTGCTGTCAAGGAGAAACCCACTGTACGGGGAATGGTGTCCCCATCCCCAGATTGAAATGTTACTGCAGTGATTATCCCTCTCCTTTATGTACAGCCATGCACGCTCCTGTGAACAGGGAAATACACCATCCCTGCCCTGAGCGAGTAGCTCTATGGGCTTGGCCAGTGAGAGGCATAACCTCAACACATTAGGGCTTCCCCCTTGCGTGACTGCAACCATCCAGAGCACAAGAGTGCTCCCTACCAGGTCACTTTATGTCAATAAGTGTCAGGTGTTAGAAAGATGGTGTGCCTCTCGTCAGTCAGTGCCTTACCAGAGCTCTGTTTCTGACGTGCTGTGCTTTTCACAGAACCTTATGGATAAAGAGAAATCCTTTTCAACCAATAAGGTCTACCTGGCAGCTATCACTGCTTGTCATGTTGGGTTCAGAGACTATGCAGTGGGGCAGCACCCCCTCATTCACAGGTTCATGAAGGGGGCTCACTGTTCTCTGCCTGTTGCTAAAAAGCTTGAGATTTATCACAGGTGCTGAAGGCTCGGTCTGTAAGGCCGTTTGAGCTTATAAATTAGATTAAAATTGTTGTCTCTCCAGACAGCGTTGATGCTTGCACTAGCCTGATAAGTCAGTCAGTGACCTCCATGCGCTCTCAGTGCAACTCTTGTGCACAATACACCTTTCTCCTCTGAAGAGCAGCATGAGCTGCATATGCTGTGTCCTGTGTGTGTTCTCCACACGCTCATTCTACAAGGGGCATGGCTGCACCGTGGGCCCTATTCCATGGGGTCTCCTCACAGGAAATTTATTCAGCCACAGGCTGGGTTTCTCCAGATACTTTAGCTAGGTTCTACCGCCTGAACATCACCAGGAGGCCAGTAGCCCACTCGATTCTGGGGGTGAGCTCTGAGTGAGGTGAACACATCTGCCCTCATCTGCTATGGGTTTCAGTACTTCACATTGTTCCTGTACCCTGGCTATAGCTTTGGGCAGTGGAATGTCTTTAGTACTGCCCTACACAAGATGTGCCAGACAACACCCTCCCCATTCATTACATTACATTACAGGCATTTAGCAGACGCTCTTATCCAGAGCGACGTACAACAAGTGCATTAGTTCAAGGTGCAGAGGTGCATAAGAAACACACTAGAGTGAAGTAAAGATCATAGTGCCAGAAGTGACCACATAGATCAGGACTCCAACCCTGTAGAGTAACCTGTTCAGCAAACAAACAATCAATCCTGCCAAGTACAAACTAGCACTGAAATCACATTTGCCTAATCAGAATCAGACAAAAACAATCCTGCCAAATAAAAACTAACGTGATTGTATTAGCCTAACTAGGTACATTGTGCTAAACTATAGGCTAGGGAGGGGTGGGGAGAGGTGCAGCCTGAAGAGATGGGTCGTTAGTCTGCATTTGAAGGTAGTCAGATTCTCACATTCACATTCACACACCAACACACACTCTGCAACAACTTCCCACTGTTAGCGACAGATGGCCACATATAGAGTTCAATCATTGTAAGGCAATACAACACCTGCAGATCAAATGGGTGGCCCCCGGGGAGTCTGGTGCAATGTTTATTCCTTCCTGGGAATGTTCTCATTTGGCAATAATCACTGACCAGAATAGTTAAGCCCTCACTTGTGGCTGTCTCGTTGAGATTCAGACGGAGCGCTTGTTGAGGCACCGTGGTGAGCCTCCCTTTGTGCATCGTAATAAAGCCTTTTCAACTGGAAAGTGGTCATCTGTGTGTTACTTCACTGGTCCCAACATGGTTCCACAAAAGGAGAAGATTCCCAACAGACTTCATTCCCAAGACCTGACGGCATCTCAACTAACAAAATATAACATAACATAACATACGCTGAGAACAGGCCATTCAGCCCAACAATGCTTGCCAATTTTCAAACTAAATTGTACCTAGTGCTCTGATTACCTACAGACTAGACAGCATCTAACACTGTATCAAGCCTAGTCTTAAAAATCCCCGGAGTTTCTGCCCCTACTACATGACCTGGCAAGCCATTCCACACAGTGACTGATATTTAGCTAATTTCTATTTATGGCCCCTCGTTCTACATACAGAACTCAAGGAGTTTGTCTGTACGCTCTAGGAGATCTCCTACCTGCTGAGACAGAGACACCAAGACCGCAACTTAAAAACGCTTCAGTAGCTCCGGACAACTAGCAGCTGAAACTGGGGAGCCACTTAAAACTAGAAAAATAAGGCACTTTAAACTAACTAATATCAAGTGTTTAAATAAGAATGATCAGGTGCAGAATTAATTGAGTTAAATGAACCAACTTACCTTTTACAAGGTGGAATAAAAAATAAATAAATAAAAAGGACAAAATAAAACCAAAATTCATCCAGAACCAGATTATATTAAACTACTGCTAACATTAGCACATAAAAATAAAGGCAAACTATCTAACAACAGTTATGTTTTGCTCCTGGGAAAGCAAACATCCAAAAACCTCCTGTTGGCAAGAAGGTGGCCGAATTAGCTAACCGGCTAGGGAGGAAAAAAGTGGAAAATTCCCTCCCTGTCCCCTGACGGCAGATTTTCACCTTAGGAGCAAAACAATCTTACTTTACTTTTAATATGGGTTTTAAAAACTAAAATGAAATAGCAAATACACATTTAAAAGCACAATACAATCCTGTAACTAACTTTTCCAAACTCCACAAGACTTCTTCCTCTCTCTCTCTCTACCACAAACAGGAAGTGCATGTCAGGCTCAAGCAATCGAGCCACAGCTGTGAGCATAGGGCAATCTGGGAGTTGTCCATATCTCCCCGTTGGTGGATCTCAAACACAACATGATGAAAGAGAACTTTAGGTTACTGTCGTAACCAGGGGTGCAATTGGGATTTGGGAGGTGGGTGGACCCTGAGATCCGGTGGGAGGTGGGTGAAAAAAGGTACAATGAATGCCTCAGCTCAAAACAGTTGTATCTTTAATGTATTGTGCGCATATTTGTAATTAAGGAAAACAATGTTTCAAAAATAATGTATACTATTGATGCAAGCTTTTACATAATATATTTCAAGTTTATTGAGTGTCATCAATGCTGAGAATTTTTTTTACCCATGAAAATAATCGGTCATCCTCCTCTTGTCCTCACTTTCTTCCTCCTTTATCCATCTTTCTTAAACTGGTGAGGCGCAAGACTTTCTTTTAAACTGATCATTGATCTTGTCCCGTCCCTGCCGTTTTTCATGTTTTCTGTTTTGCCTCGTGTATCTTGTCTCTTTTTTCACCATCTTTGCTTGCCTCCACAGCGAAGGCGGGTCTCGGTTTCAACGATCCCTGAATACCTAATTTTACCCACCTGTTTCCCCTGCATTCCGCACGCTTTCCCGTCACGCTCACCAGTATTTATTCTCGGCTCGCCTACCACTCCCTGCCAGATCGTTGCCTCTGTTCCTTGCAACTTCTCGTCGGCTTGCGTAAAAGATCGCAAATTCTCTTTAGTGTTGTTCCCCGGTTTTTTCCTAGCTCTTATCCACTTTTACTTGCCACTTTGTGTTCGGGTTCCCCAGTCTGTTTCTTTCCTGTTGTCGTGTTTGTCTGGTCTCTATTTTGTTCGTCCCCGTCTTATCTGCGTTTCCCGTTCCCAGTCAGCCGTGTCCAGCCTGCCCTTCGCCGGCCTCCCAGCCCAGCCCAGTCCAGCCCAGTCCAGCCCTGTCCAGCCCTAATCTGCTCCTGGTCCTACTCAGCCTGCTCCGGCCCCAGCCCTGCTCGGTCCTGCTCCTGTTCCTCCTCAGATCTGCTCCAGCCGCAGTTCTGCTTGGTCCTGTCGCCGTACCTGCTCGGATCTGATCCAGCTCCAGTCTTGTCCAGTCCGGTTCCAGCCTTTCCCAGTCCAGTTCCGGTTTTGAATTTCCCTACTCAGTTTGGATACCTCTCAATAAACCGGTTGCTTTTCTCCTAAGCCTCTGTGTTCGAGTCCTGTGTTTGGGTCCAGCATTACACATCGTCACAGATCTCAAACTGTTAATTTTTAGTGATTTCAGATGGATCTGGATGTCATTCAATAAAATAATGCAGAGGTCATGCCCTGGGATATTTAGATTTAGATTAGTCTCTTCACCCAGATGGGGTAAGCCTTAATTAGTTGTTATTTTTAGATTCCTGGATTCCTATGATTGAAGGTCTTGATGTCACAGAACGATTGAACGAATGCCTGGCAGCAGTAGATAGTCTCTCCAGGGTACAATGTCTTGCTGCCCATCATTTCATATGAGCACACCCCTGTTAATGTGCTTATACACTAACTCGTATTCACACGTAAACATTCAGGTTACAGGTTCTGAATATTAGTGAGGTTTTTTCCACCCGGTGATAAAAATAACACACATCATCACAAATTCTACCAATTTAAAGTCACACAGTACACAGCACTACTCACCCCAGTCTCGGCAGTTTACAGTTTGGACTCCTCAATCCAGCACAGAGCAGCTTCACTCCTGAATCTCCCAGGTTATTGTAGCTGAGGTCCAGATCTCTCAGGGGTGAGTTTGATGACTGGAGAGCTGAGGCCACAATATTACAGGACTTCTGTGTGAGGACACAGCTGTTCAGTCTGCAAAGAAGAGTTTATACATTCAACTCAGGAATTACTGGCACTCTTTATGAAAATTAGCAAATATTATTGTGTAAGACAATCAATATACCCACTGATGCAAATTGTCCGCTCAAACATTTGGAGAAACTACTTACTTTCAGTATAATAAAAAAAATATTCTTTAAAAAAAACTTTTGAGTAATAGCAGTGTTCTCAAAAGCTTAGAGGTCAAAATTATTGGCACCTGTAATGAATATTTAAAATAAAACTGAACAAAGTGGCATCTGAAGAAAATTTTTATTTTATTTGATCTCCAGAACTGCACCCAGAAAAACTGTATAGCTGCCTTTCACAATTCCTTATATCACTGGCGTATAAATATGATGTTGCACACATACAAAATCCCTTTGTCATCTATGACCATGGGGAAAACCAAAGAGCTTTCAACTCAGAAGAGACAGACGGTTGTTGACCTACACAAATCAGGTTTGCAGTCGGTTCCTCATGCTAGGCAGCCGACAGCTACCAGCCAGCTAGTTAGGATCCCCTCATCCTGCACACTGCTAAGGGATCAGCTGAGCCCCTGTGCTGAGGCCGTCTCAGGACCCCCTGATCCTGCACACTGCTAAGGGATCAGCTGAGCCCCTGTGCTGAGGCTGTCTCAGGACCCCCTGGTGCTGCTAAGGGATCAGTGGGCAGGGAGTGGGGGAGCCCCAGTACTCCCAGGGAGAGCAGGGCAGCAGTGCAGTACTGTATGACAGGGGAACATCTGCACACTGTGTTTATACATTAAAATACAGGAATAAGCAGTGAGCAGGCTGTACGGACCCAGCAGCGGTCTATATTGTGATTAAAACTCAGACAGCAGTGTATTTACATGCACGTGTAACATGTTGCAGACAAAGATCACTCCATTTCAATATTGGAAGTAAAACTCCAGGCAGCACTGTCGGACAACCAAAATCCATCCATCATCCATCGATTATCTATACCCACTTTGACATTTATAAATTAAATAGACGAATTCTTTGATAGGTCAGTCGACAGTAACCTGGTAGAATCAAGTGACAAGCCAAAACAAATTATGTATCAGGTAAGAATAAATAATTTTATTAAATAAGGAGTCAATTAAAATAGTGAATTGAAATGATACACTCTTGAAATCATGTACTTATTGAATGCAGGCTCACTACATCTAAGGTACAAAACAAAGCATAAGAAATTAAACAATATGCTAATGTGGGATTACCAGAAAAGAGAGAGAGACTGATAAGCCAGACCATACCAAAGTATTACCCTCTTCCTGTTTCAGTGCCATAAGAACAAATGAAATGAGCTAAAATGCACAACCAAGAAACCACCACCAAAATAAAGACCAAATACAAGACAACTTTTTTCCTGAGGTCATCATAAACACTTAACGCAGCATGGCTTGAGCATGTTTGCCCTGACTGAGAGATGGCCGAGTTGAGGTGTGGAAAGTTGGGGGGGGGGGGGCAGGCTCGTTTATGACAAGGACTGGTCGATCTAAAAGCTGACAGTGTACTTATTACATTAAAGTGACCTTATGTTGTTGAAAGCAGGGCTAAATATTCATGAATTATTACCAAACTATTCATGAATTTAGTCCCTTTCTAACAAGACCAAACAGGAATATAATAGGTAGTATAAGAGGTAATTCAGCTCAGCTATTATATACCTATAAAAAGCATGGAAGTTTACTTCTTCTTCTAACATAGACATAAAGATTTTCCAATCAATGATTTCAATTAAATGCCCCAAATTACATTTAAACTTAAGATCAAACGGAACCGGATCTTTGTTTGTTCTGTAGCCACAATGGGCCTCTGGCCTTGTAAATAGCTCTGTCTGCTGGTTTGTCTCTTCTGAGACAAACTCTGCAGGATGTGGGGCCCATAGATCGCCAGCCTAGATTAGGGTATCAGAGTGGCGTAAAGTGACTTTTCCTTTAATGTTTGTGGAGGGGAGGGTAGGCAGCATTCATCAAGCCAATATTGTATCCAGTTCACTGTTTCTCTCTCTGAGGCCAATAATCTAAACACTTGATATCTGACATACTGTAGATAAGTTAATTGCTAATTTTGCCCTCCCGCCCAACCACAGCGTCTGGCTTCAGTCGGTTCGTGGTCTGAAGAACAAATCATCACTGCAGACCCGTCGCCCCGTCCCACAGGTGGACTCTTCCATTTCAGAGCAGTCAGCAGCTCAGTGGTTGCGGTCTCGTCAGAGGCAGTTCGTGAAAATGAATAGATATTGTGTAGCAAGACTCATGTGAGCACCCTGGGGCAATACAACAGGACCCTTTGTTCCTTTTTTTCTGTTTTGTTTCTTTCCTCCAAATTCATTGTTGAGCTCATTGAAAGTCAGCCATCTAGCAATAAGAATTGTGCAGCCACAACTAATGCCAATGATGTTCAATTCAGTAAACTTTATTTATTCCTGAGGAGCAATTAATTTCTGGGCATATTGTCAATCAACATCAAAAACAGATGGGAGATAATATACTCAATGACCTGACGTCACATACAACTGAAATTCAAATAAATTTTTTTTTTTAAAATGCAGTAAAAAAAGTGCAATAAAAAGTTATGGAGTATATTTGTACATGTAAAAACACACGCACGTGTACAAATTCACTTGTGCCATTCAGGCTTAGAGAGAGCAGGGGAGAGGTGATCAAGAATCAGCCTGATGTCCTCAGGCACAAACGTTACTCTCCGCCTGACCGTCCGGCACCGGGGGCAGCAGTACCGTCGACCCAGGGGCAAGCCCAACCAGATCGCTATGAAAGGAACTAGCTTGTTCCAAGATGGCTGCACCCTCATGCAAAACAGGGAATTTTAGCTTATTTTTCTGGCAAATATGGAGCATCGCGTAGTTCTGGCAGGCCACGAGAGTCAAGCGCTCCGGCTGAATCAGCTGATGGCTCAGCTGAGTGATGTTCGCCTATCACAGTACATTCACTTCACAGGGCGGTCTACTTAAACAGCCTCCCTCTACTCATTTGGCTGCTCCTCCAGCATGCAAGCTGCTGCACGTTGCTTTGTAAATCCCCTCCACCACCCCAGCTCCATCCCTATGTGTCAAGAATTAGCATTTCTCCATTCCTATGTGTTAAGAACTTGCTTTGCTGCTGGATCTGTTCTGTGTGTACCCCTCTAGGGGGGTTTGGCTGCTGGCCTCCCGGCCTTATCCACGCGGGCTGCGTGGTTGGCGGGAGAGCTCCAGAACAGAGCCATACCGCCAAACGACTGTATTGCCTTTATTGACAATAAAGATCTACTTTGATGACAGTGGTCCAGAAAAACCGGACTGATCTCACATTTGAATGCAGGGCTATATCTTATTTAAGGTAAAAAGCAAACAAACCAGAGTCACATGAACAAGTGTAACAACACTTAATGTAATAAAAATAGTTAATCTAATAACTTTGACCTTCATGTAATAACTTTGTTCTCTTTACTGTAATAAATGCTGGTTAACCTGTTTGACCTTTACCAGTCTGGCTTTTGATCCGAGCACTCAACAGAGACCGCCCTCCTGGCTGTGACGGAGGCACTCGCCACTGCCTGATCCTACTAGAACTGTCTGAAGCATTCGACACGATTGACCACAAACTACTCATCTCCACCTTGGCTGAGATAGCCATTTCTGGAACTGCCCTGTCTTGGTTTGCTTCCTATCTTTCAGAGAGGTCCTACCAGATCACCTGGATGGGGTCTGTCTCTGCACCTCAACCCCTTTTCACAGGAGACCCACAGGGATGTGTACTGGGGCCTCTGCTGTTCTCCATTTACACCAAATCTCTTGGTTCGGTCATTAATTTACATGGCTTCTCTTATCACTGCTATGCTGATGATACACAACTCTTCTCTTTCCCTCCCTCTTCCATTACGGTTAATGAGAGAATATCTTCCAACCTGGCTGACATCTCAACTTGGCTGGCCAGCCATCACCTGAAGCTCAGCCTCAAAAAGACTGAGCTGCTGTTCATCCATCACAAGACCTCCCTACTGCGGGAGCTTTAATCACTGCTGGCGGCACCACAGTGACTGCCTCTCACTCTGCAAAGAGCCTGGGGGTGGGTCCTGGATGACCAGCAGGACCTCAAGGATAACATCAAGGCAACATCATAGTCCTGCAGATTTCTCCTGTATAACATCAGGATGATTTGACCATACCTGAGTATGCACTCCGTCCAGGCTATGGTGACCTCTCGTCTTGATTACTGCAACTCCCTCCTTGCAAGCCCAGCAGCTTATGCCATACAGCCACTATAGATGATTCAGAATGCTGTTTATCTTCAACCTTCCTATGTTCTCTCACATCACACCCTGCTGCGGTCACTCCACTGGCTACTGATCGCCGCCAGGATCAGGTTCAAAGTCCTGACCCTTGCCTGCACTGCAGCCAAAAAAACAGCTCCTGTCTACTTATAGGACACGATTCAATCCTACACGGCAGCTTGACCACTCCACTCTGCGGCAGCAGGGTGACTTGCACTCCCTCGGGGTGAATGGTTCTCCCTACCACAGATCTTCTCCACACTAGCTCCCCAGAATTGGAATGAACTCCCTCCCTGTTCCTCTACGAACCATTCAGTCATTGCCCATCTTGTGCCGTAGTCTGAAAACACACCTCTTCAGTCTGTACCTGGACTATCACTACTCATTACATCACAGGCATTTAGCAGATGCATTTATCCAGATCGACTTACACATAGCATTTTACATTGTATCCATTTATACAGCTGGATATGTACTGAAGCAATTCAGGTTAAGTACCTTGGTACAATGGCAGTGTCCTACCCAGGAATCGAACCTGTGACCTTTCGGTTACAAGTCCAGTTCCTTACCCACTGTGCTACACTGCCACCACTCCCAGTGCACTCTCTGCAGGGCACTCCCAATCTAGGATTACTTATCACTTGTACCCTTTTACCTTATTCCTGTAGCATATTGTTACTCATTATGCGGCTCGTGAGACTTTGTTTTGCGGCTCATATATTGGGATGGCAGGTATGCCATCCCGCCAAGTTACGCCTTGGCGGGGGCATGCCCCATACCTATACAGCACCAAGAGTTTGGCACTTTTCAGGGTTCCCCACAGAAATAACCACAACAGCCACAGACACTCAGCCCTTAAAAACATTAAATTCTGTACATTCTGACCCCATTTCAACAGACAGATTTCATAAACAACCTCACATCCACACAATAAAGCCCCAAACTAAGGGGATTTTGCGTTTTTTTCCTTCTTCTTCTTCTCTATCTTCTTCTTCTTCTTCTTCTTCTTCTTCTTCTTCTTCTTCTTCTTCTCATTCTTATTTTTCCTGCCGCCTATCCCACTAACAACATGTCTCCCCATTGGACATTTTACAGACACCAGCCACATTATCAGTTTAAACAGCTGGTATGCCTGTGGCCTAGTGGGCAAGGTTACAGTTTTGGGAACATGGGATTGTAGATTCAAGCCCAGCTAGGAACATGTTTCTTTAACCTGCTTTTACCCTCACTAATAATTGTCTACTACTTCTCAATTATTGCTTTTGCACCATATCTACCCGCCGTTCACCGAACGTATACCGAACTGAACTGCATTATGACGTATCGTCTGCACGTTCAGTTATTAACCGGCTACAATATTGCAAAGCCATATGGATTCAACGGGAGCTCTTCTGTGCTTACTGGCCTGTGTTCTTCTTTAAAACCACGGACAGGTTTGCTAATGATATTTCACGCATTGCATAGCTATGTCACAGTGCTGCACTAACAAAGTCACAGACTGGTAAACCTCCGGTTGAAGGAGTGAATCCCGCCTCGCCCTCAGGCAGATAGTTTCCTCTTTTATACTAACGTTTTCTTACGCTTATATTTGCTTTACCAAAACTCATTCACGGCCACCCATATGTATTTCATGGCGGCAAATGTATTCCTTTTATTAAAAGGTTACACCAGTTCACTACTGTGCCATTTCTACTAACTATATTTCTTCACTTGGCTACCATACAAAACCTTCTTATCAGCAAACGCCACGTTTCTACATTCATGTTGCCTTGCCCTATCTAGCCACATACAAACAATTACTACGTATGTACGTTCTGCAACTCCGCATTAAAACATTACATTTAAAATCATGACTCACTCATAATTATAACTACTACTGAACATGACAAAAGCACATTAGTGCAATAGATTACACGTCACTTAACTCTCCACTTCAACATCTAAAGCTTTATACAGACTGTTATATATACCATTCGATAAGGAAACTAAGTTCGCTAATGGGCACTTCATTTACTTTGCACTATAGTCTGTGATCATGTCAACCTTCACCTACATGCCCATTCTGCTAAAAACATATTGTTTCAACTACGCAATTTCATCATTTCTCCTAATTTATCTCACGCTGTTGTTATTTTCTCATATGCAAAGCCTGCTGGGACATATGCGTCTGCTCCTATTCTCCACTATCAAGTTTTCCGGTTCTAGCTTAGCAAAACAGCGAAGAGGATTCTTACCTGCAGATAAGCCTATCAAAATGCCTTATAAACCTTACAAACACTAAAAGTGCATCTCCACGAAATAACAGACAATGGAGCAGGACAGAAGGCTACACAAGTTGTGACCTAGGGAGCTCTGATTTTACGAGCTGGCTGATTTTTTTGTCAATCAAGGCTCGTTGGATGGCCGTGAGTACTGTTATGACCGCTCGTAAAAGTCATAACAAAAAAGGGGAGACCACACGGTAAAGAAGTTGGTTAAACAATAATTTTAATTTAAATAATCAAAAAAATGCAAAAAGAGAAACTAAACAGGCCCGGCAGCTGCCATCCAGGCAGGAGTGGAGAGAGCCTGAACCAGCCATGAAGCCATGCCTTATGGCCTCCTCCCCAGGTGAAGCCAATCTGCTAATGAGAGGGGAGGAGAGTTAGGCAAGGGCAAGCACAATTCAAAATGGGAGGGGCAAGGCTAGTAGAGAGAGCAAGAAAACCACTCCCAAACAAGCAAGGAGAGAGAGAGACACACACCCACCTAGGCCAGGCTATGGCCCAGAGGCCATCAGAGTACATACACTGGCCATATTTCACCTGTGTTTCTCATGCGTTTACGCTTACGCCACTGCACCCTTTGTCACAGCCACTGTTTTACATATATAGCAAAACCGAAACTGCTAAACGGTACACGCTCATCAGACTGTACAACTTCACACAAGGATAGCCATAATCCACAACCGTTTCTTACAGGGTCACTTCGCATTTCTCACTCTCATAATAAAACGCTTTGCAAAAAGAAATGATATCTCATAAAAAACACATTTTCAACGTACAAAAATGCCAAGTTACTCACACATACAAGACATACACCGTCTATAACTCATTCATTCATACTGCCAAAATCCAGGCCTGCCATTAAAAGTATTGATATCCAAATGACTCCAAGCTACGGTACTACAAACAATATAGGCTATCTTGCCTCACCAAAATTACATAAGATGTATTTCAAAGCAATGCTACCCAATGTTTCCTCAGTTCTTTCAAGTCACTTGGCCCTGTGTGTATAAGCATGCACTACATGGACAGGCCAAACATATGTGTGGATGGCTCTCTCACAGTCAAGATTGTTTGAATAGGCGTGCATATGTCCAATTTGTATTGGTATGTATGTATTTTGCTGCCCAGCTTTTCTGTTGCGTGAATGATAGTATGTTTCTTAGTATGTTCGTTTGTGTGTTCGTAAATGTGAATGTAACATGCTGCGAGGGAAATGTCCCCATGGGGATAAAGAAGTTCTCTATGTATGTATGTACAATATGTATTTTACATGCAGTATTTATTGTACGTAGCAAATATATAATAACTTGTACATGTACTCAAATTCAGTTCAGAAGCAAGTATAAAGATGTTTTCTGGAGAAATATGCTTCCTGTAGTTACTCAGCAGCAGTTTTGTACATGAATTTCAATGTGTTCCTTGAGGCAATTCGAAATATTTGACTCTTTGATCTGACACAAAGTTTGCATGACATTGTAAAATGGTAAGATTACAAAACACAGGGCCAAGTGACTTGAAAGTATTAAGGAAATATTGGGTAGCATTGCTTTCGAATACATCTTATTTAATTTCGGTGAGGCAAGATAGTCTATATTGTTTGTAGTACTGTTACTTGGAGTCATTTTGATATCAATACTTTTAATGGCAGGCCTGGATTTTGGCAGTCTGACTGAATGAGTTATAGACGGTGTATGTCTTGTGTGAGTAACTTGGCATTTTTGTACGTTGAAAACGTGTTTTTTATGAGATTAGGTATACATGAAGCATGTATCTAATATGGGAAATGTGCCAAAGATAGTGTTCAGTAATGAGGAGTGAAACTGAGGATTTTAAGGTTGACGATGCTCTGAGGAAGATGTCCGTGCTACACTCTCCAACTGCAGTATTTTGGACCTGAAAATTAAACATCCTGCTGGACTGAACTCTGACTGGTCTACAGATGTAATTCTGACCCAAATGTCCCCTTTTCTTATACTGTAAGTTCTCTGAATTGGGGCAAAGGTCTCATCTACCTTTTCTATAATCTGTTCTCTGGGCTTAACCCTCCCATCCCATCCCAGAAGTGCAGCTGCCATCTTTCAAAGTGGACAGTAAGTTAACTTGCAAAGCTGTTGAATGCTTGGCACAGCTACCACCAAAAGGAAAGATGCAAAATAATAATGCACATCTTCCAGAGAGGACAGTGAGTTTGTTTCTTTAGTTTTTTTTGGTTTTCTGTGACAAACTACCCACAGCATTGCAATCTAAAATACAGTTAATAGTAGATTCACTTTAGAAGCAGAAAGACAAGGAAGTGATCGGTTCACATATAACCAGCTATGTGTCGGGTCTTCTGGTATTACATATGATCGGTAGAGAAACAAGGTATTCCAAAGGTCTGTGGGAACACCTGTTAATGATACCTTTGAGTTTATTTTGTTGCGATTGTGATATATTTGATGGCAGTGCCCAATGAGACACCATTCAGCCTGTTCTGGGCTCTAGGAAACTTTAGAATCCCTGTACAGGTGAGGCTTTAGCCTGAGACAAGCCTCAGAATTAACTCAAGAACAGGCTAATTTAACAGTTCCCTGAGAAGACCTCACTCTGGCACCCATTATATCCTACGATTCCTCTACCTTCCTATTTGCACTCTATCTACAGGCACTATGCTGGAGATTCTGGGTCAGCCTATACCAGAATAAAGCAGAGACAAGGGTGATACTACTGGACTTTAAAGATGGTGCATTTACTGCCTGCCCTAGCCTCCCAACATGGAAACACAAACATTTAATTCATAACCAAACATATCCCTCCCAAACCAAACTTAACATAATTTTAATCATGACATTGAAAAGAAGTGTTATCCTATCAAGCGGCTTAAAAGTAAAATATAAAAAGGGGTATAGATAAGTCTCTCCTTCGTTCTCTTCTAATCAGTAATTAATTATGCATAGACCAGGAAGAGAAGGGGAACCCCCCTCTTTCAAACACATGGCAGGGATTCAAACATTTGTTCTTATAATTAAAAGTTACAATTAAAAGCAAGGAATATTTTTTTCTTCATAAACAGTTTGGCAATTACAGCAATAACTTGAAATAATTCACCAAACTGATTTTTTGAAGGAAAGGTATGAAGTGCATTTACTAGTCCAAGTCCAAGTTAAGGACAAATGTTGATTGAATACAGGCTATAAAGTGCTGGCTTGTTAAGCAGACATGAGCCTTTGGTCTTGTGTCTCAGCTTTGTCTTTCTTCTCAGCTTGGCTTTGATCAGTTTTAATGTGGGAGAGACAACCTGTGTTTTGGTTTTGTCTTTCATTTCTTTCATGATTATCTTTTACTTCCTTTCCAGGACTGTCTAATATCGTTTTTGTTCATGTAGTTGAGCCTGTGTTATTAAATTAGATGTTTAATTGGGCCCTATTTTCTCAGTCAAGGCACAACTGTCAAACACTAACAGCGATGAAAGGCACTGGTGAATTTGGGTATTTCAGTAATTTCTTGACTCCAGGCACTAGTGCAACTGCGGCACAGTTATAAAAGAGGTTCAATAAGAATAAAATGACTGTTGGTGTGGTTGGGTTTGGTTTCATTATTGCCAATCAGATCACCCCATTTCTTTCCCTTTAGGAAACACAGCCAAATGCTAATGTCACCATGGCTGAAGAGCAAGCGTGTGGTGATCATCTCTACTGAAGGGAGGAGAGTTTTCTCTAGCATAACTAGAAGTCTGTACAACACTAAATTCCTAGGCCTTGCAGAAGGGCCCCTCCATCTCCAGGCACCGAACCTCCCAAGGACAACAAGAAGTTAAAAATATTGTATGTATGTGTGTGTGTGTGTCTATGTATGTGTGTGTGTGTGTGTGTGTCTGTGTGTGTGTCTGGTTTTCTTTAACTCTGTCTCTTATGTAAGCTCTGGGGAGCTTGGCTTTCCTACTTATCCTCCCCCTGCCATCCTGCCAGGGAGGAACCAGCTATGACACCATGCTGCCCAGGACTCTGAAAGCAACCGATCGATAAAGACCAAACTATTATATCTGATATCAAGCTTGTTTATGTAACACTGAAGACTTAAGAGGTCACTGTGTGCTTATTCAGTATTCATGCTATATGACTAGACACAGCCAAACATTTACTTTGTTAAATCTTACAATATGCATATGTATTAAACATGTACCAATCAGAATTATGTATGTTATTGTTAACCACTTTTTGCTAATAAAAGCAGGGACTGGACTTATCCATCTTTTGTCTGTGCCAATCAGATGTAGAATTATGTATGTTATTGTTAAAACACTTTTTGCTTATGAAAGCAGGGACTGCCCCTGCTTTCTCCAGTTCAGGCTTATCCATCTTGTTGTGTGTAGGTTCCGGACTCTTTCCTATTCTCCTATAGTATTTCTTATATGGATATACCTCGTCGTGCTGGTTATTCTAAGGGGAGAATTTTTTTTTGAAACTGAATAGTTTAGATTCATTAGTTTGTTAATATTTAAATGAAAACAGTGTATTTTCTGTTCATATACCAGTGCTAAGAGGTATAATAAATGGTTCTGTTCCCAAGAACAGTTCCGCAGGGAGAATATTCTCAGACTGGCCAGGAGCAGGAGGCAGCAGGCAGAGACAGCCTCCAGTCGGCCTCTCCATCCTGCTGCTGCCGCTACTGTTTCAGCTAGGCAGGCATCGCGCTTGTGCACCAGAGGGTAGGAATGAAGCATTTTGTCTGGATTTACTATAGCTTTTTTGTTTCTTTGCTGTCAATTTTTGTTTCATACCACTATTTAAAATAAACAAAAAAGTATTTACTTCAACTAAGTGTCATTCATTTCAGACATGCACTTGATAAGATGAATGTACACTCACTAGTGAAACGGCTCCACAGCCAACCAGTCCCTGCTCTCTCGTGCACTCTCGTGCTTTGTAATATCTGTAGTGATTGTCACATGTGACTCTGCTTCTCTCTGTATGAAAGTCCTGTAATGTGTCCTCTGTGAGGTCTATGTCACATCCATGGTGTATGGCTATGTAGTGCAGAACACAACACAACTCAATCATTGACCTAGCCCAGCCACACACATGATTAAAAGCAAGTTTCCAGTGAGTTCTGGGCTCATTGTAAACACTATCTGAGGGGTGTAAAGCCGGTCTCCCACCTGTCTCATTCAAGTAGCTTACACAATTAACTCTACTGCCCAAATAGCCAGCATTGGACTGCATAATGGAATACAGATTTCCTTTAAAATAGTTCAACTGAAATAAACAAAATATTTCTTGTATCTGTGCTATGTGTTTATGGACTCACATGTGTGGCACAGTTATAATGCCAAAATAGCACGAGTTAAACCCTGGTATGGGTTGGTCTAACTGCAAACGCATTATTCAACACCAAACTAACACAGTGCCGAATGTTTCTATTGGCACATCCCCGATTGCACCAACAAACCCATGTTGACACAACCAGATTAACATTACATTACAGACATTTAGCATACGCTCGTATCCAGAGCGACGTACAACAATTAACCACAGACCATAAAACTAATAACCCTGGTGAAAGTGAAAAATATGACACAAGCAATTCCAGGTGTGTTTGTGCCTGTGCTGTCACCAAAATAGGGCTCATTTTCTTAATTCTGTAACTTAATATAGCATCTCTTCATTTTAATCTGCTTGAATTGTATGTTCTGATAAAGGTTGATCTATCAGATTACTCTGATATCAATAAACTCCTTATTTATTTCACAATTGCTATCTTTGCAAATAATTAGTAAATGTATTAAATTAGTAAATAGTAATAGTAAATTAAATTAAATATATGATAAGTGATGAGGTTTTGCATTTGATGCTTCTTATGTTCTGGATATAAAACATCAAATGAGGGCACTAGTTAAAACATCTTGATTCAGAAATATTTTTTTTAAAACCAAATTTTCATTTGCCTTTATTGCACTTTATTCTTACTAGAAATTGAAAGTGGGAAAAGATGTGGTCAATCATCTACATTATTAATGTATTGACACTAGCAATTCCAAGTGTGTTTGTGCCTATGCTGTCACCAAAATAGGGCCCCTTTTCTTAATACTGTAACTTAATATAGCAGCTCTTCATTTTAAGCTGCTTGAATTGTATGTTCTGACAAAGGTTGATCCATAAGTTTACTCTGCCTATCAATTAACTCCTTAATTATTTCATAATTGCTATCATTGCAAATAATTAGTAAATGTATTCAGTTAGTAAATAGTAATAGTAAATAAAATAAAATATATGGTAAGTGCTGAGGTTTTGCATTTGATGCTGCTTATGTTCTCGATATAAACATTATATGAGGGCATGAGTTAAAACATCTTGATTCAGAAATCTTTTTTTTAACCAAATTTTATGTTGCCCGGCAAATTTTATTGCACTTTATTCTAACTAGAAATATAAAGTGTGAAGATACACTGTCAATCATCTACATTATTAATGACATAATACTTACATGGCCTTCCTGCAGTTCCTGACTACAGGTACCAGTCTCTGATGACCTGCTGCTGATGTGTTGTAGGTCTTCAAGTCAAACTCATCCAGGATCTCCTCTGACATCAGTAACACAAAAGCCAGAGCTGAACACTGGTCTGGTTCCAGCTTTTTATCAGAAAGTTTTCCTGATCTCAGGGAATTCTGGATTTCCTCCACTAGAGAGTTGTCATTCAGTTCACTGAGACAGTGGAACAGATTGATGATCCTCTCTGCTGAAGACTCTTCTCTGATCTTGTCCTTAATGTACTGGACTGCTTTCTCAAGGCTCTCTGATCTGCTTCCTGTCTCTGTCAATATTCCTCCTAAGGGCGACTGAATGGACTCCAGAGAGAGGCCAAGAAGGAATCGGAGGAAAAGGTCCAGGTGTCCATTCTTACTCTCTAAGGCCTGATCCACTGCACTCCTGTGCAACTCAGACAGCTGCACTCTGTCACTGTGAGGTTTTGATTCTTCTGCTCTGAGTACATTTCTGTTCTCATTTACACAAGAATGAAACACAAACAAGGCAGCCAGATACTCCTGAATGCTCAGATGCACAAAGCAGTAGACCTTCTCCTGATACAACCCACACTCCTCTTTAAAGATCTCTGTGCACACCCCAGAGTACACTGAAGCTTCACTAACATCAATGCTACTCTCTCTCAGGTCCTCTTCATAGAATATCAGATTGCCCTTTTCCAGCTGTTGAAAAGCCAACTTCCCCAGTTTCAGGATGATTTCTGTATCTGATGCTGACATCTTCTTTGGGTCTGTCTCATCAGTGCCATGATACTTCTGATTCTTCACATTAGTCTGAATGAGCAGGAAGTGTGTGTACATTTCAGTCAGCGTTTTGGGCAGATCTCCACTCTCTGCTTTACCCAACATTGTCTCCAGAACAGTAGCAGAAATCCAGCAGAAGACTGGTATGTGACACATGATGTAAAGACTCCTGGATGACTTTGTGTGTGAGATAATTCTGCTGGCCAGGTTCTGATCTCTGATTCTCTTCCTGAAGTACTCCTCCTTCTGTGGGTCATTGAACCCTCGTACCTCTGTCACCTGGTGGACACACTCAGGAGGGATCTGATTGGCTGCTGCTGGTCGGGAGGTGATCCAGAGGAGAGCAGAGGGAAGCATATTCCCCTTAATGAGGTTAGTCAGCAGCACATCCACTGATGATGACTCTGTTATATCCCAGCACTTCATATTGCTTCGGAAATTTAGAGGAAGTCGACACTCATCCAGACCATCAAAGATAAATAAAACATTGACTTCATCACCATCAACACTTTTGATCTCTTTCAGCTGTGGAAAGTAGTGCTGCAGAAGTTGCATTAGACTGAATGCTCTTTCCTTCTTCAAATTCAGATCTCGGAAAGGAAGAGTGAAGATGAAATCAATGTCCTGATTGGCTTTTCCTTCTGCCCAGTCCAGAATGAACTTCTGCACAGATACAGTTTTCCCAATGCCAGCGATGCCCTTTGTAAGCACAGTTCTGGGTTTCTCTTGTCCAGTTAAAGGCTTAAAGATGTCATTGCAGAGGATTGCAGTCTCCTGTGTGGTTTGTCTCTTGGATGCTGTCTCAATCTGTCTGACCTCGTGTTCATTATTAACCCCCCCACTTCCCCCCTCTGTGATGTAGATCTCTGTATAGATCTCATTCAAAAGGGTTTGGTTGCCCTGCTTTGCTAAACCTTCAAGTATGCATTCAAACTGCTTCTTCAGATGAGTTTTCAGTTTCTGCTGGGCTCTTTTTATGGATTCATCTGAAAAGAGGAAATATGATAAATAACTGTTTAAAATAAGATTAAAATTTCCCTTTCAATTAACAGATTTTAAGAAGAAACAATCAATAAAAATATTAGCGCACTCAGTGTTCACAGTATTTTACACATACTGTATCATAGTGTTACATACTTCTATCAGTATGTTACACACCTCACACAGTAATACACGCCTTTATCACAGTGTGTAACACACCCCTCACACAGTATTACATACATTCCATCCTTGAAATTGAATTTCTTGCTGCACGAGCATCAGTGTCACTGTCACTCTCGCTATAATCGTTTTTGATTGAATGAACACAAAGGTTTTTTTTTCATTATGGTGAAAAGGAGGACGAACTTTTTCGATTCTGAGTTCCCAACCCACTGCCAGTGTCTGATGATGTGTAGCTATCCCTCCAACAAGAGTGACTAGCTACACGGAAGAGGGAAGCTAATTTTTGGAATCATATTAAAGAAAACTGCTGTTATTTTCTGGCAAGTTAACAATTTATATGTTGCTATTTGATTATAGCTGAAGCATTTCTGACATTGAACATGAAAAATTAACTGTAAAAATATGTTTTCTGAAAAATCGCCAAAACGGGATTGACTAGAGTTTTACACAGGTTTTATATTGCAGACTTACAATATGACAAGAGAGTTAGGGATCGGATCCATAAAAATACTTGAATGGCGACTATGCTGACTACTATCCTAAAGTATGGTACCCGATACCAGACCACTATTAGCTGGGACTTTATTTTTCCCAAATAGCGTACGAATGATATCTCAAAACCACAGAGCTAAGCGCTCCTCTAAAGATGGCCAGTCATCCCGAAATACAACGCAGTGTGACATCAAGTACAATTTCTCAATGCAGAATGATGGAAGCTGTGTCTGAGGAAAAAACATAGATAAAAAGTTACAATCTGCTGCCTCCTACTGTCGGAACCCTGCAAGTAGCCTATTTCTCTCTGGCTGGCAGAGAGAAATAGTAGAGGTAGAGGCAAATGCATCAAATGAAACCCTAAATCACTGTATTGAAAACGTAGCTGCCAGACCAGGTAACATTAAACGTAGGTTAATAAGACATAGGAAAAATGATTTCATGAATCAAAATATAGTTACCCATTCTTACTCTTACAAACAGCATGAACCCCACCACCCCTACCTAAGGGACAGTGAAGTCAATTAAACTGAAAAAATGCTTTTATCATTAAGAAACTACTGTACTCAATGAACCCCTAATGAAATTTTAAAAAACTACATAATGTTAGGCTAAACTGTTTTGTTATTTTTTGTTTGTTAATATTTTTTCTTTCCTCTTTAGCTGTATGTTTGATTTGCATAAGCTTAGGTAATGAAAAGAAAAAACCAAAAAGCTTCCAAGGGTGAAATACATCTTCAGCCATTATGCTTTATTCAAACTTCCACAAGTTTTATTTTGTAAAGACACGCTCCTGCACATGAGCTGGGGGCAGTCAGCGTTGGGGAGACACAACATCCCTTGCTATATTGAAAGGTGCTTAAAACACTCCTTGGGGGGCAGGTCAGATATTTTAGAGTCACATGAGCCAGTGCTGGGTGTGTCATTAGCCAACAACCTGCAATGTTTTAACTCTAGTAAGGCCTCGTTGTTTTACTGTGTACTACCGCTTACAAAACTGTACACTGCAAAACTATTTTCTTTAAGTAAAGTACACTACTGAACCAATTTTAACATTTGCATTTCTAAATTTTAGCGGTTTTGTTATATAGGCTAAGGGAAAATGTATCGAGGCATATTATAGGAACACTGATAAAAGCGCTAAAATGTGCATGACAAAACGCAAAACAGAAAAAGTAGTTGAAGAAATGCAAAGTGCAATATGCACCGTCACTCTCCTCTTATCAATTCCACAAGTGTAGCTTTGGTGGTTTGCTGGAACCGCACACACACAAATCGGATATATTTCACTCAGTTGTCGTGTAGCTATTCTATTCAGTTTATTCAAAGTCTCGGTTTCAGAGAAAACACAAAAATATATCGATGGTGTTATCTTCATGGAGTTCTAAGCCTATCATTTATATAACTACAGCGTCCGCAATTGTTCATCCCCACCCTAAAGGCTTTATCAACTTCATCACAGTTGCAGTAAATGAATTCTGCATGACTGTATGTGTGAAAGTACTTTCAACAGCACTTTATTGGGAAATTCTTATCAAAGCAAAAGTCATTCAGTTGTTCAATAGGGTGCAGAGTAGACAGCGACACGTTCGCACCTGGGTCAAAGCACCTGTTGTTGTCTCTTGTCTAGCGGGGGGCTTTATGAAGAAAATGGCACAGACTGCCTGTATTTCTGTACTGAGCTGATTTTCATTTTATTTTAAATACACAGTTATTTAAGCACAAATATTTAGGAAAGTCATGGAAGGAGAAGGATATAGGCATTTATGTTATAGGCGCTGGAGTAATTTTAATTATAAAGTCTGGTCTATCTAGTGTTAAAGGAAACTCTCACTGCAGGTGTGTGTGTCTAACTGAGAGACTTGGTGCTGACTTGTGAGCAAATCACATGAAAGAGATGGGAAAATAGATCCGAATCTGAATAATATAGGCCAAATTCGAGAGGAGAAAACATTCGGGGAGAACGCATTATTCGAGTGTTGCCAAATGTGGTATTTGTATTCGGCACCATCCCTAAGTGACGTTGAATGAGGGTTCATTATTGGGGCACGGATGGCAGGAGCATCAGTCTCAAAGACTGCTCAACTGGCTAGTGTTTCAATAGGAACAGTGACCAAAGTGATATCTGCATTTAGATCCATGGGAAAGGTTCGATGTCACTCTGATAGGTCGGGTAATGTAGTTAAAATCAATAGCCTGTAATTGTGTCGATAAATAATTTGTTGTTAATATGAGATCTATGACTACTTAAATTGGCTTTTTAGGAATAAAGGAATAAAGTATGCTAAATAGAAATCTCTTCTGCATATGAGTCTTCATTTTTTTTTTTTACCAAACACGCAAATGTATATATATATATATATATATATATATATATATATATATATATATATATATATATATATATATATATATATATATATGCAGCTCTAGAAAAAATTAAGAGACCACTCCAAATCTTTCTTAAATCAGCATCTCTACATGTATGGCAGCCATTTCATTCCAGTGTCTGTTGAATTCCAACACAGGCACACCTCATTCTACTTAATGAGGTACTGATTAGGTGATCACCTGAACCAAATCTAGGAAAAGTATAAAAACCACTGCTGTGGTCATCACTATCCTCTTGCAATAGGACCAGCTGGATGGAAAATCAGTGCTAGTAGTACCTCAAAAGTAATTGGAATCAAACAATAAGTATTGACCATGCCTAAACAGTTGAAAAGAAAAGTTTTGAGTGAGGAAAAGAAGGGGTCAATTCTGGCTTTACTGGCAGAGGGATACAGTGAGCGGCAGGTTGCTTGCATCCTTAAAATGTCAAAGACGGCGGTTCATAAGAACAAGGTCAAACAGTAGACATTGGGGACAACAAAGCTACTGACCGGTAGAGGGCAAAAATGACTCTCCACTGACCGGGATGACCAACTCATTCGAATATCACTCAACAACCGTAGCATGACATCAAGTGACCTACAAAAAGAATGGCAAACGGCAGCTGGGGTAAAGTGCACGCCGAGGATGGTTCGAAACAGGCTCCTAGGGGCAGGGCTGAAGTCTTGCAAAGCTAGAAAAAAGCCCTTCATCAATGAGAAGCAAAGAAGAGCCAGGCTGAGGTTTGCAAAAGACCATAAGGATTGGACCGCAGAGGACTGGTGTAAGGTCATCTTCTCTGATGAGTCCAATTTTCAGCTTTGCCCAACACCTGGTCGTCTAATGGTTAGACTAAGACCTAGAGAGGCCTACAAGCCACAGTGTCTCGCACCCACTGTGAAATTTGGTGGAGGATCGGTGATGATCTGGGGGTGCTTCAGCAAGGCTGGAATTGGGCAGATTTGTCTTTGTGAAGGACGCATGAATCAACCCACGTACAAGGTTATCCTGGAAGAAAACTTGCTTCCTTCTGCTCTGACAATGTTCCCCAAGTCTGAGGATTGGTTTTTCCAGCAGGACAATGCTCCATGCCACATAGCCAGGTCAATCAAGATGTGGACCACCAGATCAAGAGCTTGTCATGGCCAGCCCAATCTCCAGACGTGAACCCCATTGAAAACCTCTGGAATGTGATCAAGAGGAAGATGGATGGTCACAAGCTAACAAACAAAGCCGAGCTGCTTGAATGTTTGCGCCAGGAGTGGCATGAAGTCACCCAACAGCAATGTGAAAGACTGGTGGAGAGCATACCAAGAAGCATGAAAGCTGTGATTGAAAATCAGGGTTATTCCACCAAATATTGATTTCTGAACTCTTCCTAACTTAAAACATTAGTATTGTGTTGTTTAAAAATGAATATGAACTTGTTTTCTTTGCATTATTTGAGGTCTGAAAACACTGCATCTTTTTTGTCATTTTGACCAGTTGTCATTTTCTGCAAATAAATACTCTAAATGGGAATATTATTTGGAATTTGGGATAAATGTTGTCAGTAGTTTATAGAATAAAACAAAAATGTTCATTTTACTCACACACATACCTATAAATAGTAAAACCAGAGACACTGTTAATTTTGCAGTGGTATCTTAATTTTTTCCAAAGCCGTATATATATATATATATATATATATATATATATATATATATATATATATAATCTGCTATTGGGGTTGCCTAACTGCTCTGCTACAGGTGAATTAATCTTTTATCATTATATATATTGTAAGACATGTAGTGTTTAGATTATGGCCTTAGAGAGGGAAACAGTGAATAAGAATGTGGCCTGGCCTCCCCATCACAAGCATCAAAGCAAATGTGATTGGGGCCAAAGATACCCTAATATAGGCAGACAATCTGGATCTCACCTCCTCAGAAGAGACAAACCAGAAGACACAGGACACCATATTGGGGGTCAGAGACCCTGCATAGCTACGTGCCTAACATTTCCCTTTCCCATGTCCTCTTTAAGATTGAATGCAATCTTTAGGTAGGCCAGTCCTTTTTATAAATGAGTCTGACCCCCCTTCCCTTCTCTCCTACACCTTAACTCGGCATCACCCAATCAGGGCAAAACATCATCAGGCCATGCGGGTAAGGCATTGAAGATAACCACAGGAAAACGTTGTTGTGTTGCGTTTTGTTTTGGAGCATTGAAGAAGAAGAGTTTTTCTCTTTATATTTTTGTGGTGGTTCCTTGGTTGTGTGTTTTTAGCTGCTTTCCTTTCGTCCTGTGGTGCTTAAACTGGAAGTGGGTAACACTTTGGCAAGGTCTGGCTTATCTGTCTCTCTCTCTCTTTTTTGGTATTTAATAATAAATTATTTATTGTTTTGTTGTCTGTCTTCTGTTTTGTAATGTAGAAGTAGTGAGCCTGCATTCAATAAAGAATGTATGATTTCAACACATTAATCTATTTGACTGCTTTGTAGTTAATGCAATTATTTAATCTTAAAACCTAATATAGAGCTTGTTTTGACTTGTTGGTTGATTCCACCAGTTTTCTGTAGATTGACCTATCAATGAATTCAGCGATTAAATTTATAATTCTAATTTTCAGTAATAATAATTAAATTAAATCACATGAAATATATTTCACATGTTGGTTAAGTGAGGGGTTCTAGCACGCAATATCATTCGTTTCAGTATTCAGAGTGCTGAACATTTTAACAAGGGCATTGACTGTTGGAACCGCTGGATTCAGAAAATAAAAATATTCTTAATTAATCCTTACTTGTCCCACAAGATATTTCAATGTTCATATATATATTGGGATGGCAGGTATGCCATCCCGCCAAGTTACGCCTTGGCGGGGGCATGCCCCATACCTATACAGCACCGAGAGTTTGGCACTTTTCAGGGTTCCCCACAGAAATAACCACAACAGCCATAGACACTCAGCCCTTAAAAACATTAAATTCTGTACATTCTCACCCCATTTTCAACAGACAGAATTCATAAACAACTTCACATGTCCACACAATAAAGCCCCAAACTAAGGGGATTTTGTGTTTTCTTCTTCTACTTCTTCTTCTTCTTCTCATTCTTCTTCTTCTTCTTCTTCTTCTTATTTTTCCTGCCTCCTATCCCACTAACAACATGTCTCCCCATTGGACATTTTACTGACACCAGCCAAATCTTCACCTACACGACCCAATCAAAAACTCGCATACACACACATTTCCAGTTTAAACAGCTAGTGTGCTGTGGCCTAGTGGGCAAGGTTACAGTCCTGGGAACATGGGGTCTTTGGGTCAAGCCCAGCTAGGAACACATTTCCTTAACCTGCTTTTACCCTCACTAATAATTGTCTACTACTTCTCAATTATTGCTTTTGCACCATATCTACCCGCCGTTCACCAAACATATACAATGCATTATGACGTACCGTCTGCACGTTCAGTTATTAACCGGCTACAATATTGCAAAGCCATATAGATTCAACGGGAGCTCTTCTGTGCTTACTGGCCTGTGTTCTTCTTTAAAACTAGGGACAGGTTTGCTAATGATATTTCACGCATTGCATAGCTATGTCCTGGTGCTGCACTAACAAAGTCACAGACTGGTAAACCTCCGGTTGAAGGATTGAATCCCGCCTCGCCCTCAGGCATTTCCTCTTTTACACTAACGTTTTCTTACGCTTTTATATTTGCTTTACCAAAACTCACTCACGGCCACCCATATGCATTTCATGACGGCAAATGTATTCCATTTATTAAAAAGTTACACCAGTTCACCACTGTGCCATTTCTACTAACTATATTTCTTCACTTGGCTACCGTACAAAACCTTCTTATCAGCAAACGCCACGTTTCTACATTCATGTTACCTCGCCCTGTTCTCTATCTAGCCACATACAAACAATTACTACGTATGTACTTTCTGCAACTCCCCATTAAAACATTATATTTAAAATCATGACTCACTCGTAATTATAACTACTAGTACTGAACATGAGAAAAGCATATCAGTGCAATAGATATCACGCGTTACTAAACCCTCCACCTTAATGCCTAATGTTTTATACAGACTGTTATATATACCGTTCGATAAGGAAACTAAGCTCGCTCATGGTCACTTTATTTACTCCGCACTATAGTCTGTGATCATGTCAACCTTCACCTACATGCCCATTCTGCTAAAAACATATTGTTTCAACTACACTATTTCATCATTTCATCCTAATTACTCTCACACTATTGTTATTTTCTCATATGCAAAGCCTGCTGGGACATATGCGTCTGCTCCTATTCTCCACTATCAAGTTTTCCAGTTCTAGCTTAGCAAAACAGCGAAGAGGATTCCCACCTGCAGATAAGCCTATCAAAATGCCTTATAAACCTTAAAAACACTAAAAGTGTATCTCCACGAAATAACAGACAACGGAGCAGGACAGAAGGGTACACAAGTTGCGACCTAAGGAGCTCTAATTCTACGGGCTTGCTGATTCTTTTGTCAATCAAGACTCATTGGATGGCCGTCAAATCCGTGAGTACATACACTAGCCATATTTCACCTGCATTTCTGATGTGTTTACACTTACGCCACCGCACCCTTTGTCACAGCCACTGTTTTACATATATACCAAACCAAAACTGCTAAACGGTACACGCTCATCAGACTGTACAAATTCACACAAGGATAGCCATAATCCACAACCGTTTCTTACAGGGTCACTTCGCATTTCTCACTCTCATAATAAAACGCTTTGCAAAAAGAAATGATATGTCATAAAAAAACGTTTTCAACGTAATTAAATAAGATGTATTCCAAAGCAATGCTACCCAATATTTCCTCAATTCTTTCAAGTCACTTGGCCCTGTGTGTATAAGCATGCATTACATGGACAGGCCAAACGTATGTGTGGATGGCTTTCTCACAGTCAAGATTGATTGAATAGGCGTGTATATGTCCAATTTGTATTGGTATGTATGTATTTCGCTGCCCAGCCTTTCTGTTGCGTGAATGAAGTGTGTGTTCGTAAATGTGAATGTAACATGCTGCGAGGGAAATGTCCCCATGGGGATAAAGAAGTTCTCTATGTATGTATATACAATATGTATTTTACATGCAGTATTTATTGTACGTAGGAAATATACAATAACTTGTACATTTACTCAAATTCAGTTCAGAAGCAAGTATAAACATATGTTTTCTGGAGAAATATGCTTCCTGTAGTTGCTCACCAGCAGTTTTCTACATGAATTTCAATGTGTTCTATGAGGCAATTTGAAATATTTGACACTTTGATCTGACACGAAGTTTGCATGACATTGTAAAATGGTAAGATTACAAAACACAGGGTCAAGTGACTTGAAAGAATTGAGGAAATATTGGGTAGCATTGCTTTGGAATACACCTTATGTAATTTTGGTGAGGCCAGATAGCCTATATTGTTTGTAGTACCGTAACTTGGCGTCATTTTGATATCAATACTTTTAATGGCAGGCCTGGATTTTGGCAGCCTGAATGAATGAGTTATAGACGGGTATGTCTTGTATGTGTGAATAACATTTTTGTACGTTGAAAACATGTTTTTTATGAGATAATATTTACAAAGCCAGTGTTCACAAAGAGAAAGTACTTCGGGTGAAAAGTTGAAAACGAGATATCCCTCTCTCGTTAGATTTTTTAAGATAATGCATTTGATTTGCTTTCTGCGCGTGTCATCATTGTTCTGTGGCCAATTAAAACTCTGGAACATAAAAAATAAATAAATGGTACTGTACAAGGCAAAAAAAGGCTAGTGGTGCTGCCGTGTTGTCATCTGTATAAGGAAGTTAATTCCA
The DNA here is from genome assembly GCA_025169545.1 of Anguilla japonica. Lineage (NCBI taxonomy): Eukaryota > Metazoa > Chordata > Actinopteri > Anguilliformes > Anguillidae > Anguilla > Anguilla japonica. Next base: position 5,818,477 of record CM045898.1, on the reverse strand, counting down.
AATTAGTTTGTGATACTGTACGTTACGTCCTCTACAACAAGCTGTCAGTGGTAAGCTAGGATTATATAGCTACGTTTTTCATGGCTGCTGTGGCAATGTTACTGCAATGCAGTCACTAAATGTGCTGCCTGATAGATGGGGGGACTCTTAAGGATTTCCACTAGCCCAAGTGAAATGTTACTATCCCTGTTTTTAAATTCATAACATGTTTGCTATTAAGTCACCCCAGATTCAAAACGTGCACATTCATTCTTGTTCTATGAATTGTAAAATTTCCATCAATAATACTACTCATAAAATAACAAAATGTATTCATACAGTAAAGATCAAGGCTACATTGAGAAAACAATCTCGAGTGAAACTGTTGGCCCAAAAAGTTAAAAAGCAGCAGCAGAATATAGGCTACATGAGGCAGCATATGCAAAAAAAAGTTTGATTTATTTGAATTAAAAATTCATACCTAGAATTAGCTCCAAGGAGTGCTGGAGCGGGGCCTAGCAAATGTGAAAAAATGTATTCCTAAAAACCTAGATAGGTTGGCCTAAACATTTTTTCACAGGCCAGCCCAATAATTTATTTCTGCCTACGCCACTGTAGCTTGCTTATGAGTAAATAAAACAGAAATCACTTCAATGGTTATCTATTATTTTTTCTATTATCATATAGGCTGTGTGGCAGAAATACATTCTGATCAGAATGCCAAACCATAATTTGTAGCTTATTTCATCCTGCTTCTGATAATAAAATTATGAACACCAAATATTTATTTTTGCCATTTAGCACAACCAATGCAGATTTTTCCCAGCTGAACTTGTGGATCTCTCGCTTGATATCAGGAGGAGATGGCAGATATTTTGCTATTTTCCACACTGCAGACGCAGTACAAATGTGCTTCCCACGACGAAGGAGGATAAAGAGGTCGTCATATTCTCGGTTTGCACATCTGCAGGCGCACAAGTAGGACTCAAACACCCCGTTGCAGGGTCATGCTTTTGCTTTTGGAACGAGCTTCTTTACTGCATGAGACACCCGGAGGCCCTCATAATCTAATACTTTTATACTGATTGCTGAGTTTGATTCCTGGATACAAACTCAGGGCAGACTGTCTAATGGGACAGTGGTCTAGGTACTGGTTTTTGAGCACAAGATTCTGCCTTTAAACCCCCCTCAGGGACATTTAATCTTGTTCATTTGCTTGTCATTGTTATCACAGCTTGAGGCAATATTTTAATAAATTTAAATGTAAAATAAATAAATGTTATTTTTGGCCTTTTATATAAAGTATGTAATATTGTCAATGTAAAACAGCACTATGAAAGTGTAGATGCTGTAAATCAGAACACTGATCACTGTTAGATTTGCTATCTAAACTCATTTCAAAATTCTAATTGACACACATTAGCAATGAGAGAAAGCTCTTACTGTGCTGCTCATCTCTTTCCAGTGAATCAGCGAGATCCTTCTGCTTCATGTTCCTCAAGATGTCGAGTGTGATCTTCAGAGACTTCTCACTACCACAGATCTCCAGCATCTTCTCAACTATGTACATTCTCTCAATGCATTCTGGGTAATCATCAGCTTCATGACTGTCAAACAATTCATTAATAAACTTCATAAACTTATCCAGCCAAGTAGGATCTTCAGACAGACTCTGATCTTCAAGACAGCATTCAGGGCAATCCTGACTCAGATGGCTCTGGAACAGTTTCAGCTTTTCATCCTTCAGCTTCATCAGAGTGCGCAGGAGAGACTGAAACAAACACATGATGAGGTGTACTGTATCAATGTGTGAAATAAACACATGAAGAGGTGTGCTGTATCAGTGTGAAATAAACACATGAAGAGGTGTGCCGTATCAGTGTGAAATAAACACATGAAGAGGTGTGCTGTATCAGTGTGAAATCAACACATGAAGAGGTGTGCTGTATCAGTGTGAAATAAACACATGAAGAGGAGTTCTGTATCAGTGTGAAATAAACACATGAAGAGGTGTGCTGTATCAGTGTGAAATAAACACATGAAGAGGTGTGCTGTATCAGTGTGAAATAAACACATGAAGAGGTGTGTTGTAACAGTGTGTGAAATAAACGCATGAAAGGTGTGCTGTATCAGTGTGAAAAAAACACATCAAGAGGTGTGCTGTATCAGTGTGGAATAAACATATGAAGAGGTGTGCTGTATCAGAGTGAAATAAACACATGAAGAGGTGTGCTGTATCAGTGTGAAATAAACACATGAAGAGGTGTGCTGTATCAGTGTGAAATAAACATATGAAGAGGTGTGCTGTATCACAATAATAAATTAACACATGACAAATAAAATGGGCCAGAATACATGCAAACAGTAACATTGAAGTTTTGTGATGCTACATGTAAGGATAGAAATGTATTTGCAAATTATCTTGGATAAAGACATGACTCCTTTATATTGACCAAGTCTGTCATTCCTGCAGTCTTCTAGGGGAATCCCCCTCCTGGAGGGGTGGCTGTTAGGGGATAATGGCTATCCTTTAAAGACACGGCTGAAGATAATATAATAGAGTCTGTGAATAGTCATTCAATCGAAAACTCACCATGCACTGTAGCCCAATAGAGAGGACGTTTGGAATGCTGAAAATGCACTTCAGATGTTTGCATAAGTCAGGTGGAACTTTACAATACAGCCCTCAGAAGGCCTGCATATACTTTGTGGTGTGTTGTGTGTTGCATAACATTGCCAAAGTCATGGATGTCTCAGACATAAATGAGGACACATTATAGGACTTTAGAAGGCGTGATGCTGAACTGTATGTGCTGATGCATATTAATGAGATACCCCAGCAGCACGGGCGAGGAGGAATCAGCTGGCAGAAGAGCTGCTTCATCTACAGCCTGTTATGCAGACAGAATGGTTCATTTGATTTAAAAAATCCACAACATTGCCCAGCGAACACTGCATTTATTTTGACATTTTAAATCACCTTTTTATGATTTATTTTCAAATATGTTCTGCGGGATTCACTGAGCATGATGGTCGTTTTTTAGATCTCCAAATTTTAATGGACTCGCACAGAAACAGGTCTTTTATGACAGAGGTAAATCTGTTTTTTCTAAGACTTTTAAAATCCACCATTATATTACCAATCCACCAAGGTGCAAGTGCAGGTGGCTTTTTTAAGACCTTGGTGCTTGCATACCAGGCAGCTAAGGGGTCAGCACCTGGATACATCCAGAGGATCATCAGACCCTACACACCAGCCAGACCTCTCCGTTCTGCCACTTCTGGACGCTTGGCACCTCCCCCTCTTTGTGCCTGTACTTCCCGCTCCCGTCTGCTGTCTGTCCTGGCCCCGCGCTGGTGGAATGACCTCCCCGTGGCGGTCAGAACAGCAGAGAATCTAACTACCTTCAAATGCAGACTGAAGACTCATCTCTTCACCTCTCCCCACCCCTCCCTAGCCTATAGTTTAGCTCGTTGTACCTAGTTAGGCTAATTCGAGCATGTTAGTTTTTATTTGGCAGGATTGTTTGTCTAATTCTGATCAGGAAATTGTGATTTCAGTGCTAGTTTGTATTTGGCAGGGTTGTTTGTTTGCTGAACAGGTTACTCTACAGGGTTGGAGTCCTGATCTATGTGGTCATTCCGGCATTACAATCTTTATTTCGCTCTAGTATGTTTCTTTTGTACCTCTGCACCTGGAACTAATGCACTTGTTGTACGTCGCTCTGGATAAGAGCGTCTGCTAAATGCCTATAATGTAATGTAATGTAATAAGGAATGTGAGATGATATGCTGATTGGTTTATCACATGTTCATGCCCAGGACACACCTATAAATTAAGACAGTAGGATCAACCCATTGGAACTTTGTGCCTTACATTGCGCTCAAATAATCCACTGTTAAACAAGTATAAGTGGGTTTGGACAAAACCTAAATGCACTTGTACCATGCACTTTAGACCATGCGCTAAGATCATTAAAATAGAACATTTTTTATTGCATTTTTTAAATGTTTAAGTAAAAAGCTGGTTTATTGTGTTCATATGATATTCCACTTTAGATGGTCATGAATAATATAAAAAAGGTGCAATATGTTATTAATGTTAAGGGCAATGTCAGGCACTTGTAAACATTATCCTTGCACTAAATTATATAGGCATTATATATACTCAAATGGATTTATGCATTTATGCACAAAGAAAACACATAACCAATTAAAAAAGATCTCATACCTTTTTTGCGGAAGATAATTTATCTGAACTCTTATCTTCGAAAGAGCTGGACTTCAGTGACTGCTGGATCCTGTGAACAAAACATGGAGACAGAGCTTCCAGTTAAACTCATCCTCTTGCTGCAGCTCAACTCACGGCACATGGAGACAGAGCTTCCAGTTAAACTCATCCTCTTACTGCAGCTCTAACTCACAGCACATGGAGACACAGCATCCAATTACACTCATCCTCTTACTGCAGCTCTAACTCACAGCACATGGAGACACAGCATCCAATTACACTCATCCTTTTACTGCAGCTCTAACTCACAGCACATGGAGACAGAGCTTCCAGTTAAACTCATCCTCTTACTGCAGCTCTAACTCACAGCAAATGGAGACAGAGCGTCCAGTTAAACTCATCCTCTTACTGCAGCTCTAATACACAGCACATGGAGACAGAGCTTCCAGCTAAACTCATCCTCTTAGTGCAGCTCTAACTCACAGCACATGGAGACTGAGCTTCCAATTAAGCTCATCCTCTTACTGCAGCTCTTAGTTACTACAGATCTGAATATTGTATAAAACAGCTCACCTGCAACTGAATGGTGCCAGTAACCTTGAAGTATGATTAAAAAGTAGTGTCAATTTGAACCTCTTTAATTACCTTTGATCACCAGTGAACTCTCCTCTGAACTCGATTTCACGATCCATTGAACGATCACTCTTCATAGACAGACAGCTAGGTACAGGTGACCCTGCTCTTTCTACCTGGACCCTGTGAGAAAAACATGAAGACACAGCATCCAGTTAAACTCATCCTCTTACTGCAGTTCTAACTCACAGCACATGGAGACAGAGCTTCCAGTTAAACTTATCCTCTTACTGCAGCTCTAACTCACAGCACATGGAGAAAGAGCATCCAGTTAAACTCATCCTCTTACTGCAGCTCTAACTCATATCACATTAAATATCTGATTCATGCATTTATACCTCTTCCTCTCAGTGCTGAGGGTTCCTCCTTTGGTCTTTGGCTCCTCTGAGAGACTCATTTTTGAAACAGTGCCCTCTATCTAAGGAGGCAGGAACACATCAGACCAGACTGGACCACAAGTGGCTTCCAACCCAAATTAGCCTGCAAACACACAACATGAGAACACACTAAACATTGACACATAAAGACACACACACACACACAATATAGCGTAGTTTTGACTGGAAGCAATGCAGAATTTAAATGGGCCCTGAAAATGTACTATACAGACATCTCAAGGAGGAGTGGTGTTACCCTTGATACTGAAGCTCAGGAGCGTGTGTCCAGAAAAACACCAGAGCGCACTAGAAACAGTGTGTCGAGGCTTGATTAGTTTCTGCCATAAACACGTGATCAATGACATCCGAATCTTCATTCGGTACACACAACCATGTGACCGCTTTGGTAACTGACTCAAAGGAAGCAAAGCTTTGGCACAGGTTTCGTGGGTAGAGCAAGCAGTTTGTGTCTGTCGTGAGATAGTGAGTCACAGTGACTGCTTTAAGAATCCAAGACATTGTGCAGAGATGGAACCAGCCAGGAACAGCGAGTGGTCTGCAGTTTGGGAGCATTTTAAAATGATATCAGCAACTAAGCTTTATCCTCCTGAGACCCAGGGGAAAAAAAGGTTCAAAATGACATTCTATATTTTCTGTGTCATAATATATATATATATATATATATATATATATATATATATATATATGTGGTAGGGTGGGCGTGGTTTGGCGTCGGCTGCAGAGAGAGAGAGTGACAGGAGCGGCTCTTGGATACAACGTCACAGCTGTCAGGTGGAGGTAATGGGCGCCGATAATTGCTAATTGTTTAATTGCGCTGATTGCCTCTGATTGTTCAACAGTGAGCCTGGGGTTTTTAAAAGCGGAGACCGGGAGCCTTAAAAGAAAAAAAGCTGCCGGCGGAGAAAGGACCTGAATCGGTTGTATGCAGAAAAAATGTATGTTCGTTATATAAAAAAGTAAAAAGGAAAGAAAAAGAGAAAGAGGAGAAAGAGTGCCTCGCCATTTGGTGGGCGGTCGGGCCCTCCGATATTACCTTCTGTTAATACCTTCGTTATATAAAAAAAGGAAAACGGAAAGAAAAACCGTGTCCTGTGTATGTATATCAAAAGCCAAATCAGCTGAAATAAAAGAGCATGCAAGTGCGGAAAGAACTTGTGGTTTCCCGTGTTTCTGTGTGTTGGAAGTTCAGAGGGGTGGCACTCGTCTTGCCACAGTGGTGGCCCATACGGGGGGCGAGAGAAACTTCCAACACAGTATAACATGGAACACAGCCCGGAGCATGGCGAAACCCCACAACCTGTGGTAGCGCTGGCCAGGATGCTGGAGGGGACGGCAGCCATGCAAGAGAGGCAGGCTGCGTCACACGTGGAGCAACTGGAGGCTTTGTGTGCCCAGTCCTCCCTCCAGACTCAGGCGCTGCTGCAGCTGGCTGCTGCGGGAGAAACTAGTTCCCGAGAGTGATAGACACGGCCCCAAGTCCATCTTCCAAAAATGACCCAGGATGACGACTCCGAGGCATTTTTGGATAGTTTTGAGGTGACAGCGGGGGCGTGTCGATGGCCAGAGGAGGAGTGGGTCGTCCGCCTCCTGCCCCTCTTTACAGGGGAAGCGCAACAGGCAGCACACAGCCTGCCCCCAACAGAGAGGGCCGATTACCCGACCCTGAGAAAGGCAGTCCCGGACCGCCTGGGATATAGACGCTTTCATCGGACGCATGCGCGTTGCCAAGGTTATGCGCTTGGCCCTAAGTTAACTTCCGGTCTGTGTTTGTTTATTATTGGGTTTGTGTTTGCTGGCTAATATGGCACCGATTACAAACGGAGTGAAAGTTAAACTGATGAGCAGACTGACACTGGGCTCAGGTTGTTGTGCTGCGGGGTGCAACCTAGAACAAATGCCATTTCGAAAATTTGTAAAAAGTACATTATTTAACTTTGTAACCCCACTAGGGAATTGTGAAACAAATTGCTTGAATCCCTGCTATATTATTATAGCTGGTGCTTGCCCATTGTTACTTCGTATTTCTGAGAAATAACTGGACAGCGTTACCTGTTAAAATGTAAGTCCTGTAAAAATACACATAATAAACTGTTTAAATAAATAAACCAACTTCATACATACACATTTAGTAATACTAATACAGCCTTATTTACTATATCAACTTTAAGAAAAGCAACACGCTCGTTATTATCTCATCGTGACCCATTAAAGCCAATGGCGCAGACGTTGCTTCATACTTTCAAACCGCTTTCCCAAAGGCTATTTTGCGTCCTGCGACTTGAGTTACAACAGTGAATATGTACGGATTCCTAGACGTGCTGATAGCGACCACCCTTTCTCATATTAACCTCAAATACGCAAGACAGGACACTTATACAGTATGCTAGCAAATTTATGTTAAGTTCCATTCATTTATATAGGGTTGTGGATACACGACCCCTTAGCAACCAAAAGCTAGCGCTGGACCACCTCTGACTTATTTGCCGGCACAGAAAAAAAATCGTGAAAGTGTTGAAAAAATAACCACGGGAGGATAACAAGGACGTTTTTTCCTACTTAACTAGGTATAGGTTGTTACCGACATTTCACCTATTTCATATATAGTTGCAAATCAGTTTACGTTTTCCTGTCTGTCGAACGAAGGTGGTCGAATAGGTGCTCTCACTGTAGCACTGACTTTGTTTCAGGTAACAAACTCATGATAAGCGATAACTAATAGCTAGCTGACCAGTAACAAGCCTCAATAGTTATGAACAATTAGCTAACTAAATTGACTGTAGGTAGCTAGCTAGCTAGCTAAACGTAGCTAACATTGTATAAATTATACACAGAAACGTTAGATCAATACTAGTAGATGATACGCTATAACTACGTTTTGAACGAACGTTATGATACCTGTTTCCAATGACTTGACAATGTTACATTGCCTGATCATTTTTTGTTGTGGTAACCTATCAAGATGACCCAAACTATTAGAGCCACGATGTTTTTTAATCAATGCATGCTATACAAATAAATACCTATAGTAATTACATTGGCTACACATGCTGCCCAGCACTAGCCCCATTTTGTGTCTCATGTAATCATCGTTTTTAAGCAATTTAATAGAAAGAGTGCACTTTTTACACAAGAATGTGCATGTAACCAGAATAGTTATGGATTATGCAAGGAATGTATGATGCTCCGCAAGGTGTAATACTGTCAACAGTTATCTGTTTCTGTCGCTTGTTTTTCTGGTAGTGTAACGTTATCGCATTTGAGTTTGGCTAAGTAACGGTTCTTTTCTTCAACTGGTAAGCCCAAACAATACTGGCTTGCCATAGTTTTAACTAGCTAGCTAACGTAATTTACTTGTTATTTATTTTGCTTGTTATCAGAAATAGTCTAGAGGGACTCTGTTGTTATTGATTGTTTGCGGAAGTCGGCCGGAAGTTAAGTTAGGGCCAGAACAACGCACATGTGCAGTAACGTTTGTTTATGTTGTTACCGTTGAAAGCATCTATAGTCCGGAGGAACACCGGAGACGGTTCCGAGAGACGACCCTGACAGGAGAGGACCGGCCGTTCGCATATGTGCAGAGGCTGCTGGACATGGCGCGGCGGTGGCTGCGTCCGGAACTCCGCTCAGCAGACGGGGTGGTGGAGCTCGTGACCCTGGAGAGGTTCCTAGACGGCCTCCCGGGGGAGACTGCGAAATGGCTGAGGGGCCACCGACCGACCAGATTGGCAGCTGCCATCACCCTGGCAGAGGACCACCTGGCGCTCTACCCCCGCAGCCAGTCACAGCAGCAGCAGCAGCAGCAGCAGGGGCGGGCAGAAACTGCTCTGCGCAAGAGAGCCCCTCCTCGTTCCCTTCCTCCCCCCCTTCCTTCCTCCCTTCCCCCCTTCCCCGTGCCCAAACCCCCTCATTTTCTCGCAACAACCCTTTTTTTTTCTGTTTCCCCAGCCCCAGGCGGCGGGGTTTGACCCACAAAGAGCTCCTCAGACGCCCGGACCGGGGTGTTGGCAGTGCGGACAACTGGGTCACCTGCGCCGCGAGTGCCCGCTCATGGAGGTGGGGCAGGTGGTTTGTGTTGTCGGTCCGCCCACCTCCGCTCCCGACCCAGACGGAGCGTACTGTATTCCGGTAAGGATTCAAGGGAGTGAACACCAGGCGCCGTTGGACTCAGGGGCTATGCAGACCATGATTCAACAGAGCCTGGTTCGACCCGAGGCATTGTTAGAAGCACCACGGGTGTCTATAAGGTGTGTGCATGGGAATTTACACGAATACCCTCTAGTCTCCATAGAAATTTGTTTTCAAGGAAAAAAGCATAAAATAAAGGCTGCAGTTAGCTCCCGTCTTTCGCACCCTCTGATTTTAGGCATTGATTGGGCGGGGTTTCACCAGGCAGCTGGTAAAATAGGGGGGGTGCATGCATGACGGGTAGGGCTGTGTGACGTGTGTGCTGCTGTCAGTGGTGACACGGGGTCGTCTGACACGGCAGAGGGGGAGTCGGTCCCGGGGGAGACTCGGGTGGAGACTCCTCAGGTACGGAGTGGACGGAGCCGTGCCAGCGGGCGTTTGAGAGGGTAAAAGAAGCTCTCTGTGGGGAGCCGCTCTTGTTCACACCTAACTTCTCTCTCCCTTTTGTGTTGCAGACCGATGCGTCGGACAGAGGGCTGGGAGCCGTTTTGACCCAGCAGGTGGAGGGAGTCGACCACCCCGTGCTGTACATTAGCCGGAAACTGTCACAACGGGAGGCGAAGTACAGCACGGTGGAGAAAGAGTGCCTGGCCATTCGGTGGGCAGTCGGGGCCCTCCGTTATTACGCTATAAAAAGCCAAGATGTTGTTAGAGAGTGAATTATTTCCACATGATTTTAAAAACTCTCGACGGGTCAGAGCGGTTTTGGCGGCACGAGGGGGACCTACACAATATTAGGCAGGTGGTTTTAATGTTGTGGCTGATCGTGTAGGCTCCCTATTTTAAAATACGATCCCTATGTTAAAAACAAACAGGATTAAACGCTCTTTTATCCCAAGTGTCACTGGCTTTCTTAAAGTTATAGTTATAGTGATATGTTTTGCAGTGATTTTAATGTTTATCTGTTGTCATAAATATAGTTATTGCTATTTATTATATACTATGCTGCAGTACAAACTGCCCCATAAAGACGCTAACTAACACCAAACCTATATCCTTTGTGTTATATACTGGCCACTTTATTAGGAATACCCCCTCATTAATGCAAACAGGCTACTCCTAACTGCACATTATGTGGCTGTAACTCAATATAGACATTACATTACATTACAGGCATTTAGCAAACTCTCCTATCCAGAGCGACTTACACAACTTCTTTTTTGTCGCATATTTTTTAAAATTACATCCATACAGCTGGATATATACTGAAGTAATGCAGGTTAGGTACCTTGCTCAAGGGTACTACGGCAGTGTTCTACCTGGGACTCGAACCTGTGACCCATAGGTTACAAGGCCAGGTCCTTACCTATTAGAATGGGCAAGATGTGTGATCTAAGCGACTTTAAGTTCTGTGGATTCTCACACCCCCACACACCTAGAGCATGACAAACAATGAGTCTGCGCTGAACCCCGGAAACCAGGGGCTAGATATAGGACTCCCACACCTGACCCTCATCAGGGACAATTAACTCAAAGCCAATGCGTGTGAGGTGCCATCACCTCACCATAGGACTCACACACCTGCCCCTCATCAGGGACAATTAACCCACAGAAATCTGTCAGTGAGAGGTGCCACCACCTCACAACTGTACCTGCTTTAAATATGTTCCTGTCAATGTGTTGGAAAAAACACCCTGCCAAACCAGACATTTAAACTGCAACAGGGAGATTTAAACCTAACTGCTGGTGCCTTAAAGCCAATTGTTCTGCATTGCAGGAGATATGGCTGTAAACTGCTGTTTCATAAATGATCCAGATTATGTTTTAACAAAAACAGTTTATGTATTGATGGGATTATATATAGTCTATCAGTGCTTTTTCATTGATTGATGTTACACTGTAATCACATACTTATAAAGGATAGTACTGTCCAATCATATTAAAAAGCCAGCATGATCTCTCTGACCTCACTTGCAATAGATTTTTTTGTAGAGAACAGTGCTGTAATTTATACTCAAGGATTTCAAAAACAAGATGGACCCACTGCACTTTGCACACAAGGTGAAGCACAGCATTGATGATTCTCTACATTTTTTTTCCATTGTAATTTACTTTCAGTCCAGTGAACTTCTGCCTTGAAACCTCTAGAGTTCAGTCACTTGCTTGAATACATCTGCTTTGTGTTTACAGTATTCCAACAATCCCAGAGATTTGATAGTTGTCAAAAAATACTCTGATACTTTTGGCCATTTCCAGCTCCTGCCACGGTACATAATGGTTTCATTAAATTCCATTTATCTTCAGGATGGAGGTGCAATTTCAAATAAATTCACTTGTCGACGCACTGAAGAATTTGTTGTTGTATACAAAGCACTCATTGTTGTTGTATACAAAGCACACACACAGCACACTGATGCACACAGCCTCACAGTACATTAACACACAGCCCGCCAGGCCCCAGCCATAGACACACACACATGCAGCATACACACACACACACACACACACACACACACGCATGCACACAGACACATACACACACATATACGCACACAACATGAACACAGACACATATACGCACACACACATACACACACACATGCACACACACACACACACACACACACGCACGCATGCACCCACACACACATGCACGCACGTACACACATGCACGCATGCACACACACGCACGTATGCACGTACGTACACACACACACACACACACACACACACACATGCACACACACACACACACACACACATACACGCACACACACGCACACATGGACCCACTCACGCATGCACGCACGTACACACACACGCACTGAGTTGGCCCACACAGCATTTGAACACTCTACCTCCAATGTAATCAGATCCAGGGCTCTTTCTCTCTTTGGTGTGGCTAAATGCTTTAAAAACATTATAATAATCAATATGAATGCAGCAATCTCTCTCTAAAAAACATTAATTCATCATTAAAATCATGGATGTCAAATCACAGGTAAAAGTTATTTAATTCCTCAGCAAATTCAACATCAGAACTATAAGAATCGACTCTCAGAATTATGTTTCTATTCTTCGACTCCATCCCAATCATTGTTTTCATTCCCTCCAAAGCAGAACGTACATTTTGACTACTCAATTGGGCTTCCACTTTGTCCTTATACCGTAATTAATATAATTATATGTAATTCATGACTCTGTGACTGAAGCATGCTCCTGTTTTTAACCTCTGCACTGCTTTTAATTACTGTAACACTGCTGTCTCTTTCCCCATTTGATGTTCACAACTTGTTTGCCTACTGTCTTGTTTAACTTTGTAACTTTGTGTTTTATGTCAGGTCCCCCTTGCAAACGAGATTTAGATGTCAATGAGGTTTTTCCTAATTAAATTAAGGATAAATACATTTTTTTAAATGCTGTTAAAGTTTATTTTTAAGAAATTTGTTTTTCAGCAGCCAGTGATTTGCAGACACTTACAAATGCAAACAGAACTGCAATTAACAGTGTGCCACTTGACCCGGCAACAGTGTACAGTAACAAGTGTCACTGTCAAAATGTAGCCTAGACTGTACCCTTTTAATCAAATGATGGCCTGGTACCTCTGTCATATCCAGCAAGGTAAAATGGTCATAAAGTATCAAAAAATACCTTAATAAATGAAAAACCTTCTAAAAGTATTTTTTAAATTACTTTTTTTTCCCCAAATGGGAAATTTGTAAAAATCTGTTACACCTAAACCACACCATTTATTTTCAGTTTTCTGTTTTACTGAATTAAGGGTGTTATTTTCATTATACCTGCAGATTCCCATTCCTCCCCACACCCCTTCACCAGCTTCTATTCTCTCCATCTCACTCCACAACAGGCTACTTACTCCGTTCTTTTATTCCTTCTTTTACTCTCTCTTCTTTCTTCACATCTTTAAATTGGCGTTTGAGTTTGAAATACTTTGTTTCACAATGACAGACAACAGGAGCAGAGTAAACACCATCCTACAGCCATCCTGCTTTTCTCTTATGACTTCTTCATATCATCACGTAAACAGACACACATAACAGCATTCCTGTGCTGAACATGGGCTCATGATGGTTGATCTGACGTACTGGATAAACAGGTATGGGCTGGGTTGGGGATAACATCTTGTACAAATACATGCATAATTGCTTTTAATACAACATCTGAAAACTTTATCTATGCTTCCTGGACTCCATAAAACTGCTTTTGACAGATACACTTAGACTTAGGGATTTTAGTCTGGTAAAGCAATATTTACACATTTGAGGAAACCAAATTAAAGATGAAGAAACAGCCAAATGACTTCACCAATTGTGGGAAAGCACAGTTAGAATTTGGCATGTTTGTTTCTGTGAGACATATAGTGTAGCAGCACACATTTGGGAGCTGGGGGTTTGGGGAGCACACAGGACGGAGGGTGCAGGGCAGGAGGGGGGAGGGCGGGGTGTTGCATAGCGCCTCAGAACTGGAGTCAGAGAGTAAAAAAAAGGTATTAAAACGGGCGCAAAACAAGTTCAGCTGGTCTGGCAAGTCCTCATCACTATTGATCCCACCTGATCTCGCCTTGTATGGAATGATCGCCTCCACGCCATGCCAAAGATAACAAGAGGCTGTCTCTTTCTCTTTCTGTTTGAGTCTCTAACCTGTCCTTGTATTGGCGCTTGGCAGCTTTTATAGACCTTTCAGAGTTGTGTTTAGATGTCTTATACAACAGATCATTGCCAGAAAATTTACAAATTTAAAATTTATTTTAAAAAATTTAATTGAGTGCCAACAGCTGCAGTTTATTTGTAATAAAAATGTTTTGTCAATGGATAATCAACTGAGTTTCCAATTGGATTCACCCATAAACATAATTATAACTAATGATTTGTGAAAAAGGCCTTTAAAATACAGCCAGGTATAATGAAATAGAACGATTGACAGACATGCTGTCAGTGAGCTGTAACCAAAAGAGTACATATTTGACCTTTATCTGTATGATTGTACATTATGTATCAGTGCCCATTATTTGATTGATGTTAAAATGGACAGAGTTACACTTGTGGAGTCAGGTCAAGTTTCCTCTACGAACCACTCCCTCATTGCCCATCTTCCGCCATGGTCTGAAGACTCATCTCTTCAGACTATACCTGGACTAACTAACTATCACCACACTGCAGATCATTTCTATCACTTAAATCCCCCTCTTTCATGCTACCCATGTACCTCCTGTGCCACTCATGTTACATGTACCTCCATTCAGCTCTTATTGTGCCATTGTCTTGATGTTGTAGCTTGTAGTGCCTCCTGGTTTGACAGCATAGGTTAGGTCAGAGTAATGTTCACTGTGTGTACTGGACTTAATGTGTTCATGGCTATGAGTAACTGTACAAGGTATTGTATCTCATCGGACCTGTGTTTTATAGTGGTTCCAATGAACTTCAGTATGCACTTATTGTGTGCCGATTTGGATAAAATTCTCCGCCAGATAAATGTAATGTAATGTAATGTCTCAGTGATCAGATTCAATGAAAAAAATACAAAGGAAAAGTAATTTATGATTCCATGGCCCTTAAATCTTAATAATAATAAATGTGATATGGAGGTATGATGACTGTGCAGTGTAAAATATTTTTTACAGTTCACGGTGTAGAAGATGCATACTCCTACACGGACTATTGAATAATCAATTATATCTTGTATTTTGAATCTAATCTGAGAAATCTGATCTCAATGACAAATGTCATGGCCACTGTTACCACATACTCCTAATAAAGAAAGAATTACTAGTTCTGTCCACAGATGTTAAAAACCAAGACTGAATCTATAATTTTACACAACATAGAGGGTCCCATCAGAATAAAACATCAGTGTCCCTGTTCTTGCACACCAGTGAAAACATGCAACCATTTATGATGTCTGCAATAATGACAATTTGACAATACTCGTAGTGCAACAGTAATACACAAACAGCCAACCTTCATACCGATGCCTGTGATGGTCTGACCACAGAAAGCTCCTGTAATTCATCTTATTACAAGACTAGCTCTCAGAACTCTGCAAAATGATTATTATTGCTTAATGTACTTGTTACACAGATTCTGTTATTTGTCTTTATCACAGGCCAAACAAAATTATGGTTCAAGCCAGGAAGTGCCCAACAGACAACTCAGTGTGAAACTGAACTTCCACTATCATCTAGTGGGTATTTAGAGGAACTGCAGTGTTATATTTAATACAGTCATTTCTACACCTCCACAGGTGTTCTCGTGTCCTAATAATTGCAGTAGATGTAGCAGTTAAGTAAAATATTTTACAAATATTTCAATGTTTGATCGATCAGAAAAACAGTTTTCATGTCTACATGAGTGGACATAGTGAATCACTGCCCATTCTTTCACCGCTCCGCCTCAGTTCCTGTAGATTCAGTGGGAAACCTGCAGTGATTAATGCACTTCAGACTGTGTTCTGCAGTGTACAGCTGCTGGGAGGCCTAAGGTAGTGAAGGGAAGTGTATGTTTCTGTATTTCTGTATGCACTCCTGGCCACTTCTGCCTAGGCCTGCGGCCTTGTCCCAGTCTATGGTAACATTCCCAGTTACCATGGTGATGAGAAAAGAGCGATGGAGAGCTATGGAGAGGATGGAATGCAGCTCAGGGTCGTCCCAAGTGCACTCCTGCACATGAGTCCTCTGTTAAGATAATGTACTCCATACTGGTGCGTGGCATTAGCAAACTTCTGAGAATTCCTCTGCAAGCTGTATAGTGTGTGTCTCCCTGGTGCCCCTTGTGTTAAAGCCTGTTAAAGGAAACCTGTCTACCTCATGTACAGTGCCATGAAAAATATTTCCCCCCTTCCAGATTTCCTATATTAGTGCATAGTTTCAGATCTTTACAAAAAAGATTAGACAGAGGGAACCGGAGTAAGCAGTCAACGTTTTAGAAACTCCCAACTTCTGCCCTGAGTCTCACCCTCTGGAGTTCAGTCCCTTATAATAGCGTCACAAGACCACCAGATGGCGGAAATCATCCACTTTGTGTTTCCAGTATTCCAATACAGCCCACGGGTCTGATAGCAAAATAAATATTCTGATATTTTTTACCATTTCAAGCTCCTGCCACAGCACATAATGGTTTTATTAAAATCCATTTAGCATGAGGATGGGGGTGTAATTTCAAAGAAATGCACTGGTTGATGCACTGAAGATGCTCATATTTATTGTACACACAGAGCACGTACACAGCGCATCAATACACACACATGCACACAAATGCACAACATGCACACACACGTACACAAACACACACCCACACACATATACACCATGTTCACCTGATCACATGGATAGATGGTTTGATACTGTGGTTTGTGTCTTTGGATGCCCTACTAGACTGAAGGCTTTTCTTTCTGGGGAGGCAACGCTCCTTCAGTGTGTGTAGCAGGATGCCGGCCATGTTCTACCAGATCATTGTGGCCGGTGTCCTGTTCTACACCAGTATGTGCTGGGCTGGGAGCCTCTACTCCAGGGACACAAAGAGGCTCAAACTGATCCAGAAGACCAGCTGCCACCCTCTGCTGTTGTTTTGGGTGCAATGGGCGGTTGCCACCTCTCCCCCCCCCCTTCTCTGCTCAGCCTTGCCCCTGCCATGCCCGTGTTCTCCAGAAGGTGGAGCACTGACTGGCGGGTGAACCCCCAGCATCCCACCTCCACTGGATATTCTGTCGCAATCTAACCGGCCTCCTTACACTCCTTACACTCTCACACTCCGCTGCCAGGTCAGAGTACTTCAGCCATTTCTGCTCATAGGCTGCTTCTGCCCCCTCCTCTCATGGGAGGGTGAGCTCCATAAGGATTGATGCCCTTTCACAGGAGAGGCGTCTCTGTTTGCCTCCTGTCTGCTGGTCTCCAGTATTTCCAGAAGCTTCCGCAGGAGCTGGTCATACCTCCATCTGTAGTACCCCTGTGCTGGCGCAGTCTCACAGCCTGACAGCATGTGCCGGAGGTCTGCTCTGTGTCCCTGTGCTGGAGGCCTGCTCTGTGTCCCTGTGCTGGAGGCCTGCTCTGTGTCCCTGTGCCGGAGGCCTGCTCCGTGTCCCTGTGCTGGAGCCATCTCACAGCCTGACAGACCTGCTGTGTGTCCCTGTGCCGGAGGCCTGCTCTGTGTTCCTGTGCCGGAGACCTGCTCTGTGTCCCTGTGCCAGAGGCCTGCTCTGTGTCCCTGTGCTGGAGGCCTGCTCTGTGTCCCTGTGCTGGAGTTGTCTCACAGCCTGAGAGAACATGCCGGAGACCTGCTCTGTGTCCCTGTGCCGGAGGCCTGCCCTGTGTCCCTGTGCTGGAGCTGTCTCACAGCCTGACAGAATGTGCCACAGGCCTCGTTTGGGGGCAGCACAGAGTGGACGGTCTCATCTGCACCAAACCATTAGCGCAGGTTCTGAGGAGAAGGCAGCGTGTCATAATTAGCCCTGATCAGGAAGCTAAGCCTGGCTTGTGGTATCTTTCACCAGCCTGACCCACTGAGCGATCGGTCCACCACACTTTCCCACGCTGTCCATCCTCCCAGACCACCTTAGCAAAACCTGTTACCTCTCCTGTGCCATCCATGGTGGGATGATCCAGAGTCTTCTGTGCCCCTCTGTTTCTCTGCTGGGGGAGTTGTGCCCCTCTGTTTCCCTGCTGGGGGGGTTGTGCCCCTGTTTCCCTGCTGGGGGGTTGTGCCCCTCTGTTTCTCTGCTGGGGGGGGCTGTGCCCCTCTGTTTCCCCGCTGGGGGGGTTGTGCCCCTCTGTTTCCCTGCTGGGGGGGTTGTGCCCCTCTGTTTCCCTGCTGGGGGGAAGCAGTCAGGTAGAAGCAAACTGCAAACATAGAATGCATATCAGGCCACTGCTATATGTACCACAATTAAACCATCAGTGAAAGCCCAGGATATACTGGTATATTTATAAATCAATGACAAACTATGTTCTACAGCATATCCAGCAATTTACCCACCCAGATATAATTTATGATTAACAATGTTGTACATTTAAGCTCTCATAAAACACCAATAGTACAGATTCTGATGTAGCCATCTGAAAGGAACTTCTTAGCTTACAAAGGAGATGGTACAGTAGAATGGGCACATCCAACTTGTTCAGGTGCAGGGCATAAACAATATATAGAGTAAAAAAAATGTCTGATGTTTGAACAGACTAGGCAGAATTTGTTTCATTTCAAACAAATTGGAATATGGGTTTAACAACAGCATGCCTTTGGAGCTGAGACGCGCAAGTGAGTACGTTTAACATGGTCGGTGAAAATAGAGGTGATATGTGTTATTCAACCAATCATTTAAACAGAAACATTTACACTCTAGACATTTGACACGTAAACAGTAAAAATAACACATACAAATGCAACATTACAAACTTGCACCAGCAGGCCTTATCTGAAAAATAATCACATCATCAGAACAGACAGAACAGACATTGCCACAGGAACACCTAACACAAACGCAATTTTCCCCCATGTGGAATAAGCCGGCATTTTGGAAAAACAGAGTTGCGCGGTCTCTAATAAAAATGATTAACATGGCTTACAGGCTCGTCACGGAACAGAAATAATATAAAATGACACCAACACAACAATCCTGTAATGTAATTACAGTATCACATTTTGCAGTAAATTATTGACTTATCAATATTCAGTCCAAAAGCTCTTATGAGATGCCACTGTTGACATTTTTAAGTTTGGCCTTACAATCCTTCCAGCTTCTCACATTGTTATGCCTGGATTTGTGAAATGGTCAATCACTGTGGCTCTAAATTCATTCGATACAACAATATTTCTGCTACCTGCTTGACCACAACCTCAGCCACAACCACGACCCGTCCATCAGTATCAACTGCATTGGGCTGCTCCATGTTGTCAGACACTGCTGAAATTCTCCCACGTCACTCTGCTGTGAACACTCCACTGGCTACCGGTCGCCGCCAGGATCCGGTTCAAAGTCCTGACCCTCGCCTACACTGCTGCCAACAGGACAGCCCCCATCTACTTGCAGGACATGACTCGATTCTATGTGCCTGCTCGACCACTCCACTCTGCGGCAGCAGGGCGCCTTGTAACCCCTCCCACCCGCCCAAAGGGATCACAGAGCTTCTCCACCCTAGCTCCCCAGTGGTGGAACAAACTCCCCATCCCTCTCCGAACCTCCCCCTCACTACCCATCTTCCGCCGTGGCCTGAAGACTCATCTCTTCAGACTATACCTAGACTAACCACCACCACACTGTATATTTCACTCTTTAAAAAAAAAAAAAAAAATAAAAAAAAAAAAAAATTTAAACCCCCCCCCCCCCCTTTTCATGACACTTGTTACATGTTGCCCCATCCCAGCACTTTTTGGTAATTTGTATTTGTCCTAATACTGTAGCTTATTCTTCTGCCTAGTTGGCTTTGTAGAGGTTAGGTCAGAATAGTGTTCACTGTGTGAACTGTGTTCTTGGCTAGAAATAGCTGTACAAAATAAGTATTGTACCTTACTGAACCTGTGTTTAGCAGTTGTCCATGACCATGAAATGCACTTTTTGTACGTCGCTTTGGATAAAAGCGTCTGCCAAATAAATGTAATGTAATGTAATGTAATGAATGTAGTGCTGTAAAACAGCCTTTTATGTTGGGATTATCAATCATGCTGCAATGTGACTCACCTGGGCAATGTTGCTGGAATTGACGAGGCAGGATTGCAAACATCTTGACTTCATTTCACAATCTGCACATCTAGCAATAAGCACTGGAACATTGTATTAATATGAGACGACTGTATTGTGAAAACTGAGTGCGATTTAGAGTTGTGCACTTTGTTGGTAGGTACTGCAATGAGTGTCTTAGGGTAAGAATTTTGCCTGTCAGTTTGGCAAATTGAGTCAAAGCAATCATAACATACTGTAATGCATTTGTAATGTGTGACTGCAGATATTATAAATGCATCTGAAAAAATGAGAAAAAACTGCAGGGTCTCAGCAACATCTCAAGAGACTGGATGTCATGCAAACCACACTTCTGCCCTGACTTTGGCTTAGTGGTCTAATCCATTCAACTGATGTGCAGCAGATCCAGGTTCAAACCTACAGGAAAACCATTTATTTGAGAGGTAACATAAATGTACCATATCAATAGACAAGCAGTGACTTTTCAAAATGTATTGAGTTGTGGTTACACTACAGTAACAAAAGCAAGCATTCATCAGACACTACACAACTTTTCTTATAATGGATTTTATTTCCACTACTGTAGATGAATTTCATTGCTTCAACTGTGCAGATTTTAGCCCCATGCTGATCTACTCATATTGAGCCCATAAACAATCCCATACAGAATATGTAATAAGTACCAGTGGCACAGGAGTTCAATACATCACACAATAATAAATCACAACAGCAAAACATTTGATATTTTTATAATTCAGGTTTAATCATTGCATATTATTGTCTGAAAATACAGAAAATTAAAGCAACAAAAAAACAAAATCAATCCTAACAGAATAAATAAGGAAACTCAATCCATCATTGTTTACAGTAATGAAAGGAAATAAGTACACTGCAGTGATCATTCTGTATTCTCCCTATCAGCTGCATTTGCCCACAGAAATTTGCACATTGGAACTCTTGTGAAAATGAATGAAAGCAACTGTAAAAACTAGTAAAATGCACATTTAAGTGGAGGAGTTTGCCACTGGCTTCTTTCAAAAAAGATGCAGATACAGGAGACAGAATTATTACTTCAAAAACATTTTACTCTGCCATCTTTTGGCATTATTACTCTCAATGTTATATTAATGTTTTAATAATCAAAAGTACATAAACACACCTTGAACATTTGAAATATAAATTTATCAAAATGTAAAAAAATAAAATTATATTTAAATAGCGAGTACTTAACCTGAACCTGCTAAAAGATCATACTCTGATGTACAGGGTTTAAGCTGTACTGAGGCTAATATTGGGCACAGCTGAAATTACAGTGGTAAGGCATTGGTCAAGGAAGGTTGCAAGTGTGTCGACGTGTGTGCGTGTGTGTGATTGGGTGAGAGTGTGTTTGTGTGGGTGTATTTGTGAATGTGTGTGTGCATGCGTACGTTTGTGGGAGTGACGGTTGATGTGAACATGTGTGTGAGTGCGTGAGTATGCGTGTGTGTGTGTGTGTGCCCGGATTGCATGTGTGAATGGGTAAGAGAATGTGTGTGTGTGTGTGCACGCATGTATGTGTGTGTGCATGTGTGAGAGTATGATTGAGTGCATGAGTATGTGTGCACACAGGTGCGTATGTGTATGGGTAAGAGAAAGTGTGTGTGCGTGCGTTTGTGTGAATGTGTGTGAGACTGTATTTGAGTGTGTGTGCGTGCAAGAGAATGAGTGTATGCATGTGTATGTGTGTGTGCGTGAGAGTGCCTTTGTGAATGTGTGTGTGTTTATACATGTGTGTGTGTGTGTGTGTGTATGTATGGGTATGAGAATGTTTGTGTATACATGTGTATATGGTGTGTGCACGCATGTAAGTGTATGCATGTGTGTGCATGTGTGAGCGCATGAGTATGTGTGTGTGCGTATAGGTAATCGAATGTGTGTGTTTATACATGTGTGTGCGTGCGTATGGGAATGAGAATGTGTGTGTGTTGACACATGTTTGTGTTTGTGCGTGAGTGCATGAGTGTGTGTGTGTGTGCGCATGCGTTTGCGAATGTGTGTGTCTGTATACTGTATGTGAGTGTTTGAGTGAGAGAAAGAGTGTGTGTGTGTGCACATACGGGTATGAGCGTGTGTATGTTTGCATGCGTGTGTGTGTGTGTACGTGAGATTGTGTGTGGAGGTGTGTGTGAGTGACTGGGTGTGAGAGAGTGTGCATGTGTAGGTGTGTGAGCGTGTGTGCATGACTGAGAGAGAAAGGGTGTGTGTGAGAGTATGTGTGTGTGTGATGGAGTCTATGTGAGAGAGAGAGGGTGTGTGTGTGTGTGTGTGACTGTGTGTGCGAGAGTGTGTGTAGGTGTGTGAGCGCGTGTGTGTGGGTCTAGGTGCATATGAGTGTGTGTATATATATATATATATATATGTGTGAGTGTGTGACTGAGTGTGTGTGTGTATGTGTATATGAGTGTGGGTGTATATAAGTGTGTGTGTGTGTATGAGTGTGTGTGTATACATGTGTGTGTGTGTGTATATATGTGTGTGTGTGTGTGTGTGAGTGTGTGTGTGTAGGTGTGGGTGTGTGAGGGTCTAGGTGTATGAGTGTTTGTGTTTATATATGTGTGTGAGTGTGTGATTGAGTGTGTGTGTGTATGTGTATATATATGTGTATGTGTGTGTGTGCATGTGTTCGAGTGTATATGCGCACATGTGTGTGTGTATGCGTGTGTGTGCATGTTTGTGTGTGCGCGCATGTGTGTGTGTCTCTACTCCAGTTAGCAGAGGGACACTGAGGAGTGTGTGTGTTGACACGTGTTTGTGTCTCTGCACGCATGTATGTGTGTGCGTGAGTGCATGAGTTTGTGTGTGTGTGCGTGCGTTTGTGTGAATGTGTGTGGATGTGAGTGTGTGTGTGTGTGTGTGAGTGACTGAGTATGAGAGAGAGAGAGTGTGTGTGCATACGGTTATGAGCGTGTGTATGTATGCATGCATGTGTGTGTGTGAGTGCACTGGTGAATGTGTGTGTTTGTGTGTGTGAGAGATTGTGTGTCTGTGTGTAGGTGTGGGTGTGCATGTGTGTGATTGGGGGTGTGAGTGATTGGGTGTGAGAAAGCGTGTGTGTGTGTGCGCGGGTGTTTGAATGCGTGTGCATGACTGAGAGAGAAAGGGTGTGTGAAAGTATGTGTGTGTGTGTGGATGTGTGTGTGTAGGTGTGGGTGTGTGTGTCTATGTGTATCTGAGTGTGTATGCGTAAGTGTGTGTGGTGTGTGTGAGTGGGTACGTGAATGTGGTGTGTGTGTACGTGAGTGTGTGTGTGTGTGCGTGCATGCATGCGAGTGTGTATGCGCACGTGTGTGTGTGTGTATGCGTGTGTGCACGTGCATGTTTGCGTGTGCGTGCATGTGCGTGTGTGTGCATGTTTGTGTGTGCGTGCGTGTGTGTGAATGTGTATATGAGTGTGTGTGTGTGTGTGTGTGTGTGTGTCTCTACTCCAGTTAGCAGAGGGACACTGAGGAGTCCCACACTCTAAATCCAGCACAGAGGGGTGTGTGTTGAGTGAAGTGTGTGTGGAATCTGTGCAGGAGGGTCAGTGTGTCAGAGTCAGAGACGCTGTAGAAGGACACAGTGCCGGCCGGACGGTCCACACACACTCCTACCCTGTACACACACACTCCTCTACCATCATCATCATCATCACACACTCCTGCTCTGCGGTAGGGGGAGGGGGGGGCAGGTATGTCTGTTCGGTTCTCATTGTGCCTGACAGAGTATCTGGGTTTATCACAGTAACTGAGTTTATCAGAGTATCTGTGTTCACACTCCAGACTCCAGGAGTTTTTATCCCATCCAAACCTACAGTCAGAATCCTCTCCTTTCCTGCTGATTCCTTTATCTGTCACTGCTATAAAAACCCTTCCCCACCACTCAGACACACTGAACTCAGCCTCCCAGTAACAGCGCTCACACACACTCTCTCTGCACACAACCTGGAGCTCGTACTTAAATCTCTCTGGATGATCAGGATATGGCTCCTCTCTCCCCGGTGTGTGTGTCACCCTCCTGTTCCCCTCAGACAGAGACAGCCTTCTGTACGCTGTGTTTGGATCCAGTGTGAGCTGACAGCCGTCTGCACACCAGAGACATTAATGAGATGAATTATCATTATTAATATTCACCTCATTATGTGTGTGAGAGAGAGAGCTGTGATAGTACCTGTGTGTGTGTATATACATGTGTGCTTCTGTTTGTGTGTTTATGTGTGTAAGAGAGAAGTCTCTCACACACACACACACACACACAGCAGAGTGTGTACCTATGGAAAGTGTTCTGTGTCGATACACACTCACATTTCCTGGGTCCTGGTTTGGTCCTGTTCTCTCCTCCATGGTCCACACTGTAAGAACAGCAGAACAGAATTTAGAATTTTAACAATCCTTTATTTCCACTCTCAACACACCAATGACATCACGTAAATAAAAACAAAGACACAATAAAACACAAAATCAAGATCACATGAAAAATACACAAATCTGTCACAAAGGAAACTTATTCCATTCCCTCACCCTATTCCACGTGCAAAAATAGCTCCCCTCCCTCCACTGAACATAAAACACCCTTATAACACACACACTCTGAAACACACTCAGGTTCTCCATTGCTTTGTAATACTGAAACTCCACCATCACTGTGTCCCTGATCAAACCCCTAACTACAACAACCACATCTTATTTACTGCCGTGATCCCCTGCAGCACCCTCCACAGGAGATCCCCAACCCTCTTGAGTAACGCTGGTGTGAACAGTGCCCTCCATGCCCCCCCCCCCCCCCCCACTCCGTCTGTGTGCGTGTGTGCGTGTGTGAGGTGCAGTGTGGAAACTCTCTGTACTTACAGCAGTGTGAGTGTGTCCAGTTTAGCAGCAGACAGCGCTCTCACTCCTGAGTCTCCTGGGCGATTGTAGCTGAGGTCCAGCTCTCTCAGGTGTGTGTGTGTGTGTGTGTGTGTGTGTGTGTGTGTGAGGCGCAGTGTGGAAACTCTCTGTACTTACCGCAGTGTGAGTGTGTCCAGTTTAGCAGCAGACAGCGCTCTCACTCCTGAGTCTCCTGGGTGATTGTATCTCAGGTCCAGCTCTCTCAGGTGTGTGTGTGTGTGTGTGAGGTGCAGTGTGGAAACTCTCTGTACTTACAGCAGTGTGAGTGTGTCCAGTTTAGCAGCAGACAGCGCTCTCACGCCTGAGTCTCCTGGGTGATTGTATCTCAGGTCCAGCTCTCTCAGGTATGAGGGGTTTGAACATAGAGCTGAAGCCAGAGAATCACAGCCTCTCTGTGTGACTCTACAGCCTGACAGCCTGCAGAGAGAAGGACACACACACCTTACACACATTAATATAAACTAACAGGGCTGTGTGTGTTAGACACATAGCAGTGTGTTACACACCTTACACAGATTAATATAAACTAACAGGGCTGTGTGTGACAAACACATAGCAGTGTGTTACACACCTTACACACATTAATATAAACTAACAGGGCTGTGTGAGTCAAACACATAACAGTGTGTTACACACTGTGGCAGTGAGTGCCACCCCTCCTAGCCTGAAACACACGCACGGGAGACAAGTTTTCCTTTCTTAGCACGTCGTGCTATTTTTATTTCAAGCTCTTCGCTTTCTTTACAATGATGATGATACAACAACGGGGTTTTCCGTATCGGTCTTTTCACCGGCGCTCCTCTTCTCCGGCTTCCGGTCGCGCTTTTAAAAACCCCAGGCTCACTGTTGAAAGCAATCAGAGGTAATCAGCGCAATTACACAATTGACAATTATCGGCGCTGATTACCTCCACCTGTCAGTTGTGGCGGGGGATCCGAGAGCCGCTCCTCTCACACTCTCTCTCTCTGCAGCCGACGCTGAAACCACGCCCACCCCACCACATACCCCCACCGCCCGACTTAGGCCGGGGAGCCATCCGGCCGATGACCAACCCCCCCCCTCCCCCCCCCCTCCTGGGGGCGAGAGAGGAAGTCCGCCACGACCATCCGTGCACCCGTCTATGGATCACGTTGAAGTTAAAAGGCTGCAAAGCCAGATACCACCGAGTGATCCGGGCGTTGGTATCCTTCATGCGGTGGAGCCATTGGAGGGGGGCATGGTCCGAACAGAGGGTGAATGGGCGACCCAGAAGGTAATAACGGAGGGCTCCGACCGCCCACCGAATGGCGAGGCACTCTTTCTCCACCGTGCTGTACTTCGCCTCCCGTTGTGACAGTTTTCGGCTAATGTACAGCACGGGGCGGTCGACTCCCTCCACCTGCTGGGTCAAAACAGCCCCCAGCCCACTGTCCGACGCATCGGTCTGCAAGACAAAAGGGAGAGAGAAGTTAGGTGTGAACAAGAGCGGCTCCCCACAGAGAGCTTCTTTTACCCTCTCAAACGCCCGCTGGCACGGTTCCATCCACTGGACCGGATCTGAGGCACCTTTTCGGGTTAAGTCAGTTAGGGGGCTGGTTAGCTCCGAAAATGCCGGGATGAATCTTCTGTAATAGCCGGCCAGCCCCAAGAACCTCCTTACCTCTTTTTTTGACTTGGGTCGGGGACAGGCTGCAATCGCAGCTGTTTTGTCCACTAGAGGCCGCACCTGTCCACTTCCCAAGTGGTACCCCAAATACCGTACCTCCGCTCGGCCAATAGCACACTTCTTTGGGTTAGCCGTGAGCCCTGCCTGCCTTAAGGATTCGAGCACTGCCCCCACATGCTGCAAATGCTGCTCCCAACTGCCGCTATGAATAATTACGTCATCCAGATAGGCAGCAGCATATCCAGCATGCGGACGCAATACCCGATCCATCAGGCGCTGGAAAGTGGCAGGGGCTCCGAATAACCCAAACGGAAGTGTCCTGAATTGGTACAAACCATCCGGAGCGGAGAAAGCTGTTTTTTCCTTAGATTTGGCAGATAAGGGAATCTGCCAGTAACCCTTGGTTAAATCCAGCGTCGAAAAAAATCGAGCCGTGCCAAGCCGATCCAAGAGCTCGTCGACCCGAGGCATTGGATAAGCATCAAACCGTGACACTTCATTTACTTTTCTATAATCCACACAGAAGCGAATAGACCCATCAGGCTTACCTACCAGCACAATGGGGCTACTCCAGGGACTGTGGGATTCCTCTATTACCCCCAGCTCTAGCATTGCCTTTATCTCTGCCTGAACCAATTTCTTTTTGTGTTCCGGCAACCTATAGGGGCGGGTCCGCACCGTCACCCCCGGGGAAGTGTCAATGTGGTGGTGTATGAGGTGCGTGCGTCCTGGTATGGGGGAAAACACATCAGCAAAACGCTTTTGCAACAAGGCAAGGTCTGCTCTCTGATTCGGTGAGAGATGGTCATCTGAAAGGGTTGAGATCTGATTGGATGAATTTGGTACCTCCGGCCCCAGCTCATCTCTTTCCTTATCCACCGTAATCAGAGAGACAGCCACCACCTCCTTCCACGCTTTCAGGAGATTGAGGTGATAAATCTGTTTTGCCCCCTGTCTATCAGTACGCTCTACCTCATAGTCAACCTCCCCCACTCGCCGTGTGACCGCAAAGGGCCCTTGCCACTTGGCGAGTAATTTAGAACTAGAGGTAGGGAGTAACACAAGAACTTTATCTCCCGGTGAAAATTGACGTAGTTTAGCTCCTCTGTCGTAGTGCTGTTGCTGACGTGCCTGCGCCTCGAGCAAATTCTCCCGTGACAACTTACCCAGTGTATGGAGTTTTGCTCGCAGGTCCAGCACGTACTGTAATTCATTTTTACTAGGACTCGGACCCTCCTCCCAGTTTTCTTTAACTAGGTCCAATATCCCCCGGGGTTTCCTACCGAACAGTAGTTCAAAGGGAGAAAATCCCGTGGAGGCCTGGGGCACCTCCCGCACTGCAAACACCAGAGGAGATAACCACTTATCCCAATTACGGCTATCCTCATGAACGAACTTCCGGATCATAGACTTCAACGTCCTATTAAAACGCTCAACAAGCCCATCCGTTTGGGGATGGTACACGCTGGTTCTAATAGATTGAATACCCAATAACCCGTACAGCTCGCGTAGTGTGCGTGACATAAACTGCGTGCCCTGGTCAGTCAGAATCTCTTTCGGGATTCCGACTCGGGAGATTATTTGAAACAATGCCTGCGCAACACTTTTTGCCGAAATGCTGCGCAAGGGAACTGCTTCGGGATACCTTGTCGCATAATCCACCAGAACTAACACGAAACGGTATCCCTGCGTGCTCCGATCAAATGGCCCGATGAGGTCCATCCCCACTCTCTCAAAAGGGACCTCTATTAGCGGAAGGGGGCGCAACGGCGCTTTTGGGATAGCCGGGGAATTTACTAGTTGGCATTCAGGGCACGACGCACACCACCCGACGCACGTCGGCCCAAATGCCCGGCCAATAGAAACGAGCCATTATCCGGTTCAGTGTCTTCTCATACCCTAAATGACCAGCCATGGGGTTAAAATGAGCCGTCTGAAAAACCATTTCCCGAGAGCTTTTAGGCACCAGCAATTGGGTGATTTCCTCATCAGTCTGAGTGTCACGACACACTCTGTATAACCTATCCCGAATTATTACAAAATACGGGTGAGTGAGTGTTGCATCAGGGCGCACCTGCTGACCATCAATGGACATCACGCGATCAAAGGCAAAGCGTAGGGTGTCATCACGAGACTGCTCGAGTGGGAAATCCTCCATGGGGCGAAACACCGGCACCTGCGGAGTCTCCCCCGGAGGCTCCACTGGGTCCGGCTCCCCCTCTGCCGCGTCGGACGACCCCGCGTCACCGCTGACAGCAGCACACACATCACACAGCCCTACCCGTCGTGAACGCACCCCCCCTATCTTACCAGCTGCCTGGCGGAACCCCGGCCAATCAGTGCCTAAAATCAGAGGGTGCGAGAGGCGGGAGCTAACCGCAGCCTTTATTTTATGTTTTTTTCCTTGACACCGAATTTCTACTGAGACGATAGGGTACTCGTGTAAATCCCCATGCACACACCTTATAGATACCCTTGATGCTTCTAACAACGCCTCGGGTCGAACCAGGCTTTGTTGAATCATGGTCTGCATAGCCCCTGAGTCCAACAGCGCCCGGTGTTCACTCCCTTGAATCCTTACCGGAATACAGTACGCTCCGTCTGGGTCGGGAGCGGAGGTGGGCGGGCCGACAACACGAACCACCTGCCCCACCTCCATGAGCGGGCACTCGCGGCGCAGGTGACCCGGTTGTCCGCACCGCCAACACCCCGGTCCGGGCGTCTGAGGAGCTCTCTGCGGGTCGAACCCCGCCGCCACTGAGCCTGGGGCTGGGGAAATAGGAAAAAAAGGGTTGTTGCGGGGGAAAATGAGGGGGTTTGGGCACGGGGAAGGGAGGAAGGAAGGGGGGGAGGAAGGGAACGAAGAGGGGCTCTCCGGCGCGGAGCCGTGTCTGCCCGTCCTGGCTGCTGCTGCTGCTGCTGCTGTGACTGGCCGCGGGGGTAGAGCGCCAGGTGGTCCTCCGCCAGGGTGACGGCGGCCGCCAACCCAGTCGGTCGATGGCACCTCACCCAGTTCGCCGTCTCCCCCGGGAGACCACCGACGAATCGCTCAAGGGTCACCAGCTCCACCACCCCTTCGGCTGACCGGAGTTCCGGACGCAGCCACCGACGTGCCATGTCCAGCAGCCTCTGGGCGTATGCAAACGGTCGGTCCTCTCCTGCCAGGGCCGTCTCCCGGAACCGTCGCCGATGCTCTTCCGGGCTGTACCCCAGGCGGTCCAGGACCGCCTTCTTCAGGTTTGCATACACCGACCTCGCCGTGGGGGGTAAGCTGTGTGCAGCTTGTTGGGCTTCCCCAGTTAAGAGGGGCAGGAGGCGGACGACCCACTCCTCCTCCGGCCATTGACTCGCCCTCGCAGCCACCTCAAACCCCTCGAGGAATGCCTCCGCGTCGTCCTCCGGGGTCATTTTGGGCAGATGGAGAGCTACGGGGGGTCTGTTCTGTCGCTCTCGGGAGCTGGTTTCTCCCGCAGCAGCCAGCTGCAGTAGAGCCTGAGTCTGGAGGGAGGTCTGTGCCCGCAGCGCCTCCAGTTGTTCAGCGTGCATCGCTGCCTGTCTTTCCTGCATCGCCGCCATCCCCTCCAGCATCCTCGCCAGCGCTACCACCGGTTGTGCGGTTTCCCCCTGCTCCTGGCTGTGCTCCATGTTTGTCTCCTCTGTGTAATTTCAAACTAATGTCCCCGTACGGGCCACCACTGTGGCAGTGAGTGCCACCCCTCCTAGCCTGAAACACACGCACGGGAGACAAGTTTTCCTTTCTTAGCACGTCGTGCTATTTTTATTTCAAGCTCTTCGCTTTCTTTACAATGATGATGATACAACAACGGGGTTTTCCGTATCGGTCTTTTCACCGGCGCTCCTCTTCTCCGGCTTCCGGTCGCGCTTTTAAAAACCCCAGGCTCACTGTTGAAAGCAATCAGAGGTAATCAGCGCAATTACACAATTGACAATTATCGGCGCTGATTACCTCCACCTGTCAGTTGTGGCGGGGGATCCGAGAGCCGCTCCTCTCACACTCTCTCTCTCTGCAGCCGACGCTGAAACCACGCCCACCCCACCACACACACCTTACGCACATTAATATAAACTAACAGGGCTGTGTGAGTCAAACACATAGCAGTGTGTTACACACCTTACACACATTAATATAAACTAACAGGGCTGTGTGTGTCAAACACATAGCAGTGTATTACACACCTTACAGCACATTAATATAAACTAACAGGGCTGTGTGTATCAAACACACAGCAGTGTGTTACACACCTTACACACATTAATATAAACTAACAGGGCTGTGTGTGTCAAACACATAGCAGTGTGTTACACACCTTACACACATTAATATAAACTAACAGGGCTGTGTATGTCAAACACATAGCAGTGTGTTACACACCTTACACACATTAATATAAACTAACAGGGCTGTGTGTGTCAAACACATAGCAGTGTGTTACACACCTTACACACATTAATATAAACTAACAGGGCTGTGTGTGTCAAAGACATAGCAGTGTGTTACACACCTTAATATAAACTAACAGGGCTGTGTGTGTCAAACACATAGCAGTGTGTTACACACCTTACACACATTTATTGTCTTCAACCTTCCCAAGTTCTCCCCTGCTGAGGTCACTCCACTGGCTACCAGTCACTGCAGGTTCAAAGTCCTGACCCTCACCTACACTGCAGCCAACAGGACGGCCCCCGTCTACTTACAGCACATGATTAAATCCTATACGCCCACTTGACCACTGCCTTGCACCCCCCGCCATCTGGGTAAAGGGTTCAATCTTGTCTCTACCACAGAGCTTCTCCACCCTAGCTCCACCCTAGCCAGTGGTGGAACGAACTCCCTGTTCCTCTACGAACCTCTCCCTCACTACCCATCTTCCGCCGTGGTCTGAAGATGCATCTCTTCAGACTATACCTGGACTAACTATCACTACTCTGTAGATCATTTCTATCACTTAGATCCCCCTATTTCTACACATGTACCTCCTGTGCCACTCATGTCACATGCACCTCCATCCAGCACTTATTGTGCCTTGTATCATTGTCTAGATGTTGCTTGTAATGCCTCCTAGTTTGACTTAGCATAGGTTAGGTCAGAGTAATGTTCACTGTGTGAACTAGACTAAATGTGTTCATGGCTATGGATAACTGTGCAAAGTATTGTACCTTATCAGACCTGTGTTTTGTAGTTGTTCCAATTACCTTTTGTATGCACTTATTGTACGTCACTTTTGATAAAAGCGTCTGGCAAATACATGTAATGTAATATAATATAAACTAACAGGGCTGTGTGTGTCAAACTAAAATAACATGAATGTGGAATGAGTCATTATCAAACACATTTGAGTTTACACCCCACTACAGTTCAGTAAACAGGACTAATTCATTTTCTTCATTCATTTGTGTAGTCGAATTCTACCAAGAGGAAGAACAGGAACATGCTGTTTCAGTTCTGTGAAGTGTCTGTTTTCACATTAGAAACATTGACATCAGTGTTGTATTTAGTCACATTGTAGCCCTTTGGATTGAAGGGGTTTGTGTTTGTACTCACCCCAGTCTCTGCAGTTTACAGTGTGGGTCCTCCAGTCCAGCAGACAGCGCTCTCACTCCTGAATCCTGCAGCTCGTTGTCTCTGAGCTCCAGATCTCTCAGCTCTGAGTGAGGAGAACGCAGGACTGAGGCCAGAACATCACAGCAGCCCTCTGTGAGATTACACCAACCCAGCCTGTGGAGAGACCACACACACACAAACACGCACGCACGCACACAAACACACGCACAAATTCTTTGTGACATTGTTCACCTTGACAGTTGATACATATGTACCAGAGACTGTAAAAAATATGGACAAAGCTACTGTGACGTCACCCATTTACTCTCCGTGGGTCTCTAAAACACGTTTTGAAGCTCAATGGCGGGCGCGGCCAGATTGTCGATTTGGAGCCAAAACCATAGAGTTAAGCGGTCTTGTGATTTTTACAATGTGATTGACAGTCCGGTGCGGAAAAGCCCATCAACCTGAACGAACGATTGCAGAACGAACTTGAGACTAGCTGACTGTCTGCCGTTATGTTTTAAAATATATTATCAAATGTTTACGGAGTTTAATTTCCATCCGTGACTGTACTGTGTCATGTAATCACGTTATATGTAGGCTATGACGTTAATAATACAATTATGTTCAGTTATCTTCAATTTATGTTTCTCAGCAAAACGAATATGCTTAGCTAGCATATCAGCTTGCCAGTGAGCTAGGTAGGCTATCCGTGGTTAGCTCACGCGTTAGCAATATGAACCACAGGGGAAGAACATCGACTACACTGATGGTCAATCAATCAGAGATGTGTAGGCTACTGGTGATTTGACTAGGCTAATTTTCGTATAACTGTCTGGTAGACCTGCTGTTAACCAAGCAAGTTATCGTCGTAGGTTTTCATCACAGTCAGTTAATAAGCTAGTAACTGCTACTAACTAGGCTACTCCATTGCCGTTTGTGGTGTTCACTTGCTGGGTGACGCTAGCTGACCGATCGTTCGCAAGTCACTTTCTACCGAATAAAAATTAACACTGTCAGCGGTGATTAACAAATCTACCAAGTATTTTAATATCTGCAGGCGTGTAAATATGACAACGCACTTTGTACAGCAAGTTTTCCACCTGGTGCATGAAGACAAAAATAATGTACATTGAATTTATAATTATTATTAGGCTATTATTTTTTTTTCTTGTAAATCATCAAAACCAATGGAGAAAAGCCAATATGCGCAAGGAGCCCCCAGAACCGATTCTGAGAACCACTGTCTTAAAATACTCTTGTCGGTCTCTTAAATGCTAAAAACATGTTCCTTTCTAAATGCCAGTCTTACAAAGATGGTTAATTTTGTTAAATTCTGTGTGTGTGATTTCATCGTGTGTTGTATGTTATTCAGCAAATAAACCTTAAGACTCTTAATTCGCTTCGTGAAACTGAAAATTTTGCAGTGTTTATCCCAAAATCGGGATTACAGTAGCTTTGTCACATGCATGAAGCATGGCCCAGGTAGACATTTACGGAATGTACACGACTGACAAGCCGTCAAACACGTTTGACAGATTGAATATTTGCCGGTTAGGGTTAGCTAGTCAAATGGCTTGGTAGCCGAAGTTGCGAACTGTTTTAGCATAGGCTACTGGACTACCAAATATAGCAAGCTGATTACGCTTTCTGCCAACTAATTATTTGGTTAAGTAGGCTAAAGGAAATAGTAAAAATGACTCGGCTACCGAAAAACTTCAGAGCAGGATTATTTTATGGTCATCTAGTGCAGCTGTAAATAGCACATGCCACAATGAAATCACTACGAAATGGGATGCCTGCATTTTCTGACTTCGCACAGGTGTAGCTACCGTGGTCGGAGCCGCAATGTCAAGGCCAAGAGGCGCCACCGCCCACCCCAGTGACCATAGACTGTAGCCCCTACTGTAGCTTAGTCCTCCGCAGTAATCAGGAAGCGACGTAAGCTGTACCTCATTGGTCCACAACAAATATTATAACAGTGCCCAAATGACACAATAAATCATGAAATCAACCCATGGACAGTCATAAGACGAATAAAATACACATATTGTGACTATTTGTTCTCATGAGAAAAAATTATTGACTTTGTATTTTGACCGCATTTGTACCGTAGACTTACATGGAAACCGGATATGAAAACACCTATACTGGAGCCAACCGTGGTGGCGCTAGTGAGCAACCAGGAACAACAAGACCAGGAAATGAGCTTCAAAAACGAAGTCTGGTTTTGTCCGCTTGATATGTACCTACGCATTCCTGAGATGTACACACAAAAACAGGGAGGGGGGTGTGTAAATTAAGTTCATAAAGTATTCTGACTAATCCACAATAGTCTAAGGCAATTACTGGGCTCTAATAACCCTTTCCATGTGATGAACTTATCTGATTTGCAAACATATTAATTTCATCTGCAAACACAAAAAACAGCATTTTTTGTGGTGCACTTTACTTCACCTGACATGTTCTTCAGTTCATAAACATCTATAGATTTCAAAGACGCTGAATATTCATCACTATGAATAGATAAATATAACTGTTGATGTATAACTACTCGTATAACCCATTAGCTAAATACATTACTGTTATAATGATAATATTTTCTTCCTAATCTTGTAACCATCACGTTATCAAACAATTTAAGTTTAACAAATTATACAGTCTGTCAGGGTTTTTGACATTCATTTTAAAATATTCAGCAAGGTGAAATGAAACCGCATTCAATACAAAATTGCGCTCTTTCTTATTTACCTCTTGCCAAAGTAACGTGATGGTAACCATGACGACGTTGTTTAAAACGTGGCCGTTAGGAGGGTCGGTTGGTTACCATGGCGATGCCAGCTCGCTCTGAGCTCGCTCTGAACTGTTACCTCAGCTAGTTCATTCTTTGAAAATACAGAACTACAGTTACATAACACAATTATTTGATAATAACTATTAACACTTTGCAAATATCATTTGTTTACCATTTACATCAAACATGACTCTCAAGTTGACACCTGTTGCCGTTGTTCTAAGTTCAGCTTTCGCTTTGACTCACACAGTCACAGGCACGAGTTAGCTAGCTAGCCTGCCCAACCTACCTTAACGTTACTTCATGACCCAACCTAGCTAGCGGAGCCAGAGAGGAACTAAGCAGCTAACTGTCACGGAGCAGACGCATATGTCCCAGTAGGCTTTGCATATGAGAAAATAACAACAGTGTGAGAGATTAGATGAAAAACAATAACAACAGTGTGAGAGAAATTAGGATGACCGGCAAGCGAGCTTGGTGAAATATAACAGTCGGTTGCGTTGTTGAAACAATATGTTTTTACAGAGTTATAATTATGAGTGAGTCATGTTTTAGGTGAAGGTTGACATGATCACAGACTATAGTGCGAAGTAAATAAAGTGACCGGCATGAGCGAGCTTAGTTTCCTTCTGGAACGGTATATATAACAGTCGGTATAAAGCATTAGCTGTTAAAGTGGAGGGTTATGTAACGTGTGAAAGGTATTGCACTAATGTGCTTTTCTCATGTTTTGTACTAGTAGTTATAATTATGAGTGAGTCATGATTTTAAATGTAATGTTTTAATGGGGAGTTGCAGAACGTACATACGTAGTAATTGTTTGTATGTGGCAAGATAGAGAACAGGGCGAGGTAACATGAATGTAGAAACGTGGCGTTTGCTGATAAGAAGGTTTTGTACGGTAGCCAAGTGAAGAAATATAGTTAGTAGAAATGGCACAGTGGTGAACTGGTGTAACTTTTTAATAAAAGGAATACATTTGCCGTCATGAAATTCATATGAGTGGCCGTGAGTGAGTTTTGGTAAAGCAAATATAAAAGCGTAAGAAAACGTTAGTGTAAAAAAGGAAATTATCTTCCTGAGGGCGAGGCGGGATTCAATCCTTCAACCGGAGGTTTACCAGTCTGTGACTTTGTTAGTGCAGCACCACGACATAGCTATGCAATGCGTGAAATATCATTAGCAAACCTGTCCGTGGTTTTAAAGAAGAACACAGGCCAGTAAGCACAGAAGAGCTCCCGTTGAATCCATACGGCTTTGCAATATTGTAGCCGGTTAATAACTGAACATGCAGACGGTACGTCATAATGCAGTGTATACGTTCGGTGAACGGCGGGTAGATATGGTGCAAAAGCACTAATTGAGAAGTAGTAGACAATTATTTTGAGGGTAAAAGCAGGTGAAAGAAACGTGTCCCTAGCTGGGCTTGAACCTGCGACCCCATGTTCTCAAGACTGTAACCTTACCCACTAGGCCACAGGCAGATTAACTGTTTGAACTGGAAATGTTTCAGAGTAAAAAGGTATGGGTATTTTGCGTGTGTATGCGAGTTTTTGATTGGGTCGTGTCGGTGAAGATTTGGCTGGTGTCGGTAAAATGTCCAATGGGGAGACATGTTGTTAGTGGGATAGGCGGCAGGAAAAATAAGAATGAGAAGAAGAAGAAGAAGAAGAAGAAGAAAGAGAAGAAATAGAAGGAGAAAACGCAAAATCCCCTTAGTTTGGGGCTTTATTGTGTGGACATGTGAAGTTGTTTATGAAATCTGTTGAAATGGGGTCAGAATGTACAGAATTTGATGTTTTTAAGGGCTGAGTGTCTGTGGCTGTTGTGGTTATTTCTGTGGGGAACTCTGAAAAGTGCCAAACTCTCGGTGCTGTATAGGTATGGGGCATGCCCCCGCCAAGGCGTAACTTGGCGGGATGGCAGACCTGCCATCCCAATTTGATATCTAATCACCAACATTAGGTTATTCATTGAAATGGTTTATTGAAAATTAACTGTTTAATCTATAGAAATTAATCAATCAACATTCTTATTAAGAATGAACACTTAACTGATTAACATAACATCCCAGTTTCACATCAATGAATCTGAAAGATGCCTTCTTCCACGTAGGCATTTATCCCCCTCACAAAAAATTCGTCCGCTTCGCCCATCGCGGTGTTTGCTACAAATACACAGTTCTACTCTTCGGCCTTTCCCTGAGTCCACGGGTGTTCTGTATTTGTGTAGAGGCAGGTCTGGCTCCATCGAGACTAATGAGGATCAGAATACTGATTTATCCAGACGATTGGCTGATTATTGCCAATTCAAAACCCAGAGTTGTGCAGGACACTCAGTGAGTTCTGACACATCTGTTGTCTCTTGGTTTCAGAGTAAACCTCCCCAAGAGCAATCTCTCCCCATCCCGGAGTGAAACGTTCTTGGGAGTGGATTTATACTCTGTATCCATGTGAACTTGTCTATCAGCAGACTGCATTTTATCTCTCAGAGTATGTCTCTCTCAGTTCAAACCGGGCTCAATAGTGCAGTATCACACATGCCTCAGACTACAGGGGCTGATAGTGTCAGCCTCTCAGGTTTTGCCACTGGGGCTGTTACAGTGAAGCTACACTGATTCCAGGAAAGCTGCCTGGCACCACTCCCGCGTCCCACAATCAGCCGCTTGTTGGCGTGTCACCTATTTTATGACAGTTGTGTTTGTTAAATGTTGAACGGGATTAATGTTGTTTCATATCATTGTCCAATTTGAATAAAAACTTTTAAATTATCTTACATTTTCATCATTACATTTTTACATTACAAATAAATGTAATGTAAAAATGTAATGCTGAAAATGTAAGATATTGTATTTTAATTATTATGATAGGCTAGGCTCCCTTATTCATTTTGTGATTTAAATTTAATATCAAATAGAATCCATTCCTGCTTGTTTTCAAATTTCTGGAGGGAGAGCACTTTATAAATAGAAGTAGGATTATTGGTTTTTATCATTATCTGAATTGGATTAGCCAGCTAATGTCATCACTCAGGAGGGTCGCATGGTGAATGGGACGTGGGCAATCCAACTGCGCTCAGCTTACATCAATTATCTGGAGCTACTAACTATATGGATAACTGCTCTACTAGGCCACTTTATGACAATAAGTGTTAGGTGTTAGAAAGATGGTGTGCTTCTCATCAGTCAGTGCCTTACCAGTGCTCTGTTTCTGATGTGCTGTGCTTTTCACAGAACCTTATGGATAAAGAGAAATCCTTTCCTACCATTAAGGTCTACCTGGCAGATATCACTGCTTGTCATGTTGGTTTCAGAAACTATGCAGTGGGGCAGCACCCCCTCATTCACAGGTTCATGAAGGGGCCTCACGGTTCTCTGCCTGTTGCTAAAAAGTTCATTTCTCCTTGGGATTTATCACTGGAGCTGGAGGCTCTGTCTCTAAGGTCGTTTGAGCCTATACATGAGATTTAAAATTTAAAACTGTTGTCTCTCCAGACAGCGTTGCTGCTCGACTAGCCTCAGCTAAGTGAGTCAGTGACCTCCATACGCTCTCAGTGCATCTCTCATACACAATATTCTCCCCTAAGATGGAAAGGCTTTTTCTTAAGCTCAATCCAGCCTTTATGCCTAAAAGCTTCCCTCCTTTCACATGTGAGGTGTTGAAGCTTGCCGCTTTTCACCCACCACCTTTCTCCTCTGAAGAGGAGCATGGGCTTCATAAGCTGTGTTCTCCACACGTAGGCTATATGACAAAGACTAAGGCTTTTTGAAAAAGCGACCAGCTCTTAGTCACCTGGGCACTTGCCTGCAAAGGGAAAGCATCTCTATGCAGCGGCTGTCCCATTGGCTTGTGGAAGCTATTGTTATGGCATATGATTCAAAGAGGAATAACACCCCCTTGGGCCTCAGGGCTCATGCTACGAGGGGCATGGCTGCATGTGGGCCCTATTCCATGGGGTCTCCTTGCAGGAAATTTATTCAGCTGCAGGCTGGGTTTCTTCAGATACTGTTGCTAGGTTCCACTGTCTGAGGCCGGTAGCCCACTCAGTTCTGGGGGTGAGCTCTGTGTGAGGTGCACACATCTCCCCTCATCTGCTATGGGTTTTAGTACTTCACATTGTTCCCGGCACCTGGCTATAGCTTTGGGCAGTGGAAAGTCTTCAGTACTTCTCTACATGGAATGTGTCAGACACCACCCTCCCCTCAGGGGAGAAGGCATGCTTTGCTGGCCTGACAGCATCTCACCTGTGAGCATAAGGCATTCTGGGAGCTGTCTATATCTCTCCGTAGGTGGATCTGAAACACGAGATGATGAAAGAGAACTTTAGGTTACTGTTGTAACCCCAGTGGAGAGATCCACCAGATCCACCAAAACTGCCCTGCTTGCCACGCATGAGAAGTGAATATGAAGAGTAGTAGCACTGCAGTGTCCCATTTGTTCTTCCAGGAGGGCAGTAGTCTCCTGTAACATTGAATGCGCTACTGGCTGTCAAAGCCACACTTGGTGGAATTGGATGACCGGATGTCATTCCCCATACGTGGATCTCTGCACTCTGCGTTTCAGAGAACCGGGGTAGCGACAGTTACTTAAAGTTTTGGGGTAACACCCTTACTGAGGTACTCACTGAGCATATTGTTAGATTCACTAGCAGGATATGCAGCTCTTCATGGATAGCTGCTAGGGTCAAAAATGTCATTTAATAGAATAATACAGAAGTCATGCCTTGTGATATTTATGTAGTCTCGCTACCCAAATGGGGTAAATCTTTATTAGGTTTATCCCAGGGATAGTTGTTGGTTTTAGATTCCTGGATAAGCAGGATATTTACCTCCCAGGATTGAAGACCTTAATGTCAGAGATCACTTAGATGAATGCCTGGCAGCAGTAGCTAGTCTCTCTCTCCAGGATACAGGGTCAAACTGCCCATCATTTCACATGAGCACACCTCAGTCAATAATCTTATATGCAAACTCACATTCACACAAACATCCATGAATGGAGTCAGGAAATTAGTCTTCCCTGTGACAAAATTCAAACCCTTACATTGCCATAATCAGTAATTTGATTTAGTTAATGTCACAGAGTACACAGTACTACTCACCCCAGTCTCCGTAGTTTACAGATTGAACTCATCAGTCCAGCACAGAGCAGCTCCACTCCTGAATCTCCCAGGTTATTGTAGCTGAGGTCCAGATCTCTCAGGGGTGAGTTTGATGACTGGAGAGCTGAGGCCACAATATCACCTGACTTCTCTGTGAGGTCACAGCTGTTCAGTCTGCAAAGAAGAGTTTATACATTCAACTCAGGAATTACTGGCCCTCTTTACAAAAATTAGGAAAAATTATTGTGCAAGACAAACAATATACCCAATGATGCAAATTGTCTGCTTAAACATTTGGAGAAACTACTTACTTTCAGTATAATTTAAAAAATATTCTTAAAAAACTAAAAAAAAAAAGTAATAGCAGTTTTCTCAAAAGCATAGAGGGTCAAAATTATTCGTACCCCTAAAGAATATTTAAAATAAAACTAAACATCTGAAGTGGCATCTGAAGAAATTTTTTATTTTATTTGATCTCAGCCCCCAGAAACTGTATAGCTGCCTTTCACCATTCCTTGTATCACTGGCATGTAAATAGGAGGTTGCACACACACAAAATGCCTTTGTCATCTATGACCATGGGAAAAACCAAAGAGCTTTCAACTCAGAAGAGACAGACGGTTGTTGACCTACACAAATCTGGTTTGTGTGTTGCCGGTTCCTCATGCTAGGCAGCCGACAGCTACCAGCCAGCTAGTTAGGATCCCCTTATCCTGCACACTGCTAAGGGATCAGCTGAGCCCCTGTGCTGAGGACGTCTCAGGACCCTCTGGTGCTGCACGCTGCTAAGGGATCAGTGGGCAGGGAGTGGGGGAGCCCTGATACTCCCAGGGAGAGGAGGGCAGCAGTGCAGTACTGTATGACAGGGGAACATCTGCACATTGTGTTTATACATTAAAATACAGGAATAAGCAGTGAGCAGGCTGTGCGGACCCAGCAGCGGTCTATATTGCGATTAAAACTCAGACAGCAGTGTATTTACATGCACGTGTAACATGTTGCAGACAAAGATCACTCCATTTCAATATTGCATGTAAAACTCCAGGAGACACTGTCGGACAAGCGACATCCATCCATCATCCATCGATTATCTATACCCACTTATCTGGGACAGGGTCGCGAGGGGTGCTGGAGCCTGGCGGCAGTGTAGCACAGTGGGTAAGGAACTGGCCTTGTGACCGAAAGGTCATAGGTTCGATTCCTGGGTAGGCCACTGCTGTTGTACCCTTGAGCAAGGTACTTAACCTGCATTGTTTCAGTACACATCCAGCTGTATAAATGGATACAATGTAAAAAAAAAAAAAAAAAATGCTGTGTAAATGTTGTGTAAGTCGCTCTGCATAAGAGCATCTGCTAAATGCCTGTAATGTAATGAGCCTATCCTAGTGTGCATTGGGCCGGACAGGCTGCCAATCTATCGCAGGACACAAACACCAGGCACTCACACATTCATACCTATGGGCACTTTACTGTCTTCTATTAGCCTACCTGCATGTCTTTGGACTGTGGGAGGAAACCGGAGTACCCGGAGGAAACCCACGTGGACACGGGGAAAACATGCAAAAGAAAGGCCATTCTCCACACAGAAAGGCCTAGGCTGAATGTGGCAGGGCTCGGTTTGCGGGAGGAATTCAGGGCAATTAGAGGACCACACCTACTGGTTAAGCAGACACACACCTGGATGATGTTACGAATCAGTCCAGGATTTAAAAGTGTGCTTCTTTCCACAGTAGGCGTCTGAGACCGGGATCCCTCACGACAGTGAGAGAAAGTACGTACAGACCAGAGAAAAGGCTGAAAAGCGCTCGTATAATTTCATTTATTTTGTCTTTGTTATTTTAGTTTATTGTTTTTGCCCAGATCCCGTGAGGGTGACGGGGGAAGGATTTTTGTTTGTGTTTGTTTGTGATTACGCTCTCTCTCACTACCCCAATAAAACGTTGGAGATATCTGGAATTTCCAAATCTCCCTGTGTCCAGCTCTTCTGTCCCTATCAGGGTAGTCACGGTGTGTTACACCGGAGTTGAACCCAGAACCTTCTTACTGTGAGGTGACAGTGCTACCAACTGCACCACCGTGCCACCCTCAGACAAGTACTTTCAGTCAATGCCCTTGTTAAAATGTTCAGCACTCTCAATACTGAACACAAGTGGTATTGCGTGCAAGAACCTCTCCCTTAACCTACATATAAAATGTATTTTACATGACTTAATTTAACAATTATTATTGAAAATTACATTTATAAATTAAATAGACAAATTCTTTGATAGGTCAGTCGACAGTAACCTGGTAGAATCAAGTGGCAAGCCAAAACAAAGTATGTATCAGCTAAGAAGACTAAATAATTAAATATTAAATAAGGAGTCAATTAAAACAGTGAATTGAAATGATACACTCTTGAAATCGTGCACTTATTGAATGCAGGCTCACTACATCTAAGGTACAAAACAAAGCAGAAGAAATTAAACAATATGCTAATTTGGGATTACCAGAAAAGAGAGAGAGACTGATAAGCCAGACCATACTAAAGTATTACCCTCTTCCTGTTTCAGTGCCATACGAACAAATGAAATGAGCTAAAATGCACAACCAAGAAACCACCACCAAAATAAGGACCAAATACAAGACAACCTTTTTCCTGAGGTCATCATGAACACTTAACGCAGCATGGCGTGAGCATGTTTGCCCTGATTGAGAGATGCCGAGTTGAGGTGTGGAAAGTTGGGTGGTGGGCGGGGAGGCAGGCTCATTTAACACAAGGACTGGTCTATCTAAAAGCTGACAGTGTACT
Source organism: Anguilla japonica (assembly GCA_025169545.1). Lineage (NCBI taxonomy): Eukaryota > Metazoa > Chordata > Actinopteri > Anguilliformes > Anguillidae > Anguilla > Anguilla japonica. Next base: position 5,775,628 of record CM045898.1, on the reverse strand, counting down.
TATTACATTAAAGTGACCTTATGTTGTTGAAAGCAGGGCTAAATATTCATGAATTATTACCAAACTATTCATGAATTTAGTCCCTTTCTAACAAGACCAAACAGGAATATAATAGGTAGTATAAGAGGTAATTCAGCTCAGCTATTATATACCTATAAAAAGCATGGAAGTTTACTTCTTCTTCTAACATAGACATAAAGATTTTCCAATCAATGATTTCAATTAAATGCCACAAATTACATTTAAATTTAAGATCAAACAGAACCGGATCTTTGTTTGTTCTGTAGCCACAATGGGCCTCTGGCCTTGTAAATAGCTTTGTCTGCTGGTTTGTCTCTTCTGAAACAAACTTTGCAGGAGGTGGGACCCATAGATCGCCTGCCTTGATTAGGGTATCAGACTGGCGTAAAGGACGTTTCCTTTAATGTTCGTGGAGGGGAGGGTAGGCAGCATTCTTCAAGCCAATACTGTATCCAGTTCACTGTTTCTCTCTCTGAGGCCAATAATATAAACACTTGATATCTGACATACTGTAGATAAGTTAATGCTAATTTTGCCCTCCCGCCCAACCACAGCGTCTGGCTTCAGTCGGTTTGTGGTCTGAAGAACAAATCATCACTGCAGATCCGTCGCCCCGTCCCACAGGTGGACTCTTCCATTTCAGAGCAGTCAGCAGCTCAGTGGTTGCGGTCTCGTCAGAGGCAGTTCGTGAAAATGAATAGGTATTGTGTAGCAAGACTCATGTGAGCACCCTGGGGCAATACAACAGGACCCTTTGTTCCTTTTTTTCTGTTTTGTTTCTTTCCTCCCAATTCATTGTTGAGCTCATTGAAAGTCAGCCTTCTAACAATAAGAATTGTGCAGCCACAACTAATGCCAATGATGTTCAATTCAATAAACTTTATTTATTCCCAAGGAACAATTAATTTCTGGGCATATTGTCATCAACATCAAAAACAGATGGGAGATAATATACTCAATGACCTGACGTCACATACAACTGAAATTCAAATAAACAAATTTTTAAAAAATGCAGTAAAAAAAAGTGCAATAAAAAGTTATGGAGTATATATGTACATGTAAAAACACACGCACATGTACAAATTCACTTGTGCCATTCAGGCTCAGAGAGTGCAGGGGAGAGGTGATCAGGAATCAGCCTGATGTCCTCAGGCACAAACGTTACTCTCCGCCTGACCGTCCGGCACCGGGGGCAGCAGTACCGTCGACCCAGGGGCAAGCCCAACCAGATCGCTATGAGAGCAACTAGCTTGTTCCAAGATGGCTGCACCCTCATGCAAAACATGGAATTTTAGCTTATTTTTCTGGAAAATATGGAGCATCGCGTAGTTCTGGCAGGCCATGAGAGTCAAGCGCTCCGGCTGAATCAGCTGATGGCTCAGATGAGTGATGTTCGCCTATCACAGTACATTCACCTAACAGGGCGGTTTACTTAAACAGCCTCCCTCTACTCATTCGGCTGATCCTCCTGCATGCAAGCTGCTGCACGTTGCTTTGTAAATTGGCAGTTCTTCCTGCAATCCAGCTACGGCATGCTGCCAGTCTAAACCATGTCTGCCCGCTACATGTTCACTGCTAGTCTAAGCTCACAGCCTAGGCACTATGAGGAAGTCTTGCTATTTATTTGCATTGCTCCTTACCTCTAAGCTCTATAGCTGCAGCAGGCAGGCGATCCATTTGGGGCCAGCCACAAAAAGCTTTGTTTTAAGCGACAATATTCCAGATATCGAGGATACCGGTGCACTGTCTTCACTGCTAACTGGCCAGGGAGCTTCATTCAAGGAGCGCTGCTTTGCGGCGGCCGCCGCCCCTCCACGGAGGACGCCATGTTCAAGCCTGGAAGCTGCTGCCACGTCCATATCTGCTCGCTGCAGATTCTAGCCGGGTAATGTCATCAACCTTATTTGAATTCTGCTGAGCTCTGAGTCTAGCGGTAAACGCATAATATACACAGTGTTGCCAACTATTTTCTATGGAAAGTAGCTATGGTAGTAACACCGAATATACATATTTGATTGCGGGGACGTCTCACAGAGGGGCTGGTTTCGCTAAAAGCGGAAACGTTCCAACATATGCGGGCACAAGTTAATGGCATGCTTATTGTTGAGTTGCTCACCATCAGAGTCAATGCTAGATGCTCTCACTGCTAAAGAATCCCTGGCGTGAATGCTTTCGGCTACCTTCCGGAACGCAGTAGAATTGGGTCGTAGGCACATCCCTTAGTTGATCAGAGCGGGGTCTTCCAATCAATCGTTTTACGCAAATTTGGGATTCGTGCACGTAAATCTAAGCGGAAATGTCTGAATTGGGAAACGCCAAAGTTCTCACGCTTGGCTGAGATAGAAAAGTAGGTGTATCGATAAAGAATCTTTGTTCATTGTGAACGGCTAATGGATTATGGGCAGTTGCTACTATGCAGCTACTAGATAGCCCCCATGTCTCACACAGGCCTAGGCTATAGTTTGTGTATTTGTAGGCTAATGGCCTACTTCCTTTTGCAAACAGTTATTCCGGGAGGATTGGGCTGCGAGATGGCCAGTTAAGCTCTGGTGTTATAAGTTTGGAAGATTGAACATGGGCGGCAGGTCGTGTTGCAAGAGTGGAGATGCAGAGTTGTCTAAATTGTTCAAAGCTGCATTCTACCCTTCGCTGAATCGTTACACTGCAAGGAGTGTTACACTGTTACCGGCAAGTAGGCTACAGCCAATGTTGTAAAATGCAAACCAGCTTTCGGCTTTCAACTTCAGAACCAGATGAAGTTTTCTCCACTGATTCATGATTCCCTATCGGGACCCAATCATCGCGACAGAAAAATGAAAACATTAAATTCAAATTGGTGTTAAATCTGCGAGGATACAGTTCGGTTGGCAATCTAATTTAGCTGTCAGATCACGATACTGAATGTTTGGGGATTGCTAATGTCCATTTTAATGAGACAAATTGGGCTTAATGTTGACTCGTCCAACTGGTTCTCTCAATATCGTGCTGTTGCAAGACGCGAATGCGTACATTCCGCATTCATAAGTGTATCGTTGTATTCCATGACACTTAAACGGGCGTTTAGGCTTATCACAGTGGAGAAGGGATTTGATGTAGCCTTCTCCACGTCACTGCTCTGACTTCTTCACCGTGCATGTGATCAGGCATGTGACCACACGACTGAGCGCATATGTTGAGGAAAAATTATTGCTCCTGGTACGGACATGCTCCACATAGCCTAGGTATTGGCCTCGCTGTCTCTACAATTGCATGCTCACGCGAATGGCGTTGCGCGTCATCCATTGCATCTGCTCCCGGTTATGGCTGGTTCCAGGCAGCTTTGTAGCATGTGCTTTCGCAACTTTGTCATAGTTTTCTTTAATCGTACATTGCATTTTCATCTTAAATAAAGAGTGCAATACGATGGTTAAAAAATTTAAATAAGAGACTGGTTCCAATTCCTCTCCTAATATTCGGTAAGCATATTAGTAATGCAATGTGGTGCTTTAAAGCAGCCCACTGTGCCCAACTGTTAAATAATATTTAAATAGTGATGTATTGAGAAATAATTCTTCGAATAATTCTTGCTTCGATGCCTGCCCTCGCCCGGACTGGCCCTTATGTCAGGGAATTAAGCGAAACTCAAAAATGCGATCTCCAATCGTCTCGGCTTTCGGGACCGGGCTATGCATCTTTTCCAGCATATCCATTTGGCAGGAGTCGCTTCCGATAGCGCAACGCAAGATTAGCCTCGTCGTGATGCCTGATGGGCAGAATCAGTAATATGTTCATCCAATCTCTGTAGAATGCATTTCCCCCCAATTTTTAAAAGATGCATAGACTCTTCAGCCTCATATAACTCCGTTCACAAACTGGTCTTTCTTTTAAGGCAAGAGTTTCAACCCCGAAGTACCCACTGTTGGAAACTGCATTTCCTTATGCTTCATGGTTCTTTGTGATCTCACCATGGCAAATATGCTTAAATTAGCTATATTTTGTATACACCTCAAGCTTTTAATCTGAGAAAATGAAAGAACTCATGTCATTATGGCATACTAGCACTGTTTTCCATCCTCTCCTCCATTACCTGGTACCTGTGGTGGGGCCCCCATGCGAGCCCTGAGGAGCCTTTATTGGGAAATGCCATGACGAAATCTGGTTGCCATCCGCCTCCGTCTCATTGGCAATGTGGTCCCCATTCCGGAGTTCTACACCACCACTCCTGCTCCAGTGCGGCAACGACAGTGATGGTTCCCGGCATCCTCAGTGAAGCTACGGGGCTTTGGACATGTGCTTCTTTCATCCGTTGGCATTGAAATAATTTCCGTTCAAAAGCTACGAGCTTTGCAGTATAGGAGCACGTCTGCTACTGTCTACTGGCAAGTACCGGTGTCGCAGCTGCCAATGTTTCCTCTATATTAAGTTTCCTGCTGCTGCTAGTGCTGCTGCTACTGCTACTGCTGCTGCTGCTGCTGGTACTGTTTCTGTTGCTGCTGCGGCTGTTACTGCTGCTGGGTGCTACTGCTGCGGCTGTGTTACTGCTGCCGCTACTGCTGATGTTACTGCTACTGCTGCTGCTGCTGTTTATTGCTGCTGCTGCTGCTACTACTACCGAACGAGGATTCATTACACTGATATGAGTAGTGTATTTGCCTCTAATTGGTTTAAATCTCGGTGCTGGGGGGAAATACCAACAAGCTGTTGGTACACATAGCCTAATAATATTTGGTGATTAGTTTGAATGGCCTTGGGCTTACGAGGTAGCTAAGCCACTGACTGACATGCTTGTCACAATCAACACCCTGAGCCGATCAGAGGAGGATGGGTTCCCCCCTTGAGCCACTGTCGCCTTAGGCTTGCTCCTGTGGGGGTTCAGGCCAGGGTTGTCTGTAAGCGCATTGCGACTGCCGTAAAATACGCTATACAAATAAATTTGATTGATTGAAGCCAAGGCCATACACATAGGCATAGCCTTCAACATTACAAATATTATTTTCCCCTTGTTTAATTTTACTCTTGCTTCAGGGGAAAGACCAAAAAAGCTTGGTACACATAGCCACTGACCCACAATGTTAGAATGGCCTTGAGCTGACCGGATGAAGGGGCTTTCCAGTAGCCGAATGGCGTTTCACATAGTCATCACTTCAGCCGGAGACTAACTACTAACATGTCGGCGTATGGTGGTTTTGGGGGTTTCTGCTGCTGCCCCCTCCCGGTCTTATCCATGCATGCTTTATGGATGGCAATGAGTGAGGATTCATTTACACTGATGCAGGTAGTAGTACATTTCCTCCGGTTTAGTTTAAATCTCGGCGCTCAAGGGGAAATACTGACAAGCTGTTGGTACACATAGCCTAATATTACATCTCACATAGTATGTTCCCCTGGTTTATTAATTAATAATTCATCTAACTATTGGTCTCAGGGGAATGTCCAACATGCTGTTGGTACACATAACTACTGATCCGCATAACACTAGAAAGCATCAAGCTGACTGGACCAAGGGCTTCTTCCAGGTGGCGTACACATTTTCATCACGATTGTTGAACATGTGCTTCGCTGCTCATACTGCTGCTGCTGCTAAGGCTCCTACGCTGCTGCCTTTACTGCTATCGCTGCTCCTGCTGCTGCTACTACTGGCTCTTCCGGTAGACTTATGCAACGAGTGAGGATTAATTTACACTGATGCAGGTAGTGGTATATTTCCCCCAGTTTAGTGTAAATCTCGGCGCTCGAGGGGAAATACTGACAAGCTGTCGGTACACATAGCCTAATATCATATCACACATAGTATGTTCCTCTGGTTTATTAATTAATAATACATCTAATTATTGGCCTTAGGGGAGCGTCCAATATGCTGTTGGTACACATAACCACTGATCCAAAAAAATAGACGGCCTCAAGCTGACCGGACGAAGGGCTTCCTCCAGGTGGTCGTACACGGTCATTGCATCAGCCGGAGGGGTTTGGCTGCTGGCCTCCCGGCCTTATCCACGCGGGCTGTGTGGTTGGCGGGAGAGCTCCAGAACAGAGCCATATCAACGAACATAACTGTATTGCCTTTATTGTCAATAAAGATCTACTTTGATGACAGTGGTTCTGACAGAAATGGAGCATCGCGTAGTTCTGGCAGGCCACGAGAGTCAAGCGCTCCGGCTGAATCAGCTGATGGCTCAGCTGAGTGATGTTTGCCTATCACAGTACATTCACTTAACAGGGCGGTCTACTTAAACAGCCTCCCTCTACTCATTCGGCTGCTCCTCCTGCATGCAAGCGCTGCACGTTGCTTTGTAAATCCCCTCCACCACCCCAGCTCCATCCCCATGCGTCAGGAATTCGCATTTCTCCATTCCTATGTGTTAAGAACTTGCTTTGCTGCTGGATCTGTTCTGTGTGTACCCCTCTAGGGGGGTTTGGCTGCTGGCCTCCCAGCCTTATCCACACGGGCTGCGTGGTTGGCGGGAGAGCTCCAGAACAGGGCCATACCGCCAAACAACTGTATTGCCTTTATTGTCAATAAAGATCTTTGATGCTTTGATGACAGTGGTCCTGACAGAAACGGATTGATTTCACATTTGAATGCAGGGCTAAATCTTATTTAAGGTAAAAAGCAAACAAACCAGAGCCACATGAACAACTGTAACAACGGTTAATATAATAAAAATGGTTAATCTAATAACTTTGTCCTTCATGTAATAACTTTGTCCTCTTTACTGTACTGAATGCTGGTTAACCTGTTTGACCTTTACCAGTCTGGCTTTTGATCCGAGCACTCAACAGAGACTGCCCTCCTGGCTGTGACGGAGGCACTTGCCACTGCCTGATCCTACTAGAACTGTCTGAAGCATTCGACACGGTTGACCACAAACTACTCATCTCCACCTTGGCTGACATAGCCATTTCTGGAACTGCCCTGTCTTGGTTTGCTTCCTATCTTTCAGATAGGTCCTACCAGATCACCTGGATGGGGTCTGCCTCTGCACCTCATCCCCTTTTCACAGGAGGCCCACAGGGATCTGTACTGGGGCCTCTGCTGTTTACATGGCTGCATTTACATGGCTTCTCTTATCACTGCTATGCTGATGATAGACAACTCTTCTCTTTCCCTCCCTCTTCCATTACGGTTAATGAGAGAATATCTTCCAACCTGGCTGACATCTCAACTTGGTTGGCCACCCATCACCTGAAGCTCAGCCTCAAAAAGACTGAGCTGCTGTTCATCCATCACAAGACCTCCCTACTGCGGGAGCTTTAATCAATGCTGGCGGCACCACAGTGACTGCCTCTCACTGTGCAAAGAGCCTGGGGGTGGTCCTGGATGACCAGCAGGACCTCAAGGAGCACGTCAAGGCAACATCATAGTGCTGCAGATTTCTCCTGTACAACATCAGGATGATTTGACCATACCTGACTATGCACTCCACCCAGCTACTTGTCCAGGTTATAGTGACCTCCCGTCTTGATTACTGCAACTCCCTCCTTGCAAACCCAGCAGCTTATGCCATACAGCCACTATAGATGATTCAGAATGCTGTTTATCTTCAACCTTCCTATGTTCTCTCACATCACTCCCCTGCTGAGGTCACTCCACTGGCTACCGATCGCCGCCAGGATCAGGTTCAAAGTCCTGACCCTTGCCTGCACTGCAGCCAAAAGAACAGCTCCCGTCTACCTATAGGCATATTACTGCAACTCCCTCCTTGCAAACCCAGCAGCTTATGCCATACAGCCACTACAGATGATTCAGAATGCTGCTGTTTATCTTCAACTTTCCTACATTCTCTCACATCACTCCCCTGCTGAGGTCACTCCACTGGCTACCGATTGCCGCCAGGATCAGGTTCAAAGTCCTGACCCTTCCCTGCACTGCAGCCAAAAGAACAGCTCCCGTCTACCTATAGGACACGATTCAATCCTACACGCCAGCTTGACCATTCCACTCTGCGGCAGCAGGGTGACCTTTCGATTACAAGCCCAGTTCCTTACCCACTGTGCTACAATGCCACCACTCCCAGGGCACTCTCTGCAGGGCACTCCCAATCTAGGATCACTTATCACTTGTACCCTTCTACCTTATTCCCGTAGCACAGTGTTACTCATTACGCGGCTTGTGAGACTTTGTTTTGCGGCTCATATAGATCCACTGATCTATATGAGCCGCAACAATAAGAATATAGCTATGACTTACTTCTGTAGGTTCTGTGTATGTCCTTTTTTAGCGCATTGAAATGAATTATCCAGCAGATGGCAGCATACTGAAGATACATCAAAGAACGTAGGCTACGTAACAGCGAGGGATCATGGGTAGATGTATAGCCTATGCGTGTAGCTTTGCATTTGCGAATGGTTTTGCAAGTTTAGCACGTAAGCCTAAATTTGATATTCCATAATGCCGTTTGATATAAATATTGTCTCGGCCTCTGCCCACTCAAAATGGACAGATTTACGACTAGAAAAAAGCAGAACGAGAAAAGTGATTCTTCATTAGCTGACGATGACGGAGTTAGAAACAGGCCCGAGGAGAAAGAGCAACGTGAGGAAAGAACGGGGGAAATGCAGATCAGTTTGCCCGAGAAGCCCAAGACACCGATACTGCACCAGCAAAGAAAAAGGTGCGGTCAATTCAGGACGAACACCGAAAATTTCAGGATACATGGACTGATGAGTTTTTCTTTATGCAATACGAATCCACTCAATTCTGCCTAATTTGCCAGAAGACTAGTGCCAATTGTAAACGGTATAACCTTGAACGCCACTTTAGTGCTTTTCACACCAAGTACAACATGTTGTACCTGCCAGGTAGCAACCTGAGGACTAATAAAAGTAAACAGTTGACACAGACTCTGACTGAGCAGCATAAAATGATGGCGAGATCAGTCTCTGTTGCCAAAAAATCGACCGAGGCCACTGAGGAGATCGCATGGATTTTAGCTAGGCATAAAAAGGCTTTCACGGATGCTGAAATTGTTAAACAATGCTTTTTGACCTCAGCTGAGATAATGTATCGTGCATACTAATAATAATAATAATAATTAATGAGGAGGATCGAGTTTATTGCGAAAGATATCCAGGAACAGCGAATTGCAGATCTTGCAGCGACACCATGTTACAGCATTGCACTTGATGAGAGCATGGATATAAGCGACATGGCGCAATTGTGTGTGTGGGTTCGCTTTATTCAAAAGAACAAATTTCGGGAGGAGCTGTTATATCTGTTACCACTTCATGGACAGACAAGAGTGGAGGACGATTTTCAAGCACTGATGAACTTTTTTGCAGAGAAACAAATTGACTGGTCAAAACTTGTGTTGGTGTGCACCGACGGAGCTCCAAGCATGAGAGGGAAGAAGAGAAGGGACTTATCGGACTGATGGAAGACAGCCTTCCCAAGTTTGTCTCCTTTCATTGTATAATTCATCAGGAGGCACTGGTGTCAAAACTTAAAAACCAAGAGCTGAAGACCGTGATGCAGCTCGTTGTGCGAGTCCTGAACTTCATCGAGGCCAGGGCACTTAATCACTGGGAATTCCGTGCACTTCTGGAGGAATACGAGGCAGAGTACGGGGATCTGGTGATGCACAACTAAGTGAGATGGCTATCGCGTGGCCGGGTGCTTGAACGATTCTGTGCTCAACTTCTCCACATCCCTGATTTTCTTCCAAACAAGGGGAGGGCTGAGCCAAAGCTTGAGGACCCACACTGGATATTACAGCTGACACTGACATCACATCCCAGCTGAATTCCCTTAACCTCCAACTCCAAGGAAAAGGGAAGCACCCAGGTAACATGCTAAGAGCAGTCACTGCTTTCCAGCACAAGATCACCACTCTCTTCATACCCAACAGAGAATGTCTTCACTTTCCCAATCTAAGAGCCTGCACAACTGCTAACCCTGATCTACTGCAACATTTTGACTATGATGAATTTGTAGGCATATGGGAGGAAATAAGAAATGAATTTGAAAGGAGATTTCAAGATGTTGTGGGGTATAGGGAGCTTTTCAATTTCATTCAGAACCCTTTAATGTGCCATTGTCAAGCCTTACACCTGCTCTGAAAAACCAGACCTTGCTGTAATACAGAGTGAGATTCTTGAGCTACAGGTCAACGATGTACTGAAAACTGAGCTCAGATCAGGCGTTGCTCATTTCTGGAGCATGGTCCCAGCCTCAGATTATCCACATTTAAAGCTCTGTGTGCAGAAGGTAATGAGCTTTTTTGTGAGCACTTACTCATGTGAGGCAACATTTTCTATAATGAGCATTGTCAAAAGAAAAGATAGAAGTAGGCTTACCGATGTGCACCTTGATTGTTTGACTAGGATTGCAACCACTAACTACAAGTTTTGCACAGAGAAAGTCAAGGGACAGCTAAAATACATGAGAGCCTCAACATATTGATACAAATATCATCTCTATTAGAAGGTCAACATATACATTTTTGTGAACTTTTTTTTATTTCATGTTGATAATGCTTATGTATAATTGCATATGTACATACATACATAAGATGAGTTCCACTCCCAGCCTTACACACTCACACACAATTATTATACCTTTTAATAATGCAATGTAACTATGAATTGAGAATAAAAAGAGATGCAAGGATGGAAAGCATGGTACTGTATTTTTTTAAACATACACAAAGATGGTAAATATCTTGAGTGTGATTAAAAAAACATATGAGTTATATCTGCAATCTCTGTGGCTCTTGGAGTAATGGTCTTACTCATAAGTGGCTCTCCTAAGAAAATTAGTGAGTACCACTGAACTACGGCATCAACTGGAATTACACTGCATCGCCATCTAGTGGCTGTATGAGAACAGCACAGCTGATTATTGCCACTAACTTTTACTGCTGGTAGACACTAGTTTTTAAAAACGTGGTGTCTTTTTGAAAATTCCACACATTGCACCTATTTTCTGTGTGTCCTTGCCCTATAATCCATCCATTAATTTCATTCGCGCACACTTTTGCGAATATAACAGGCTAATTATTGCGTTGCATTTGATTATTATTGTAACAATGATGATAATAATGATAATAAAAGCCTGATATATTAAGTCATGTTTTTCTTTTAAAACCCCTTATCGACATGTTTGGTAGAGCTTGTGGAGTAATATAAACTGCACAAAAAATGTAATAAGTCTGGACATTTGAAAGAATTAGAATACTTATCTAAGAAATACTCCTGTAAATGATGTCATCCTTTAGATGATAGGAGCTAGAGCCAGAATATTGATCTCTGAATCAGACTATTCCACACAACATGTCTGCTTACAGAGGTATAATATCCAGACTATAACTTGGGACTGGAACCACAGAAGAGTGACTAAACTAAATGATGTAACACTGCATCTAAACAGCAGCTCACATGTAGCTGCCGTCAGCGTCAGTTGTACAGTTTAAGTTCATTTAATAATTTTGAGTTAATACAAGAATAATTTTTTTTATTAAAATAATATTTTTTGTTAATTAACATAAATGCAATTAAGAACGTATGTCTAAAAGGACCTGTGTAATATTTCCATAGCGGAACCAATGTCATTGTGTTACAGTGGGGTTGGGGCATGGTTGTTGGTTGCACTCTGGAATTACCACGAGAGGCAGAGCACATGTCAGATTCTGCAGAGGATGATGTTTTTTGGGTTATGTTGCTTATGGTTGCGTTCATGAGGATTGGAATTGGCTGAGGATTTGTAATGTTGAAGTTTCTTTTGTACCCCCCTTCGAGTTACGCGGCCAATGAGGTGTGCAATTTTGTCTGTGCATTATATATATATTGTGCCTATAGTTATTAAATGTGTGTTAACGGGCTAGCTACGGCTAATATTCTGGTGGAGTTAGCGGTGGCCCACCTACGTTTGCGGGTATTTAGCAAGCTAATTTCGTGGGTTTAATCTAAGATAATGGATTATGCAAGCTACATTTGAAGTTATATATGTGTTGTGAAATATCTGTTTAATGGTTATTCTCTATGAGAATGCTCTACTGCACTGTACTCATTTTATGATTTGTGGTTTATTTTGTCTAGTTCTCATGGCATGTTTAACGGCATGTTTAACGGCATGGATATGCAATAAATGCCTGTAACCAAAGAACGCCTTGTGTTCGTGAACTAATTTGGAGGGGAGTAACATCACATGTTGTTCAGATGGACACTCTCCCACCAACATGTACACACATACCCTATCGGCCAATAGTTAATGCCTGGCTTTACCAGCAGAATAAAATACCATTTTATTCACAATCCTTTCAGAAACACCACAATCCTGCAGCACACACAGGTGTGTGATGAAGGAGTAAAACTCACCTTCATCAAAAGGTCAGTGTGTGAAAGAGAGTGGGGTAAATGTATGGATTTCATTAGAGTTCATAGCAGGCAGTGAATAATGGAGATGGATGTAGACTGCAATGTGTGACAGACCTGAAACATTTTACTATGCAGGTGGTCAATCTTTTACCATGTCAATCAGACACTCAGCATCCAGTCATCACCTGTGACCTGTGACTCCACTAAAACCTTACATTCTGCTCAGGAACCACACACCTGGCAATCCTCATAAGGTTTTATCCTGCTTTCATATTCTTGTTGTGATAGAGGAGTAAGGTATATATGGGCAAAGAAAGAATGTTGGTGGACAGAGGAGTAAAAAGAGAGAGAAGAGCTTTTTAATATTTCACTTAATAGAACCATAATCACAAATACTATTTAGATCGCACAATACACAGCACTACTCACCCCAGTCTCTGTAGTTCACAGTTTGGACTCATCAGTCCAGCACAGAGCAGTTCCACTCCTGAATCTCCCAGGTTATTGTAGCTGAGGTTCAGATCTCTCAGGGGTGAGTTTGATGACTGGAGAGCTGAGGCCACAATATTAGAGCACTTCTGTGTGAATTCACAGTTGTCCAGTCTGCAAAGAAGAGTTAATATATTATACTATTATTACATTAGGTATACATGACGCATGTATCTAATATGGGAAATGTGCCAATGACAGTGTTCAGCAATGAAGAGTGAAATTGAGGATTTTAAAGTTGATGATGCTCTGAGGAAGATGTCTGTGCTACACTCTCCAACTGCAGTATTTTGGACCTGAAAATTAAACATCCTGCTGGACTGAACTCTGACTGTTCTACAGATGTAATTTTGACCCAAATGTCCCCTTTTCTTATACTGTAAGTTCTCTGAATTGGGGCAAAGGGCTCATCTACCTTTTCTATAATCTGTTCTCTGGGCTTAACCCTCCCATCCCATGCCAGAAGTGGTTTTCGTTTTCGTCATACTTGTTCCTGGTTATGGTTATACACTTTGTTGTACGTCGTTCTGGATAAGAGCGTCTTTCAAATGCCTGTAATGTAATGTAAGTGCAGCTGCCATCTTCCAGAGTGGACAGCGAGTTAGTTTTCAGTGCTGTAGGATGTCTGGCCACCACCAAATTAAAGATGTAAAAGGCAACACACATTTTTTAGAGTGGACAGTGACTTTGATTATTTCCTTTTGGTTTTCTGTGACAAACTTCCCACAGCACTGCAAACTAACACACAGCTAATGGCAGATTCACTGTGGAAACAGGAAGTAATGCACATGCTCATATATAAGTATTGTGGTGTAGTCCTCTGGAGCCCCGCACCTCCCTGTCATCAGCCACCACTCAGCTCCGGAGGGACAGGGCTGAGTTTCACCACCTCCACTCCGCACTCAGACCTGGACAGCACCGGAGGGACAGGGCTGAGTTTCAGCACCTCCACTCCACACTCAGACCTCGACAGCGCAGGAGGGACAGGGCTGAGTTTCAGCACCTCCAATCCACACTCAGACCTGGACCTGAGATACAGTCAGGCCGCCAGCAGAATACCAGTGCTTTTTCCACACCACTTTCCCCTTTGCCTGAGTAGCTGCTGGCCCTATATAGGCCTCATGGTTTCACTCCAGGGGTGTGCTGGTTTTCCCCTCACTGAGTGACTAACAGAGTCTCTGATTCTCATTTTTTTTTTTTTTTTTTTGGCAAACTCGGATGTGCCCCTCCTCGTGGCCTGAATTTTGGACCCACCTGCACTTCCCTAGCACTTTTGCTTCCCCCAACATTTGAGTAGCCTGATCTCCCTCTGTGAGTAGTCTTTCACCTCGTCTTTTGTGTTTCACTTTTCCCCTGTCTTCATTCATTGTGATACGGCTGTCACAATAAAAGTCCTCAACAGGCATGTTGCCAGCACTGTCTGCCTCGTCTGTGCCTCGTTCCCATAGCATACAGTATGGATGTGATAAAAGTTTATTAAAGGATATGAAAGATATGGAATTGAAGGTATCTGTAAGTGGGTGGAAAATCACAACCTGTACCTGTACAACATGCCATATAAATGCTCTGCCTGTTTGCAAATGTTGCACTCAATGCAAATCATGCAAACTATGCAGACTACACAGAAGTATAAAACAGTCCTTAGAAGGACCATCACTGTAAAACCTTGCAGGAGGACATGCAACACATACAGGAATGATATATTCAATCATTAGGGCACACCAGTAGTACAATGCCCCTTATTTACTGTAAGTATAATTACCATGCAGCACCCCTGTCCCTGTAGGGTAGGGGGGGGGGGTCTCCTGGGGATGGCGGTAGGTACTAGAGTCTTGTTCAGGTTAGACTTTATTTTGTCAAATGTAAACTAGTGTGGATTGTGGGAGATGTTCTCTGGATAGCATTTAAGGGAAGCTCAAACAATTTATTGCATTATTCAAAGTCCTTTCTTAAAAAGCACTTTGGTATGCATCACAATTTCTTTGTGTTCCGTTTCTTTATCTTACAATCTCTTAAGGTGCATGTCCTTTCCTCTCTTATAGCATAGTGTCCAGTCCATCTTGCCATGTCTGGTAAATGAAATGATTGCCTCTTAACACTGTTAAAGCTTTCTATTCATGGTTATTGGCAACTTACATATTTTGTCATATGATAAAGTACTCTTTCTCCTACAGCGCATCCAAAGTACGTGGCTTACTTATACACTGACTGAAGTATCCATCTCTGCTCGAACAAATCACTGCATTGGTGCCATAAATAAACTTCTCTTTCATCATCTTGTGTTTGAAAGCCAACTCTAGGGAATGACATCCGGTCCAGACCTGCATAGAAGCATCCAACTGCACCAAGTTTGGCGCTGACAGACAGTAGCGTGTCCAATGTGAAAGGAGGCTACTGCCCTCCTGGAAAAGCACATAGGACACTGCAGCGCTAATATAGCCAAGGGCTACAGACAATAGCCAAGGGCTACAGACTCCAGTTCAGAGTGAAACCCCCCATTTCTACAGAATCATTTACTCTCGAACACAAGAGAGCGCTCCCATGTTTAAGAGGAATGAATGCCTTCCTTCTTACAAAAAGGGGGAAATACGTGTGGTTCCCAGAGATCAAACCCAACATAGTTTTTCTTTTCATTATTTCCAGCTCCCAAAGAAGGACGGTTCTCAACTTCCTTTCTTGGATCTCAGTGTTAAACAAACATTTGAGGCAATATAATTTCAAAATGTTAACATAAAGAACTCTTTCACGTTCAATATATCAGAACGATTGGAAAAATTTTGTGCAATTCTTTTAATCAATCGTCGGCACCCAATAATTGATTAATAATGATTAACTGATTAGAATAAAATCTACTCCATGGCCTATAAAAAGAATGACTTAAAATATGCGTAACTTAATACTTAAGCATTTTTGTTAAGGAATATGACAATGTCTATGTGCATTGGGGTCAGTCTGGTGTGCAGTCTGCTGAAGGTGAGACCAGCAGCTGAGAAGACGTGCTCAGATGGCACTGATGTTCCAGGAATGGACCAATAACGTTTCACTAATGCTGCCAGTCGAGGGAACCGTGACTCTCTAATTAAAAAAATTAAAAACGTCTCTAATTTAAAATATAATCACCAACATTAGATTATTTATTGAAATAATTTATTGAAATTTAACTTTTTAATCTATAGAAATTCATCAATCAACCTTCTTAAGAATTAACACAATTAACTTAACATCACTATTTCACATCAGTAAATCTGAAAGATGCCTTCTTCCACGTAAGGATTTATCCCCCTCACACAAAATTCCTCCGCTTCACCCATTGTGGTGTTTGCTACAAATACACAGTTCCACCCTTTGGCCTTTCCCTGAGTCCACGGGTGCTCTGTCTTTGTGTAGAGGCGGGTCTGGCTCCACTGAGACTAATGAGGCTCAGAATACTGACTTATACAGACGATTAGCTGATTATTGCCAATTCAAAACCCAGAGTTGTGCAGGACACTCAGCGAGTTCTGACGCATCTGATGTCTGTTGGTTTCAGTGCAATCTCTCCCCATCCTGGGGCGTAATGTTCTTGGGAGTGGATTTATACTCTGTATTCTTGTGAGCTTGTCTATCAGCAGACTGCATTTTATCTCTCAGAGTATGTCTCTCTCAGTTCAAGCCCGTCTCCAGAGTACAGAATCAAACGTGCCTAACACTATAGGGGCTGATGGTGCCAGCCTCTCAGGTTTTGCCACTGGGGCTGTTAAGAATGAGGGGCTTTATGAGGTGGATTTCATCCCTCCACCTCAGCCCTGTGTGCGATCTCCATCGCTGTCTCACAGTGAAACACAAGCACTCAGCAACTCTGCGTCACTGGGAAAACACAGACTTTTACACTCAGGGAACCCCTCTCAGGATCGTTTTCATACGGAAAAAAGGACAGACACATCCCTCTCTGGGGTGGGGGGTCTCAGGAGGGTTACATGGTGAATCAATTTTCTTTTAGCTATTAACTATATGGACAGCTCTCAGATATTTTCTTCCCTGTCTAAGGCAACATCATGTGCTCGTACGCTGTGATAATGACTACGGTAGCATGTGTAAATCAGCAAGGTGGCATGCGCTCCCTCCAGCTCCATGGTCTAGCCCACAGACTGTTGGTCTGGAGCAGCCGGCACTTTCTGTGGTTACGTGTGACCCACGTTGCTTTAGGCTTGCTCCTGTGGGGGTCTAGGCCAGGGTTGTCTGTGAAGCGTATTGTGACAATTGCTGTGAAATACGCTATATAAATAAAATTTGATTGATTGATTGATGTTCCAGGAATTCTGAACATGAGCGCTGATCTGCTGACAAGGGGAAACCCACTGTATGGGGAATGGTGTCTCCATCCCCAGATTGTGGAAATGTTACTGCAGTGATTATCCCTCTCCTTTATGTACAGCCATGCACACTCCCGCTACGCACGGGCCTCCTGTCTCAGGTGAACGGGGAAATACACCACCCCTGCCCCGAGCGAGTAGCTCTATGGGCTTGGTCTGTGAGAGGCATAACCTCAATGCATTAGGGCTTCCCCCTCGCGTGACTGCAACCATCCAGAGCACAAGAGCGCCCTCTACCAGGTCACTTTATGACAATAAGTGTCAGGTGTTAGAAAGATGGTGTCAGCCAGTGCCTTACCAGTGCTCTGTTACTGACGTGCTGTGCTTTTCACAGAACCTTATGGATAAAGAGAAATCCTTTTCTACCATTAAGGTCTACCTGGCAGCTATCACTGCTTGACATGCTGGTTTCAGACTATGCAGTGGGGCAGCACCCCCTCATTCACAGGTTCATGAAGGGGGCTCACTGTTCTCTGCCTGTTGCTAAAAAGCTTGAGATTTATCACAGGTGCTGAAGGCTCGGTCTGTAAGGCCGTTTGAGCTTATAAATTAGATTAAAATTGTTGTCTCTCCTGACAGCGTTGATGCTTGCACTAGCCTCAGATAAGTGAGTCAGTGACCTCCATGCGTTCTCAGTGTAACTCTTGTGCACAATATTCTCCCCTAAAATGGATACGGTTTTTCCTAAGCCCAATCCAGCCTTTATGCCTAAAAGCTTCCCAGCTTCCACATGTGAGGTGTTGGAGCTTGCCGCTTTTCACCCACCACCTTTCTCCTCTGAAGAGCAGCATAGGCTGCATATGCTGTGTTCTCTGCACGTATATGACAAAGACTAAGGCTTTTAGAAAGAGCGACCAGCTCTTAGTCACCTGGGCCCCTGCCTGCAAAGGAAAAGTATCTCTAAGCAGTGGCTGTCCCATTGGCTTGAGGAAGCTCTTGTTATGGCATATGATTCAAGAAGATGTCAACCCCCTTGGGCCTGAGGGCTCATTCAATGAGGGGCATGGCTGCATCGTGGGCCCTATTCATGGGGTCTCCTTGCAGGAAATTTATTCAGCTGCAGGCTTGGTTTCTCCAGATACTGTTGCTAGTTCCACTGCCTGAGGCCGGTAGCCCACTCAGTTCTGGGGGTGAGCTCTGTGTGAGGTGCACACATCTTCCCTCATCTGCTATGGGTTTTAGTACTTCACATCGTTCCTGGGTCCTGGCTATAGCTTTAGGCAGTGGAAAGTCTTCAGTACTTCCCTACATGGGATGTGCCAGACACCACCCTCCCCTCAGGGGAGAAGGCATCCTTTGCTGGCCTGACAGCATCTCAGCTGTGAGCATAAGGCATTCTGGGAGCTGTCTATATGTCCCCATAGGTGTATCTCAAACACAAGATGATGAAAGAGAACTTTAGGTTACTGTTGTAACCCCGGTGGAGAGATCCACCAAGACTGCCCTGCTTGCCGCACATGAGAAGTGAATATGAAGGGTAGTAGCACTGCAGTGTCCCATATGTTCTTCCAGGAGGGCAGTAGTCTCCTGTAGCACTGAATGCACTGCTGGCTGTCAGAACCATACTTGGTGAAACTGGATTACCGGATTTCGTTTCCCATACGTGGATCTCACTACTCTGTGTTTCGGAGAACCGGGGTAGCGACAGTGACTTAAAGTTTTGGGGTAACACCCTTACTGAGGTACTCACTGGGCATATTGTTAGTTTCACCAGCAGGATATGCAGCTCATGGGTCAGTCAAATGTTATTTAATAGAATAATACAGAAGTCATGCCTTGTGATATTTATATAGTCTCGGTACCCAAATGGGGTAAATCTTAATTAGGTTAATCCCAGGGATAGTTGATGGTTTTAGAATCCTGGATGAGCAGGATATTTACCTCCCAGGACTGAAGGCATTAATGTCAGAGAACACTTAGATGAATGCCTGGCTCTCAAATGCAAGTAGCTAGTCTCTCTCTCAGGGATACAGGTTCAAGCTGCCCATCATTTCATAGCACACCCCAGTCAATATTTTTATATATAAACTCACATTCACACAAACATTCAGGTTACAGGCTCTGAAAATGAATGGAGTCAGGAAATTAGTCTTCCCTGTGACAAAATTCAAACCCTTACATTGCCATAATCATTAATTCTATTTAGTAATGATCACACAGTACCCAGCACTACTCACCCCAGTCTCCGTAGTTTACAGTTTGGACTCCTCAGTCCAGCACAGAGCAGCTCCACTCCTGAATCTCCCAGGTTATTGTAGCTGAGGTCCAGATCTCTCAGGGTTGAGTTTGATGACTGGAGAGCTGAGGTCACAATATTACAGCACTTCTGTGTGAGTTTACAGTTGTTCAGTCTGCAAAGAAGAGTTAATATATTATAGTATTATTATATTAGGCATACATGAAGCAGGTATCTAATATGGGAAATGTGCCAATGACAGTGTTCAGCGATGAAGAGTGAAATGGAGGATTTTAAGGTTGATGATGCTCTGAGGAATATCTCTGTGCTACACTCTCCAACTGCAGTATTTTGCACCTGAAAATTAAACATCCTGCTGGACTGAACTCTGACTGGTCTACAGATGTAATTCTGACCCAAATGTCCCCTTTTCCTATACTGTAAGTTCTCTGAATTGGGGCAATGGGCTCATCTACCTGTTCTGTGATCTTTTCTCTGGGCTTAACCCTCCCATCCCACCCCAGAAGTGCAGCTGCCATCTTTCAAAGTGGACAGTGAGTTAACTTGCAAAGCTGTTGAAGGCTTGGCACAGCTCCCACCAAAAGGAAAGATGCAAAATAATAATGTACATCTTCCAGAGAGGACAGTGAGTTTATTTCTTTAGTTTTGGTTTTCTGTGGCAAACTACCCACAGCATTGCAATCTAAAATACAGTTAATAGTAGATTCACTTTAGAAGCAAAAAGACAAGGAAGCGATTTGTTCACATATAACCAGCTGTGTGTCCATTCTTCTGGTATTACATATTACAGGTAGAGAAACAAGGTATTCCAAAGGTCTGTGGGAACACCTGTTAATACCTTTGAGTTTATTTTGTTGCGATTGTGATATATTTGATGGCAGTGCCCAATGAGACACCATTCAGCCTGTTCTGGGCTCTAGGAAACTTCGGAATCCCTGTACAGGTGAGGCTTTAGCCTGAGACAAGCCTCAGAATTAACTCAAGAACAGGCTAATTTAACAGTTCCCTGAGAAGACCTCACTCTGGCACCCATTATATCCTACGATTCCTCTACCTTCCTATTTGCACTCTATCTACAGGCACTATGCTGGAGATTCTGGGTCAGTCTATAAGAGAATAAAGCAGAGACCAGGGTGGTACTACTGGCCTTTAAAGATGGTACATTTACTGCCTGCCCTAGTCATCCAACATAGAAACACAAACATTTAATTCATAACCAAACATATCCCTCCCAAACCAAACTTAACATAATTTTAATCATGACATTGAAAAGAAGTGTTATCCTATCAAGTGGCTTAAAAGTAAAATATAAAAAGGGGTGTAGATAAGTCTCTCCTTTGTTCTCTTCTAATCAGTAATTAATTATGCATAGTCCAGGAAGAGAAGGGGAACCCCCCTCTTTCAAACACATGGCAGGGATTCAAACAACATTTGTTCTTATAATTAAAACTTACAATTAAAAGCAAGGAATGTTTTTTCTTCACAAACAATTTGGCAGTTACAGCAATAACTAGAACTAATTCACCAAACTGAGTTTGTGAAGAAAAGGTATGAAGAGCATTTACTAGTCCAAGTCCAAGTTAAGGACAAATGTTTATTGAATACAGGCTATAAAGTGCTGGCTTGTTAAGCAGACATGAGCCTTTGGTCTTGTGTCTCAGCTTTGTCTTTCTTCTCAGCTGTGCGTCTTTGGCTTTGATCAGTTTTAACGTGGGAGAGACAAGCTGTGGTTTGGTTTTGTCTAGCAGCAATGCAAGGCGCTGGTGAATTTGGGTATTTCAGTAATTTCTTGACTCCAGGCACTAGTGCAACTGCAGCACAGTTATAAAAGAGGTTCAATAAGAATTAAAGCCGCAGGCGGCGTTGGGAGGGGTCCAAGCATTGGCACCATCGCGCTCCCTATGGAACGATTTTAAAATGGCTTTGTCCTCATGATCATATGCCTTCACCCAACATATCTACTGAATATCATGATGATCGTATGAAATATTGATGACTTATGGCCAATTTTGTGCTAAGAGACGCTGTCGGGTGACTTAGTTACGTCGCCATGGATATATCCTGGCCGCTTCCCGTCAAGGCCAACACTCGTAACACTTAGATGGTCCGGCGTGTACGCACAGCTGCAGTGTTTCTGCGCCGCAACTAAAAAAGGCGTAACACTAGTGTTGTCACGATACCAAAATTTTGACTTTGATACTGATACCAGTTTTAGTATCACAATACTCAATACTGAAATGATACTTGAAACTTAAACGATGCTAATTCGATACTCGGTACCTAACGATACTGAAATTACCTTAATAGATGAGAAACGTAATGTCCATAAGGGTTGACCTCATTTTCGAATTCATGGTTTATTAACAACCTGGTTTATTAACAACCTTTAAATTGAAGCCTCTTCAACATATTAATATGCATAGGCCTATAGTGTTACAACACTGAACAATAGAAAAATATGTTAAATATATTTCAAAAATTAAACAGTTGTAAACTAAATCTTTAAAACAGGTCTTTCACCTTAATAGATTTAAAAACAGCATATTTTAATAAAAATACAGCATCTATCTATAATAAAATATTTCCAAATTGGAACACCTATTGCTACTGAAGTGAACTGAGTCAAAGCTTGCGCTGTATCAACCACAAAGAATGCACAAGCGCAGGTCACCTCACTTGCCAACCTTAGTTGCTACTGCCATCTAGCGAAGATTCTGACAAATTACACTTTTCATCCTCTCAATCAGTAATGCGGGAGACACATTTCCCTGGCTTTTACATTTGACACAAAACTACCGAACGTCCGAAAATTCTAATACCGAACGGTTTTTTTTTTTTTTAAGTACCGAAAAAGTGCTGAAGTTTCGGAATACTGTGCAACACTACGTCAGACACATATTCCAATCCATTGCTCAGTTTAGCAGAGAATGCACATTTCAGAGCGCCTCAGAGACAGATAGGATAATAATACATATTTCGTATAGCCTAATAAATACGACATTAAAAAAAAGAAACAAAAAACAAAATATCAACTCGACATTCCTGCTAGCATGCGTGCTACGCGAAGAATACCTTATTATTTATTTAGACATTGGCAGACTACAGCATTTGCGTCTTTTGTTTATATTCAATAGTAATTGCAGCGAGAAACTGCAGTTGTAGACACAAGAAAGTTTGTTATATTATGGTAGCAACGGAATGAAGCGGACTACATATATAGGCTACATTTACCGTCATTGTTTTATTATACCAGCGTGTTTTCGCGCGTTTGCAGAGAAACTCAATTACTATGAATAAAAATAGTTTAGCTATTTCTCAGCATAATGACGGATGGATATGGGACGAAAATAATTTTCACCCCCGTCCACCATGTTTTAGCAACGTTCCAACACTCTCGTCATCACTGTTCCATGGGTCACAAAAACTATTACACTAACGCTTACATTGCAGTGTGAAATATCCACATTATATAATACCACTAACCTATTTAAAGACACTCAATTTCAAAAATAACGTATATAACCGAAATATTTTGAGCAGTAATACTTACATAGCAACATGACATTTTATCTGTGTTTAGTAGTATAGAGACAGAAAATCAATGACAAAGTCCTATCCGCTTCTGTTTTGCGTCAGAAAACGATGTCAGATAGGTCCATCAGCAAAGAAATGGCTTAGATATGCCCCGAAGTCCTCAATAATAATAGTACTCTCCAAGAAATTATGAAAATCGTTGACAACGTTTCGTTAGGTGCATCGCCGTTAATGCTACGCCACAGTGAATGCGCAAGTGAATGCGATAAGAAAATATTCCGTTACGCTGAACTATAAAACGCTATTCCAAATGCAAAATCAGACATGTTATACATCGTTAGAAAGCTTATACTCTCACCTACTGAATAAATGAACTGTCAATCAAGCCAAATTTTACTAAAAACAGCGAAAACGCCGTAAGCAACTGGAATCACAAACGAATTGTCCAAGACAATATATGACCACTCAGTCGCAAAAGGGACATCTCTACGCGTAAAACCAATGGTAAGATTGTATATTT
The DNA here is from genome assembly GCA_025169545.1 of Anguilla japonica. Lineage (NCBI taxonomy): Eukaryota > Metazoa > Chordata > Actinopteri > Anguilliformes > Anguillidae > Anguilla > Anguilla japonica. Next base: position 5,752,224 of record CM045898.1, on the reverse strand, counting down.
ATTCAATGTTTAGTCCCAGATATTGACTGTAGAATGAGGTGGTATAATTTAAAAAAACGTTTTCTCGTTTACTTCGTTATTCAGTAAGCAGCGTTTTCACTGCTGTATTGGCATATTTTAGGGCTAATGTCGGGTTTATATTGTTGTTACGGAATATTACATTACATTACATTACAGGCATTTGGCAGACGCTCTTATCCAGAGCGACATACAACAAAGTGTATAACCATAACCAGGAACAAGTGTGTCGAAAACCCTAGAGGGCAGTAGCCTACCGTTCCAAGTGCAGGGAACAACCGCATAGTTCAACTTGGACCCTGTAGGTTAAACTGATTAACACTAACACAAACAAGAACAGCAACAACGCACAGGGTTCATACACTTTTTCACCAATGATTTTCAATGACTTTTCCATGACTTCTCCACAACCTTTAACTGAATTTCCATGGCCAAAACAAATGACTTTATCTCAGCGGGACGATTTAAAATTATTTATTGTAACAGCTCCAACTACCCTGTACCCTCCAACAGACCCTGAATGGTCTTGATATCTGGGTAGAGGAGGACAAAATGAAACTCAACCCAAAGAAATGTAAAGTTTTACATGTCACCCACATGAGGCATCCACCCGCCCTGCCGACTCTCTCCATTGACCAGAACATCCTGGAAGTCTGTGACACTGTCAAGGTCCTGGGGGTCACCATCCAGAGTAATTTGCGTTGGGACAGTCAGGTGGACCACATGCTGACCTCAGCGAACAGGAAGCTTTTTGCTCTGCGTCGCCTGAAGAAATTTGGTGTCCGACACCCAGAACTGGTTTCCATCTACACAGGCTACGTACGCCCGGTGCTGGAGTATGCAGTCCCCGTCTGGCACAGTTCCCTGACTACAGACCAGGCTAAAAGGCTGGAAAGCACGCAGAAACGGGCTTGTAAAATCATACTTGGCCAGAGGTACTCAGGGTACCCAGAGGCTCTCTGCACTCTTGGATTGTGCACTCTATCACAGAGAGGCACTCAACTGTGTCTTGGCTTTGCCAGAAAGCTGCTAAAGTCCAACTTCAGTGACTGGCTACCCCCCCTCAGGGAGGAGCTCACAGGTCGTCAGACAAGGAACTCAAACAAACTGGCCATCCCAAGATGTCGAACTGAGAGATACAGGAGATCACCAATCCCCTATATGTGCAGACTCCTAAATGACAGCGGATTTTAAATTTAAATTTGGGATACGAGATTAGATCTCAGCTTAGATAATTGCAATATTTAAAATTTTTTGTCTACTTAGTATTGATGTTTTATTGTAACAGCAAAATAATTCAGGGTTTTTAATGACAACTGTCTTCATGAACCTGTAATAATGCTGAAAGGTCAATAAATAAATAAATAACACTAAGTAAAATTAGGTCTGCATCTGAAACATATGGTGCCTCTCTAAAACAAATAAACACCAGACAGACACACTTAGATACATTCTCTCCTATTTTAATTCGAATAGTTTAACATTTTTGTCAATGTCTCAAACAGGGCTCGAAATTGCGACCATTTTGGTCGCATATGCTCCCGAAATTTAATCTGTGCGACCTCGAAATATAATTGGGAGCATTTGTGCGAGTGCAAATAATTGTTCTGGTGCGACCTTTTTTTTCTTTCTTTTTCCAGTCGAACGTCTCTTTCTCTGTACATTCGCTAGTTAGTACACTCAGCATGTCCCTTGTGAGCTGACGGTGACCCTTCTAACCAATCGCGAGCTTGACATTCTTACCTTTAATGCTGATTTTAAATTGGTTAATATTAGCCTTCAATCACTCCCTTTCGCTGCACTCCACTGTCACGCGACAGAGAGAGCTAACGCGTTAACTAATGTTACCTGAAGACAAAAGTTTATGTTCAATTTATTAGCGTTATCGAAAGCTGAAAAGTTGAAGCGGACGTTTTGTGTAGCGACCCGGTTGGAACAGCTAATTTCTCCGATGCAGTTTACTGGCGGTTGATTTAATTAGCGGTATTGTGACGAGAAGCGCTTTGTAGTTTGTATGCATAACACGCAATTCCTTGAAGAGTCGACACATTTTATGCGTGACAGTTTAACTGTTACTTGTAAACCGTACTGTTATATTGTCGTTTTTTATCAATAAAAAATCTATTGCATATATTGTTGGTGCTCCTTACATTTCGGTGGGTGTTCCTAAGTTTTTGAAGTTGGGAGCACCAGTGCTACCAAGTAAAAAAGTTAATTTCGAGCCCTGATATATTATTGAAGCTGCACTTCCCTGGCATATTGTCGGCACAGTAGGGCCTACGTTTACTAACTGCTACATCAGCAGAGGCGTGCCTGTAAACAGACTGAGCCGAACCGAATTAACTTCTCACACCACCAAAATACCGCGAAGGTTACGTGCCAATTTACGTTTTATTACTACACATACTATTTTTATGATTGGATTAATTAGTAATTGTATTTGATGCAACTTTAGCTATATTTTCATTACTTTTCCAAAACTTTTTAAAAAATATTATTTTCCATAACTTTTCCAGGGCCTGGAAATTGCATTTTAAATTTCAATGACTTTTCCAGGTTTTTCATGACCGTACGAAACCTGAACGCAGTCTATGCAAAAATACAAGCAATAGTTAAGACTAGTTAAGTCACCTACGAAACAACTACCTAGTTACAACCCTAAGCTTACAGTCAATTTAGAGATTAAATTGAGAATACGATTTCTCTCAGCATAATGACGGATTCGAAGACTAAACGAACTCACCCGATGTTGTCTTAAAATGGATCCATGCCAAAGAAAAGTAATGATTCATCCTTTCAAAAAGCTTTTACTAACAAACTTTTAGTAACAAAAAACTGAATATCAACTCGCCACCCCTGCTAACCTGCGCTCGGAGTACCGTATCATTTATTTAGACATTGGCTGAGTACAGCATAAATTCCGTCTTTTGTTTATATTCAATATTAGTAATTGCAGCGAGAAACTGCAGCTGTAGACACAAGATAGTCTGTTATGTTATGGTAGCAACGGAACGAAGCGGACTATATATGTATTACCGTCATTGTTTCATTATACCAGCGTGTTTTCGCACGTTTGCACAGAAACACAGAACCTATCAATAAAATGGTTTAGCTATTTCTCAGCATAATGACAGATTCAAAGACTAAACGAACTCACCCGATACTGTCTTCAAATAATGTCTGGCACTGTCTTCCACTGCTTCCCCGACGTTCAGACCGTCCCCTCACTGATAAAAACTAGACCCTACGGTGTCAGATTACTTGCGTCGCCATGGATGTCGCTTGCCGTAAAGAAGTTTACTAGATGTCGTAATCGTTTACATTTGGAGCCACAGCTCTTCCGCACCCCACCTAATAAAAAAGTCCAAATGGCGGGAAAACAATATGGCGGACATACGTGGTCCCAATGGCAAAGTTGTAGAGCACATTTACATGCATCGGTCGATGAAGTTTTGTGTTGATCTGACTTACGGTGTGGGAGTTATGACCTTTTAAAGTATGACCCTTTGTTATAGCGCCACCATCTGGCCGACATAGGTGATTTTTAGTGCCTGAGTAGTGGGGGGCCATAGAAACCCACCTACCAAATTTGGTTGGTCTACAACTTATGGTTGCTGAGCCTCAGACATTTAAGCGGAGAAAGCTTCCACGCCCCAATGAAAATGTCAAAATGGCGGGTAAACAATATGACGGACATAGGTGGTGCCAATGGCGAAGTTGTAGAGCACGTTCAGATGCATAGGTCGATGAAGTTTTGTGTTGATCTAACTCATGGTGTGGGAGTTACGGCCTGTTACGCAAAACCCTTTGTTATAGCGCCACCATCTGCCCGACATAGGTGATTTTTAGTGCCTGAGTAGTGGGGGGCCATAGGAACCCACCTGCCAAATTTGGTTGCTCTAGGACTTATGGTTGCTGAGCCTCAGACACTTTTAGCGGAGAAAAATAATAAGAATTAAAGCCGCAAGCGGCGTTGGGAGGGGTCCAAGCATTGGCACCGTCGCGCGCCCTATGGAGCGATTTTAAAATGGCTTTGTCCTCATGATCATATGCCTGCACCCAACATATCTACTGAATATCATGATGATCGTATGAAATATTGATGACTTATAGCCAATTTTGTGCTAAGAGACGCTGTCGGATGACTTAGTTACGTCGCCATGGATATGTCCTGGCCGCTTCCCGTCAAGGCCTTTACTATGTCGTAACACTTAGATGGTCCGGCGTGTATGCACAGCTGCAGTGCTTCTGCGCCGCAACTGAAAAAGGCGTCACACTAGTGTTGTCACGATACCAAAATTTTGACTTTGATACTGATACCACGATACTCAATACTGAAATGATACTTGAAACTTAAACGATGCTAATTCCATACTCGGTACCTAACGATACTGAAATTACCTTAATAGATGAGAAACGTAATGTCCACAAGGGTTGACCTCATTTTCGAATTCAAGGTTTATTAACAACCTGGTTCATTAACAACCTTTAAGTTGAAGCCTCTTCAACATATTAATATGCATAGGCCTATAGTGTTGCAACACTGAACAACAGAAAAATATGTTAAATATATTTAAAAAATTAAACACTTGTAATGTAAATAATCTTTAAAACAGGTCTTTCACCTTTAAATAGATTTAAAAACAGCATATTTTAATAACAATACAGCATCTTCCTATAATAAAATATTTACAAATTAGACCAGCTATGGCTACTGAAGTGAACTGAGTCCAAGCTTGCGCTGTACCAGCGAGTAGTGCACAAGCCCGCGTCACCTCACTTGCCAACCTTAGTTGCTACTGTCATCTAGCGAAGATTCTGACAAATTACACTTTTCATCCTCTCGATCAGTAATGCCGGAGACACATTTCCCTGGCTTTTACATTTGACGCAAAACTACGGAACGTCGGAAAATTCTAATACGGAACCGTTTATTTTTATTTTTATTTTTTTTAAGTACCGAAAAAGTGCTGAAGTTTCTGTATACCGTGCAACATTACGTCAGACACATACCTATTCCAATCCATTGCTCAGCTTAGCAGAGAATGCACATTTCAGAGCGCCTCAGAGACAGATAGAATAATAACACATGAATACACATTTCAAATAATAATTACGACACTGAGAAAAAACGAAACAAAAGACGAGATGTCAAGTCGCGACCTACGCACAGAGCAGCCTACCGTTTTATTTATTTAGACATTGGCAGATCAGAAAATTTTCGGTTACGCTGACCTATAAAACATTATTCCAAAAGCAAAACCTACATCGTTAGAAAGCTTATACTCTCACCTACAGAATAAATGAATTGTCAATCAAGCCAAATTGCACTAAAAAGGGCGACAACGCCGTAAGCAACAGGTGTGGTATTACGCACAGCTATTATTGAAGATAGCCGACCCAGGCGTCACAGATGCGCGTATATTTCGCAAACGGATTGTCCAAGACAATATATAACCACTCATTCGCAAAAGGGACATCTCTACGCGTAAAGCCAATGGTAAGATTGTATATTTATTCAATGTTTAGTCCCAGATAGTGACTGTAGAATGACATGGAATAATTGTAAAAAAAAAAAAACGTTGTCTCGTTTATTTCATTCTTCAGTGAGCAGAGTTTTCACTGCTGTATTGGCATATTTTAAGGCTAATGTCTGGTTTATCTTGTTGCTACGGAATATTACATCTTAAATTACAGGCATTTGGCAGACGCTCTTATCCAGAGCGACGTACAACAAAGTGTATAACCATAATCAGGAACAATTGTGGCGAAAACCCTAGAGGGCAGTAGCTTACCGTTCCAAGTGCAGGGAACAACCGCATAGTTCAACTTGGACCCTGTAGGTAAAACTGATTAACACTAACACAAACAAGAACAGCAAGAACGCAGTCTATGCAAAAATACAAGCAATAGTTAAGTCACCTACGAAACAACTACCTAGTTACAACCCTAAGCTTACAGTCAATTTAGAGATTAAATTGAGAGTACGATTTCTCTCAACATAATGACTAGTTTACTTTATGTAAAGTTTACTAGATGTCGTAACACTTAGAATTTGGAGGTACAGCGCTACCGCACCCCACCTAATAAAAAAGTCCAAATGGCGGGCAAACCATATGGCGGACATAGGTGGTCCCAAAAGCAAAGTTGTAGAGCACATTCAGATGCATCGGTCGATGAAGTTTTGTGTTGATCGGACTTATGGTGTGGCAGTTATAGCCTTTAAATGTATGATCCTTTGTTATAGCGCCACCATCTGGGCGACATAGGTGATTTTTCGTGGCTGAGTAGTGGGGGGCCATAGGAACCCACCTACCAAAGTTGGTTGGTCTACAACTTATGGTTGCTGAGCCTCAGACATTTTAGCGGAGAAAACTGCCATGCCCCAACGAAAAAGTCTAAATGGCGGGCAAACAATATGGCGGACATAGGTGGTGCCAATGGCAAAGTTGTAGAGCACCTTCAGATGCATCGGCCGATGAAGTTTTGTGTTGATCTAACTTATGGTGTGGGAGTTATGGCCTTTTACGCAAAACCCTTTGTTATAGCGCCACCATCTGGCCGACATAGTTGATTTTTTGTGCCTGAGTAGTGGGGGGCCATAGGAACCCACCTGCCAAATTTGGTTGCTGTAGGACTTATGGTTGCTGAGCCTCAGACACTTTTAGCGGAGAAAAATAATAAGAATAATAATAATCCTAACAAATACAATAGGGTTCCACCAGCTTCGCTGCTTGGACCCCTAATAATCCGAACAGATACAATAGGGTTCCACCAGCTTCGCTGCTTGGACCCCTAATAATAATCCTAACAGATACAATAGGGTTCCACCAGCTTCGCTGCTTGGACCCCTAATAAATGGGTCTGTGGGTGTAGTTGGGTTTGGTTTCATTATTGCCAATCAGATCACCCCATTTATTTCCCTTTAGGAAACACAGCCAAATGCTAATGCTACCATGGCCGAAGAGCAAGCGTGTTGTGATCATCTCTACTGAAGGGAGGAGAGTTTTCTCTAGCATAACTAGAAGTCTGTACAACACTAAATTCCTAGGCCTTGCAGGAGGGCCCTTCCGTCTCCAGGCACCGAACCTCCCAAGGACAAGAAGTTAAAAATATTGTATGTATATGTGTGTTTGTGTGTCTATGTGTGTGTCTGGTTTTCTTGAACTCTGTCTCTTATGTAAGCTCTGGAAAGCTTGGCTTTCCTACTGATCCTCCCCCTGCCATCCTGCCAGGGAGAAACCGGCTATGATGCCATGCTGCCCAAGACTCTGAAAGCAACCGATCGACCAAACTATTATATCTGATATAAAGCTTGTTTATGTAACACTGAAGACTAAGAGGTCACCTTGTGCTTATTCAGTATTCATGCTATATGACTAGACACAGCCAAACATTTACTTTGTTAAATCTTACAATATGCATATGTATTAACTATGTACCAATCAGAATTATGTATGTTATTGTTAACCACTTTTTGCTAATAAAAGCAGGGACCGGACTTATCCATCTTGTTGTTTGTGCCAATCAGATGTAGAATTATGTATGTTATTGTTAAAACACTTTTTGCTTATGAAAGCAGGGACTGCCCCTGCTTTCTCCAGTTCAGGCTTATCCATCTTGTTGTGTGTAGGTTCCGGACTCTTTCTGCAGAAATAAATCCTATTTCTTACATGGATATACCTCGCCGTGCTGGTTATTCTAAGGGGAGAATTTTCTCTGCCCAACATTATGAACAATTACAACCATTATGAGGGCCTCTACAAACCAATGAAGATGAAACTGAATAGTTTACATTCATTATTTTGTTAATATTTAAACAAAAACAGTGTATTTTCTGTTCATATGCCAGTGCTAAGAGGTATAATAAATGGTTCTGTTTCCAAGAACAGTTCCGCAGGGAGAATATTCCCAGACTGGCCAGGAGCAGGAGGCAGCTGGCAGAGACAGCCTCCAGTCGGCCTCTCCATCCTGCTGCTGCCGCTACTGTTTCAGCTAGGCAGGCATCGCGCTTGTGCACCAGAGGACAGGAAAGAAGACATTTTGTCTGGATTTACTAGAGCTTTTTTTTTTTTTTTTTTTTTTTTTTTTTTACAGTGTTTCACACCACTATTTACAATAAACCAAAAATTCTCTACTTCAACTAAGTGTCATTCATTTCAGACACGCACTTGATGAGATGAATGAACACTCACTAGTGAAACGGCTCCACAGCCAACCAGTCCCTGCTCTCTCGTGCACTCTGTGCTCTGTAATATCTGTAGCGATCGTCACATGCTACTCTGCTTCTCTCTGTATGAAAGTCCTGTAATGTGTCCTCTGTGAGGTCTATGTCACATCCATGGCATATGGCTATGTAGTGTAGAACACAGCACACTACAAAGAATGCACTGACTTTCTGAGGGCTGTACAGTAATGTACCACCCAATCCATCCAAAATTTTAAAATGCATTTTCAACATTCCATAGGTCCACTCAATCATTGACCTAGCCCAGCCAAACACATGATTAAAAGCAAGTTTCCAGTGCATTCTGGTCTCATTGTAAACACTATCTGAGGGGTATAAAGGTCCCACCTATATCATTCAAGTAGCTTACACAATTAACTCCACTGCCTCAATAGCCAGCATTGGACTGCATAACTGAATACAGCTTTCCTTTAAAATAGTTAAACTGAAATAAACAAAATATTTTTGTATCTGTGTTATGTTTATGGATTCACATGTGTGTCACAGTTATAATGCCAAAATAACACGAGTTAAAACATGGTATGGGTTGGTTTGACTGCAAATGCATTATTCAACACCAAACTCACATAGTGAAAGTTTCTATTGACACATCCCTGATTGCACCAACAAACCCATGTTGACACAAGCAGATTAACCGCAGACCATAAAACTAACAACCCTGGTGAAAGTGAAAAATATGACACTAGCAATTCCAAGTGTGTTTGTGCCTATGCTGTCACCAAAATAGGGCCCCTTTTCTTAATACTGTAACTTAATATAGCATCTCTTCATTTTAATCTGCTTGAATTGTATGTTCTGACAAAGGTTGACCCATAAGATTACTCTGCCTGTCAGTTAACTCGTTATTTTTTTCATAATTGCTATCATTGCAAATAATTAGTAAATGTATTCAATTAGTAAATAGTAATAGTAAATAAAATAAAATATATGGTAAGTGCTGAGGTTTTTTTTTTTTTGCATTTGATGCTGCTTATGTTCTCGATATAAAATTAAATGAGGGCACACATCTTAAACAAGTTAAAACATCTTGATTCAGAAATCTTTTTTTTAACCAAATTTTCTCTTGCCCGGCAATTTTATTGCACCTTATTCTAACTAGAAATATAAAGTGTGAAGATACACTGTCAATCATCTACATTATTAATGACATAATACTCACATGGCCTTCCTGCAGTTCCTGATTACTGGTAGCAGTCTCTGATGACCTGCTGCTGATGTGTTGTATGTCTTCAAGTCAAACTCATCCAGGACCTCCTCTGACGTCAGTAACACAAAGGCCAGAGCTGAACACTGGTCTGGTTCAAGCTTTTTATCAGAAAGTTTCCCTGATCTCAGAGAATCCTGGATTCCCTGGACTAGAGAGCTGTCATTCAGTTCATTGAGACAGTGGAACAGATTGATGGTCCTCTCTGCTGAAGATTCCTCTCTGATCCTCTCCTTAATGTGTTGAACAGTTTTTTTAATGCTCTGTGATCTGCTTTCTGTCTGTGTCTGTGGGTCTGGTACAGGTGATCTGCTTCCTGTCTGTGTCAGTAGACCTCCTAAGAGAGTCTGAATGTAGTCCAGAGAGAGGCCGAGAAGGAATCGGAGGAAAAGGTCCAGGTGTCCATTCTCACTCCTTAAGGCCTGATCCACTGCACACCTGTGTAACTCAGACAGCTGCACTCTGTCACTGTGAGGTTTTGATTCTTCTGCTCTGAGTACATTTATGTTCACATTTACACATGAATGAAACACAAACAAGGCAGCCAGATACTCCTGAATGCTTAGATGCACAAAGCAGTAGACCTTCTCCTGATACAACCCACACTCCTCTTTAAAGATCTCTGTGCACACCCCAGAGTACACTGAAGCTTCACTGACATCAATGCCACTCTGTCTGAGGTCTTCTTCATAAAATATCAGATTGCCCTTTTTCAGCTGTCGAAAAGCCAGCTGCCCCAGTTTCAGGATGATTTCTGTATCTGATGCTGACATCTTCTTTGGGTTCATCTCATTGGTACGATTATACTTCCGATTATTCACATTTGTCTGAATGAGCAGGAAGTGTGTATACATTCCAGTCAGAGTTTTGGGCAGATCTCCATTCTCTGCTTTATCCAAAATATTCTTCAGAACACCAGCAGAAATCCAGCAGAAGACTGGTATGTGACACATGATGTCGAGACTCCTGGATGACTTTATGTGTGAGATAATTCTGCTGGCCTGGTTCTGATCTCTGATTCTCTTCCTGAAGTACTCCTCCTTCTGTGGGTCATTGAACCCTCGTATCTCTGTCACTCGGTGGATGTACTCAGGAGGGATCTGATTGGCTGCTGCTGGTCGGGAGGTGATCCAGAGGAGAGCAGAGGGAAACAGATTCCCCTTAATGAGGTTGGTCAGCAGCACATCCACTGATAATGGTTCTGTTATATCACTGTAGGACTCATTGCTTTGGAAATCTAGAGGAAGTCGACACTCATCCAGACCATCAAAGATAAATACAGTTTTGACTTCATCATCGTCAATATTTTTCATCTCAATCAGCCGTGAAAAGTTATGCTGAAGAAGTTCCATCAGACTGAATTCTTTTTCCTTCTTCAAATTCAGATCTCGGAAAGGAAGAGTGAAGATGAAATCAACGTCCTGATTGGCTTTTCCTTCTGCCCAGTCCAAAATGAACTTCTGCACAGAGACGGTTTTCCCAATGCCAGCAATGCCCTTTGTAAGCACAGTTCTGATGGGTTTCTCTTGTTCAGGTAAAGGCTTAAAGATGTCATTACAGAGGATTGCAGTCTCCTGTGTGGTTTTTCTCTTGGATGCTGTCTCAATCTGTCTGACCTCGTGTTCATTATTGACCCCACCACTTCCCCCCTCTGTGATATAGAGCTCTGTATAGATCTTATCGAGGAAGGTTTGTTGGCCCTGCTTTGGTAAACCTTCAGATATGCATTCAAACTTCCTCTTCAGATGAGTTTTCAGTTTCTGCTGGGCTCTTTTTATGGATTCATCTGAAGGGAGGAAAAGCAGTGTTAATTCTTTCATGGTTGCATTGCATCTGAGCATAACAATAGTAAATTAAAGATTTCTGTATGGTCTACAGCTGAGAGTGTGTCACATGTATTAAGGCCAACCAATCAAATTCAGCAGGCTTCCACTTTCATTACAATTACGAGCACGTGTGCCAGGTTAGTGCATTTGGACATGTGAACAGGCACTGTACTGCACACGGCATATGTATTCATCCCCTGCAACTGCTTCATAAATGTAGCTCTTGTTGTCAAGCAAAATATTACTTCTTTGTAAATGTCTTCTATTTTTATATCTAAAGCGTATTTGATTTTATATATTGGTTCATGCATCTGTGGCAAAAACACATTTGCCCTTGACAACACACTTATTATGTATTTAATATCAATTTGTTTGATTTAATTTGTTATTAAAAATACTTTGCAGAATGCTGGCCAACATGTATGAGGTCATAAATGCAAGACTAATCTGAACACTTCTTAAAAATTAAGATTCAAATGTTTTCTTGTAAGTAAAGGATACTGTATGTTGCAGACAGAATGAATGAAAAATCTCAGGATAAACTTTGGATAAAAGTACATCATGAGCAAGCATTAGCAGAGCCTCACTTTGCACTATTTGGTGTTCATTCTAAAGAATACTCTGAGATGTCACATTAAAAGCCCAAGACAATTACTGGAGCGGGTCTGTAAGATGTGTGGAGACAACTGATAATCAATCTTCACCCAGTCAAAGTCAAGAGTAATCTTCTCATTTTAATTCCTCTAAATGCTGTCCTGTCTTAAGGAAGATATTATTTTTAATGGGCCTGGGGGATAAAACGATAGCGATATGTACCACAATAGACACTTAGCAATAAGAAAATTGTTCAATAGAATGTTCAATAGTTTCACTTAAATGCATTAAATGCAAACCGCCAGGAAAGCACATACAAATACGCAAAGTTCGGTTGCATGAACAAACCCCAGGCGTGCTCCCTCCCTGGCTCACAAACAGCCTATAATATCCTTTGTTAATGGAGCGTGCTACAAGTGACACGTAAACAGCCAATCATTTAACAGGTGTATTGTTCGGTTGCATCATTGACATGTGACACAACAACAGAAACAGCGTTGAGTGAGAAAATGAGTGCAGACAGAGAGGAAATTGTTGATAAAAAAGGACAGGTCAGCTCGCCAGTATGGCAGTTTTTTGGTTTTTAAAGTCTGACCGATATAGTTTCATAGTTTCATTTATTAAAGTTTAACAAGGCAGGGTACAACAGCATAAAAACACAGTTTTTAAAATGAATCCTGAAATGCGTCAAACATAACAGCGATCAACATCATAAGCAACATATCAGAACACCGTTGTGTGTAAACTGTGCAGGAAAACCGTCCTGACCAAGAGCGGGAATACAACAAACTTATTTTATCACCTTAGCCGCTTCCACCCTTTGGAGTACGATGTCATAAAATTTTTCCCGACCGTGAAAACTGCCTGGCTTGTTTACATTTTGGACAGATGCCTGTGGGTAAATCTATCACTGTTTCCGTCGCAGCACTTTCGACACAAGCAATATCGGAAGCGCTATCCTAAAATTTCTTTTTACCGTGAAAAGCGCCTGACCCGCAACCGTAGAAATGTGTTAACACGGCGGCACAATTATATCGAGAAATGTCATCTTTGGGGAAAAAACGCTATATTCTGTAAATGAATTTAGATCAAGCTACCGTGCATAAAAACATAAAAATGCTCGTCAGTCACCCACTTTATGTATTTATAATGCCACCATAGCGCAGAGTGTTTAAAACCATAAAACCACCCCTTACCAAAAAATTAAATTTAATTAAAACTGTAGGCTACACGTTAATGATAAACATAGACCCACCAGTCTGACTTTGACAACTTTGGGACTAAACTGGCTTTCGTTTTATTTAACAACACTAAAAGTAAAATTATTACCTGTGTGCCTTGATAAATAAAGTGGCTAAATTCAACCTTTTTTTTCCTGGTCTTTATTAAAAATAAGTCAATAAAAATTATCAATAATTATCGATATCAACTGAAATTAAACATTTTATCATGATACATTTTTCAGCTATATTGCCCAGCCCTAATTTCTAAGATACAATTTTAACAGTTCTAACCAAATTGCACCCTTTTCTCTTCACTCTGGATTTTAATCTTCCCAATGCCCCCTCCCTGGTGGAGTCATAAATATCACAAGCTGTAAATGGCAGCTGGAAAGACAATATAACCAGCAACCCTCAGGCCATGAGACAGTCTCGCAACCGTTTCAACCCACCAACACTCGTAGACTGGAGGAAAGAAGATTAACAAATGGCCGGGACACACAGGCCAGACGAAAACCTGGGCTGATCAATACCCACATTATGGACTGAAAGATCAACCACCTGTCCTTTACATCCCATCCCAGCTCTCCAGTCTATATCCAGCAAGATCTTTCCTTATGTGTCCTCTATCATTAATGCCCCACTTGCCTCTGGCTTTGTTCCCTCTGACTTCAAGATGGCTTGTGTAACTCCAATCCTTAAGGAACCTACCTCAGACCCCTCTGATGTAATGAACTATTGACCTGTATCACTTCTGCCTTTCTGTCCAAAACCCTTGAGTGAGTAGTGCTTAAAGAACTAACGTCTTTTCTCCATCAGAACAACCGGCTTGACCCTCACCTGTCTGGCTTTCAATCCGAGCACTCAACAGAGACTGCCCTCCTGGCTGTGACGGGCGCACAAGCCACTGCAAGAGCCTCACGCCTCTCCTCTGTCCTGATCCTCCTTGACCTGTCTGCAGCATTCAACATAATTAATCACAAACTACTCATCTCTACTTTTGCTGAGATTGGCATTTCTGGGACTGCCCTTTCTTGGTTTGCTTCCTGTCTTACAGATAGGTCCTTCCAGGCCACCTGGATGGGGTCTGTCTCTGCATCTCACCCCTTTGTTACAGGAGTCCTGTATGGAACTGTACTGGGGCCTCTGCTGTTCTATATATATACACTAAATCTCTTGGTACCGTCATGAATTCTCACGGCTTCTATCGCTGTTATGCAGATGATATACAACTCTTCTTCTCTTTCCCTCCCTCTACCTTACAGGTCAACGAGAGTATATCTTCCTGCCTGGCTGACATCTCAACTTGGATGGCCAGGCATCATCGGAAACTCAACCTCAACAAGACTGAGCTGCTGTTCATCCTCTACAAGACCTCCCTACTATGGGATCTCTCAATCACTGTTGATGGCACCACAGTGACTGCCTCTCACTCTGCAAAGGGCCTGGGGGTGGTCCTGGATGACCAGCTGGACCTCAAGGAGCATGTCAAGGCAACATCGCGGTCATGCAGATTCCTCCTGTACAACATCAGGAGGATTTGACCACACCTGACTACGCACTCCACCCAGCTACTTGTCCAGGCTATGGTGACCTCCTGTCTTGACTACTGCAACTTCCTCCTTGCAAGCCTGCCAGCTTGTGCTATACAGCCACTACAGATGATGCCCAACTTATCTTCAACCTTCCTAAGTTCTCTCACATCACTCCCCTGCTGAGGTCACTCCACTGACTACCGGTTGCTGCCAGGACCAGGTTCAAAGTCCTGACCCTCGCCTACACTGCAACTAACAAACAGCCCCTGCCTACTTACAGGACACGATTCAATCCTACACGCCAGCTCGACCACTTTGCTCTGCTTCAGCAGGGCAACTTGCATCCCCTGACATCCATTCAACCAAGTGAATGGTTCTCGCTCATCCCTACCAGACCTGGGTCAAATACGTATTTGATTTGGATTCAAATACTTTTATATGCTTTGCTGATCTTGTCTGGTGTATTGGAACCAATTAAATACTCTCTAAAAGTGCAAACCCTGCCTTCCGGACATATTGGCAGGCTCAGTTACACCTTGCAAGATGCACAACCTAGTGCACAAAAAAGTATTTGAATCCAAAACAAATATGTATTTGACCCAGGTCTGGTCCGTACCACAGAGCTTCTCCACCCTAGCTCCCCAGTGGTAGAACAAACTCCCTGTTCCTCTACGAACCACTCAGTCATTTCCCATCTTTTGCCATGGTCTGAAGATGCCTGTCTTCGGACTATACCTGGACAATCACCATTCTGCAGGGCACTACCATTCTTATCACGTATGTCATACTTTGTTCCTAAAGCACTTTCATGTTACACATGTACCAGCATCCAGCGCTTATATTGTACTTGTATCATTATCTTGATGTAGCTTGTTGCCATTTCTCCTAGTTTGACTTAACATTACTCTCTGACCTAGCCTATGCTTACTGTGTGCACTGGACTTAATGTTTTTATGGCTATGCATAACTGTTACATAATGAGTATTGTACCTTATCGGATGTACGTTTTGTAGATGTTACAGTGACCTTTGGTAAGCACTTATTGCACGCCGCTGGATAAACGTGTCTGCCAAATAGATGTAATATAATGTAATGAAAGAAAGCATTATATGTATGTATATGTGAATAACTGGGGATGATATGATAAATGTGGTGGACTGTGAACAATATCAACTGAAATGCAGGAGATACATAGATGGGCACACTGAACAGTTATGAGGTGGTATAGGGAGCTTATGATCCTAAGTACTGTATGTATTGAGGGAAAAGTAAAGTATATCTCATAAAAAACACGTTTTCAACGTACAAAAATGCCAAGTTACTCAAAAGTATTGATATCAAAATGACGCCAAGTTACGGTACTACAAACAATATAGGCTATCTTGCCTCACCGAAATTACATAAGATGTATTCCAAAGCAATGCTACCCAATATTTCCTCAGTTCTTTCAAGTCACTTGGCCCTGTGTGTATAAGCATGCACTACATGGACAGGCCAAACATATGTGTGGATGGCTCTCTCACAGTCAAGATTGATTGAATAGGCGTGTATATGTCCAATTTGTATTGGTATGTATGTATTTCGCTGCCCAGCCTTTCTGTTGCGTGAATGATAGTATGTGTCTTGGTATAACTGTGTGTTCGTAAATGTGAATGTAACATGCTGCGAGGGAAATGTCCCCATGGGGATAAAGAAGTTCTCTATGTATGTATGTATGTACAATATGTATTTTACATGCAGTGTTTATTGTACGTAGCAAATACACAATAACTTGTACATGTACTCAAATTCAGTTCAGAAGCAAGTGTAAACATATGTTTTCTGGAGAAATATGCTTCCTGTAGTTACTCAGCAGCAGTTTTGTACATGAATTTCAATGTGTTCCATGAGGCAATTCGAAATATTTGACTCTTTGATCTTACACAAAGTTTGCATGACATTGTAAAATGGTAAAATGACAAAACACAGGGCCAAGTGACTTGAAAGAACTGAGGAAATATTGGGTAGCATTGCTTTGGAATACATCTTATTTAATTTCGGTGAGGCAAGATAGCCTATATTGTTTGTAGTACCGTAACTTGGCGTCATTTTGATATCAATAATTTTGAGTAACTTGGCATTTTTGTACGTTGAAAACGTGTTTTTTATGAGATAGATTATACCTACATAAGTGTCTGGATCACAGAGAGACCTCCATAGAAAGGTATCTAGAGAAATGATAGGTACAATCATAAGATTGTGCACCTCCATACTATCACTAGACTATGGGGCAGTATACTATGCAGTTTTTCTCTTCCTGCAGGAGTGGGAAGAGTCTCCTGGTCTGAACAGGGTGTCACAGGCCTCTTCCTGTCCAGACCTTATTTGGGCAAACAAAGGGAAGAGTGTAATGTGGAAGGCTTGCTCAGGATTGGATTTAAGGGAAGTCCAGAGAAACATTCCGGGAGAAACTACTTAACACTTCTCCTGGTACCATAGTCATGTCTGTACAGAATAATTTGGTTATGTACTTTGTTGGTGAATACATACATATAATGCTTTCTTTCATGACATAACATTACATTTATTTGGCAGATGCTTTTATCCAAAGCAACGTACAATAAGTGGATACCGAAGGTCATTGGAACAGCTACAAAACACAGGTCCGATAAGGTACAATACTCATTATGTAACAGTTATTCATAGCCATGAACACATTGAGTCAATTTTGTTTGTCTTAGCCAGCGTGTAATGTTCTGTACCGCTAGGTATTGAATGTGTTCATATTTGCTCTCACTGACTTTACTGTTGATTATATTCATTAGTAAACAATCATACTTTCACCATATCTGCATCTTCCTTTTGCAGCTTCAGAAATACCTATAATCCAATTATAAACCCCATGAAATCCAGAGCATATGTTGTTAGGTGTCACGGTGTTCTGGGGATGGTGGTATGTATGCTTGCATTGCAGAGTCAGCCCTCACACCTCACTCACAGCAAGGAAGGTACAAGTCGCAAGAGACATCTGAATTTCTAGCTGTAGAATCTAAGTCATTTAACCTCTGAGTACAGAGTCATCCTCAAGGCCTATGTAATCTGTACCTCAAACAAGACCTCTGAGTTCATCAAAAAAAAGTGGGGGTGCTGGTGCCAGGCATGGACTCTGAGATGCAGGTATACTGCCAGGCACCAAAGCATACACACCAGGTTATCTCTGGGAATGTCATGTTTCTATAGCACCTTTCCCCACTTTTACTACCAAATAGCCTAAATATTTTGTTTTCTGGTTTTTAAATTAATGGACAAAAAAAAATCCACATCCTTACCGAACAAGCAAAGGAAACTCAAGTATTATAAACATCAGTACTAGCATATTTAAGAAATAGATGTAAAAAGGTCTTTAGATTTGAAAGTGTTTTACCTGTTTCTTTATTCAGGTTCAGGTACAGCCTGTCTGTCTTTGGAAATTAAGGAAAGGGATAAGTCAGTATCATAAATCAAAACTAGAGCCTTATAGAACAGGGCTATTCAGCTGGCATCCTGGGGGCCAAATGACCCACCACAGACATTCTTGGCCCATGGATCACTGAGTATTAAAATAAATAAACATTATTATTCAGATGCATCAAAAATGTTTCCAGGTCTGCATATGTACAGTGTGAGTGTAACTTCCACTGCAGACAGTGATAAAATTTTAAGTAATATCTGTGCACTTTCCTCATTTTTTTACACACAATGTACAAACATCCTTCGTATACATTGTTTTATAAATTGTGTCTGGAAAATGTTTGGCCCATTTGCATAATTTTTAAAATGGCCCCCATGAAGAAGCAGTTGAATTAACTTGAAAAAGCATTATTTTTTTGGGGTCATTTTCACATCCAGTTATCTTACACATTTCGACAAAGTAACAATTGTGAGTGCCAATTTAGAGAATGTATTTTTCTCCATAATAAATTTCTTGTTTTACGGTCTAGTATATAATCCAAGAATACATCTGGCATCCTGTCACAGCTCACCCTAATCAAGCCCTTCTCATTTTATAAATCATTAAAAACAAACCATGAAAAATACTGAAATATTCAATGACTGATTAAATATTCAGGATTTTAAAATATTTCAAATTAAATATTTGAAAGCGGATTTTGTGGTATTTCATACCTGTGTACCTCCCATCCCTGTCTCCTGCTCGGCTCCTGAGATAAGACCTGCAGGAAGAGAAGCTGCCTTTACTAGCAGAAAATTCAACATGCTTATGTACTGTACTGCTATTTGCTTTCTAAAAAAAACAGGTAGAAATATAAACTAGAAATGAGTCAATTTCTTTTGTAAAAAATTTGAAATATAATTTAAATGGACCCTCAATCCCAAATCCCAAACAAGTGTATGTGCATTAGAGATGGAGGAAGATGGCACTATTTGTATTTGTTCAACCAACAAAATTATTTGTATTTGGATAAAGCCAGAAGTGGGCATGGCAGGAAGTGGAGTTCAACATGGAAGCTGAATTAAATGCCAAAAATTCCAGATATTTACCATTATAATCACTGGCATGCAGCCTTAAATCTCATTTCCAAAGAAATTTCCCAGCCATAACATCTAGTAAATTTGTGGCTCACTGGTAAGGTTGTGGATTTGGGACCACAGAGCCTCAAGATCAAATCCCACCTGAGACCCCCCCCGAATTTCTCTTTTCTTACACTTATTGTCTCACTCACAATTGTCTTTTACTTTTCAACTATTGCTTTTGCAACCGCATAATTTTTCTGGATCCTTCTGCACTAAATTGTGTCGGTCTTCCACTGTATGTATACGCTGTATTATTCAGTTAATCTGCTATATTTGCTTTCAATGTGAATGTTTTCTAGCCAGCTACAATATAGCCAGGCCTTATGGAATACAACCACAGCTGAGTGTGTCTTCATTAAAACCACCAGCACATTTCACCAAGAAATTTCACACTTTGCATAACTACTTCCTCGGTGGCTTGCTGCTAAAGTTTCTGCCAAAGAATTGCAAGGTGGGAGGCTCAAATCCTGACTTGGGCTCATGCAAATATTTACTTCATTGTACTAATATTTACTTTATTTTATATTTATTGTACACTTATTTGCTAACTAATAATTGTTTACTGCTTTTAAACTATTGCTTTTGCAGTTCTCAGAATAACTGAATCTTTCTGAAAATATCTTGATTTTCATAAACAGTTACAACAGCTAACCACTGTGGCGTTTCTATACTAACTACTTTACTTGGCTTCTGTACAAAACCTTCTTATCAGCAAACGCCACATTTCTACATTCTACTTATCTTGCCCTGTTCTCTATCTACCAATATATATACATATATATAAAATATCATTTCAAAACATGACATACATGAAAAAAGTGCATCTGTTTTTCTACCCAATTTCACGCATTCCCTGAATAGCTATATATGCAACCACTTATTAATCCCATCTGTTTTATATACCAGTCCATAAGGACATTCATGCTCGCTCATGCTTACTTGTTAGAATTCAGGAAGCATTGGGTAGCAGCATTGGTTTGGAATATAGCATGTTTAATTTGTGCTAGATGAGGTAGCCAATATTGTTTATTGTAACTTGATGTAATTTTGATATCAGTACTTTTAATGGCAGGCCTAGATTTTGCAATTGTTAATGGCTTATAGTGCTTTGTATGTGGTAGTAACTCAGCATTTTTGTATTTTGAAAACCTGTTTTTCGTCAGATAAAGATTATGAAACCGCACATTGCAAAACTATTTTCTTGAAGTAAAGTAGACAACTGAATCAATTTAACATTTGTATTTCTAAATTTTAGCGGTTTTATCATGTAGGCTAAGGGAAAATGAATCAAGGCATATTACAAGAACACTGAGAAAAGTGCTAAAATGTGCATGACACTCTCCTCTTATCAATTCCTCAGAGAACGCGCAGCTTTGGTGGTTTGCTGGAACCGCACACACACAAATCGGATATATTTCACTCAGTTGTTGTGTAGTTATTTTATTCAGTTTATTCAAAGTATGTTGGTGGCGTTATCGCCGCGGACTTCTAAACTAATGTATATAACTACAATAGACACAATTATCCATCCCCATTATAAAAGCTTTATCAACTTCATCATAGTTGCAGTGAATGAATTCCGCATGATTGTATGTGCAAAATTACTTTGAATTGTGCTTTTTTGGGAAATTCTTATCAAAGCAAAGGTCATTCAATTATTGAATAGCATGCTGGAGTAGACAGCGACCCATTCGCACCTGGGTGAAAGCACCTGGTGTTGTCCATTGTCTAGCGGGCAGTTTTGTGTGGAAAATGGCGCAGACTCTCTGTATTTCTTAACTGAGTCGATTTTTTCGGATTTTAAAAAATGCAGTTATTTAAAGCCCAAATATTTAGGAAAGTTGTGGAAGGAGGAGGATATGTCATTCAAGGCACTGGAGTAATTTTAATTAGTCCCCAATGCGCAATGGCCTTGCTCTGGTCGATCTAGTGTTAAAGGAAACTCTCACTCGCTGTCTCTCCGCAGGTGTGTGTGTCAAATTGAGAAGATTGGTGCTGACTTCTGAGAGAATTGCATCAAAGGGATGAGAAAATAGATCCAAATCTGAATAATATTGGCTAAGTTTGGGAGGAGAAAACATTTGGGGATGTGGAAGTATGTTTTCTTCATTCTTTTAATGTTTTTACATTTCTTCTTATTAAAGATTGTACTGATCAAGAATATATTTAAATGTATGTGATTATGGGATGATCACTGAAGAACAGTAGGTATTCTGTGTTATGTCTAAGAATTTGTAACTAAGGAAAGACTGTGGCCTCCTTGTACACTGATGCATACTACCTAGAGAATCTTTGAACCCCAGTTGCAGGAGGGAAAATTGTAAACATTTACTTAGTGGAATTTTGTAAGTATCTTCTGTTGGGAAACAGTCTTGTGCAGAAGACCTTTGAGTTGCAAGAGAAGAGAAAGGATACTGACCTAGAAAGAACTGATTTGCTATATCTAGTAAATGTATAGATTATATTCTATTAAAATGAATGAATGAAAATCAAAGTAATGACGGCAACGGTAATGATATAAACATAGTTTGTTAGAACATGGCGGTGTGTATATGAGTCAATATTTCATTTAGATTACAGCATGTAGTGAATGCATTTAAAGCGCATGTACTTTGGAACTGGAAGATTGAACAATTGTTAATCATGAGGACAAATACTTGTTATTCAAGTCATGCATATACATTCCTCTGTAAGTGTGTGTAGTGAAATATCTGTCATTGATTAAAATGGAAGATTATATAATAGTTATTGTTAAACTAACTGATGAAACATAAGTTTGACCTAGGCTGGGATTGGTTATTTTAAAGGGAAGATACATCAGGGTAGGAGGAGATCTGATTGTATAAAAAGGATGTAAAACATAATGCGAGGAAGCTCTCTGTGTGTCTTTATGGTACTGGAGACCTCCCGTAGGCCTACGTACATGAAAAGGATTATTGATTGAAGATAATAAAAAGGTTATTAGAAGAAATCATAATTTCTAGTCTTTATTCTTGCATCACCGACTCACCCACCGAACCTAAGAAGGGGTTTTCCTCCACAGGGAGAAAGCGTTATTCGAGTGTTGCAGAATGTGGTATTTGTACTCAGCACCATCCCGAATGATATATAATATGATTCACTAAAAACAATTCCACTGTTGGTTGGATTATGGAGGGACAGAATAATGTGAAGTGCACTGATCACATAGAAACAATGAAAAAACCTTCCTTACCTCTGTTATCAGACTGGATGTTTACATTGACAGTAAGGTTTCCCCCAACACTAACAGTATTTAACTGTGGTGCTACAACATTGGCTCCAGTCTCAGCTGTGATAGAGGAATGGAGAGGGGCTGATCGCAGATCAGCAGGTGGCTGCTCTCTGTGGTCCATGGCATTGGCTCCAGTCTGAGCTGTGATAGAGGAATGGAGAGGGGCTGATCCCAGATCAGCAGGTGGCTGCTCTCTGTGGTCCATGGCATTGGCTCCAGTCTGAGCTGTGATAGAGGAATGGAGAGGGGCTGATCCCAGATCAGTAGGTAGCTGCTCTCTGTGGTCCTTTCCTGTTGGAAGTGAAAGCAGATCAGGTCAAATATTTATGTGAAATAACTCGTCAGATATATAGTGCTTAGATTATGGCATTAAAGAGGAGGAACAGTGAATTTGATACAATATTATATTGTTTCTAAGAATGTTGCTTGGCCTCCCCATCACAAGCATCAAAGCAAATGTGATAGGGGCAATATAAAATCCACTGATACCCTAATCTAGACAATCTAGGGGTCTCCCCTCCTATGCAGTGTTTGTCTCAGAGGAGACAAACCAGATGACACAGGACAACACATCAGAAGTCAGAGATCCTACATGCCTAACATTAGCCGCATTTCCACCAAAAGTACTCGGAACTTTTAGTCCCAGGAACTACTTTTCAAGGAACTAAAACGTTCCTTCAGCCCATTGTTGTCTGCGTTTCCACCGTGGTCTAAAGTCCCGCGAAGATTAGGCAAATTAGCCCACTGACATATGAAAAAGCGACGTTGTCGTCGGTCCATCTGTCCTATGATTTCTTCTGTAACCCCATACTACCACTGAAGTAGCCTACATTATTTTCTAATAACCGGGACAGCCCGGAGGGGTTTATTCCACTTATATACAACGGGTTACCAACAATGACTATATGTGGTTACTTTTGTATTTATTGATTTTTATCGATTTAATCACCTGAAATTGAAATATTCTTCCGGCATATTTTACCGTTGTCAAGCAAAACTGTCGTTGGTAGTTGAACTTGGACCGTTGTTATGCAACAAATAGGATATAACAGGCTAATAGTCAGATTGTAACTGTTTTATATATCCTCTCAAACACATTCATTATGTTTTTATGCGAACATCCACTTTCATGTCTTGACATCCGAGAATGCATTCACATTGAAGTTGAATTGATTACTTTCTCATCGTCAATTCCATATAGGCTAATCGCAAAATGACAAGAATAGAACGAAAACTCGGACTTGCGTGAAAATTTAAATTAGCAGTGGTACAGCCACCGTTTGCTTTCCTTCAAAGTTACTGCTAGCCGAGCAGCGAAGTGTGCCCTCCAGATGTGAACCATGTACCATAAATTAGTCCATAGTCTTCCGGGTCTTGAAGAATGGCAGAGTAAAATTACGGCAGTCTGAAAAAGCAAAAGGGACAATTACTAGAATTAACCTGTTATTTTACCCTGACAAAAAGTGCGGAAGGTGATTTCCAATTTGCTTTTACTGTATCACCAATGTAAATTACGCAGAACTACCGCATACCTCACATAACTGTATCAAACGTTTTGAGTCAATTACAACGGGCTAACAAAGAAAATCCGGAAGAAAATATTCAGCAACCGAATTAAACTTCCCCCCCCCTTCCCTTCTCTCCTACACCTTAACTCAGCATCACCCAATCAGGGCAAACATCCTCAAGCCATGCTGGGTAACGCAACAGGAAAAAGTTGTTGTGTTGCGTTTGATTTTGGAGCATTGAAGAAGAGGTTTTCTCTTTTTATTTTGGTGGTGGTTCCTTGGTTGTGTGTTTTTAGCTGGTTTTCCTTTCACCCTGTGGCGTTTAAACTGGGAGTGGGTGATACTTTGGTATGGCTTATCCGTCTCTCTTTCTTTTTTTGTATTTCCAAATCAATTGTTTAATGTTTTGTTATATGTTTTTTGTTTTGTGATTTAGAAGTAGTGAGCCTGCATTCAATAAGAATGTATGATTTCAATTTGTTAATCTAATTGATGTCACAGAAGTGGTGGGCTCTGTGGACTTTATCACACCAGTCCACACACAACACTGCACCACACACTATGGACTCCCCTCCTCCCCTTTTTGAATCTGGGGAACCTCTGTCAGCTGCCCAGACAGAAGTGGAGAGCTCTGTGGACCTGTCTGCATCAATGCCCACAGAGAAGGCTGAGCCACCCCCCATGGACACTACCTCTAACAACACCAGTCCTCCAATCACATCTGGAGAGCCCCACGGCAGGGCTCACACAGAGGATTGGCTCCAAAGAAATTTGTGTTCCTCTGTCAGGGCTTCAAAGGGACCCCACTGGAAACGAACCAGGAAGCCTACCCCCCACTGTTTTATGACCTCCCGGGCCCTCACCGTCCCGGTCAGAGTTTTATCTTGCTCTCCAAAGCAAATGGAGCACAGTTGGAACACCAGCTTCCCACACCTTGGTCTGCCAACCCCCGGGTCATCACCCCTCCAAGCTCCACACACAGACATCATCCACGGGAAGTGTGAAAGTCTTTCCCTGACGTCTGAAGTGGTGGGATGGTAATAGACTGTGTGCATACCAGGGACCTTCAGCTCATCTGCCTAGAGAGGGTACACATAGACCCCAGGCCAGAGCTGATGCCGGTGTGGTTAATGAGGATCCACATACGAAAGAAGCAAGATGGCAGGAGACCTCCTGTCACCTTTCCGTATCCTGAACTGTGCCTCCCTCCGCTGCCACAGGACTGCCAGTAACCAAACTGCTGTTCTTGGAGGTAAAAGTGGCAGCCTCCCCGATATCCTGACCACAACTTTTAAACACAGAACCATGTCTGGCTAAGTCCTTGTGGCAAACAAGCCTGCCACAGGCCACCAAAGTGGCTTTCCAAGAGGCCCTCCAGCACAGAGACACAGGGAGATGATGTTCAAACAGTCCATGTTTATTTTTCAAGGGTGGCAAGATGGTACAGCCAAGGAGCAGATGTAAAACTGTCATGACAGAGGCTCTCTCTTGTGTGAGTGGGGACGGAAGATTTAACCTGTGCGCACCGATTACCTCACTACGCACAGGTGCAGCCACTCTTGTTCCCAGGTCCAATTAGCCTGGCCAATTATCTAATTCTTAACCAATTGTCCAATTGGCCAGGTCTAATTAGCTTGACCCAGGGCAGGTGTGGCTGCTTAAACCAGCCATCCCCACACCACAGTCCTGTTCCCCAAGTGTAGGTGCCCTCATGCGCTGTTAGTGCATACCAATGGACATGCCTGGGGCACCTCTGAGTTTTTCAAAAATTAAAACAAGTCCTCTGACCTGAGATTAAGCCAGTGGGGCTGCTGGTGCCAGGGAGACACAACAGTGTATCTACAGACCAATACTGCCCTGAAGAAGAATTCCAGCTGAAAGGTGTTGGCATTTTAAAGTCTTTTATAATAAATACATTTAACTTCCATCGCTCTCCAAGAGTGGCTGAATGTTTATATTCTGTTTTTGCTTTTCTTTTTCATGCTCCATGGCTGAGTTTAGAAGCTGCACCAGAACCTCATTTATTCCCTAAAAGCCCATGTAAAAAAAGAAAAAAGAAAAAGGCTTTAAAAACAACTGAGAAAACAAGAATTGACAAGACTAATAATTTATTTTAAAAGCACCAGCAGTACAAAAGTTAGTAGTGGCTCACCTTCCCTCTCCCTGTCCCTACTGACAGACACTTAATAGGCTAAGCCAATCAATTGCACCTGGGTTACAATCAGTACCCCAACACTTGGGTGTCAGATAAATTAACAAATGATTCAATTGATTAACAAATGAAATCAATTAAACGAGAGAAGGGTCACTCCTTCACATTTCCTCCCCCTTCTCCAGTCTTGCGTACCCCGGTTTGCAAGACGAGGGGCAGGGGCTTCCAAAGCAGTGCATTCAACCGGGAACAGTCCATAGGGAAAATCACACTGGGTAGCTCCTCCCAGATTGTCGAGGCCAGCCCCTCAGTTAGGGACATCAGGTAGCTCCTCCCTCTGGCATCAACAGCTCTGCAGGGCCAGGACATCACCTCCCAACGGGCCATAGGCTCCTCATACTGGCTATCAGAGTTGCGATCCCATGGGGTCCAGACAATTACCCCTTCAAATAGAGCCAGCTACAGCTCCCCAACCAATCAAGGGGTTTACCAGCTGCTCCCATTTCTGGGACCCGCTGCTCTGTCTGGGGTCTCCCCTGGTCCATCTTCAGCCCCACCTGGATCTTCCTTCGGACCTCTTCCACATGAAATGCAGCGCTTTGCTTCTCGGCATGTGCTTATCCACTAAACACCTTCCAAGTCCAACAAAAACTCAGTGTAAAAATCTTTTTTAAAGGCCTTTTAAAAGTGGGTCACCCCACATGGATAGGGGCTAAATCCCACTTCTGACACCAAATGTAAAAAGAAAAGAAAAAGACTTTAAAAACAACTGAGAAAACAAGACTTGAAAAGGCTAATAATTTATTTTAAAAGCACCAGCAGTACAAATGTTAGTAGTGGCTCACCTTCCCTTTCCCTGTCTTCTTCTTCTTCGGTGTTTTATGGCAGTTGGCTTTGTAGTTGCATTACCGCCTCCTTCTGGATTTAATCATTTATTGCTATCTGGTTCTCTTATATCCTTTTACTTAGACCAGTTGTCCTCAAAAAACTAAATATCTCCTTCTTTCCCTCCACCGTGTCCCCACATTCAAGCAGATCTGTAATCCTTGCCTCCACTCCTAGTCTCTGTAACCCTGTAAACATTACCATTCTTTCTGCAATTAGCTCAACAGCATATACGTTCAAATAATCCGATGTTTTCTTACTGATTCCAGTCTGGTGACTGGGAATCACCACTGCAGCCCCTGTTACCTCTGTTATTGGATCTTTTGTCCCATCTGTAAAAATCTGTAAATAATCACTGTAATTCCTGTCCCTATGTATGTAATATTCCTGAACTAAATCTGCTGTTTTATTTCTGTGCTTAATACTCAATAGTTCTATGTACACACAAGCATTTTTCAACATCCAGACTGGTCTCACAGGCCACAACATAGCTGGACAAAATTCAGTTTCATGAACTTGTATGTGTTCTGCAACATCCTTGCACCCTCTCCCTGTCCCTACTGACAGACATTTAATAGGCTAAGCCAATCAATTGCACCTGGGTTACAATCAGTACCCCAACACCTGGGTGTCAGATAATTAACAAATGATTCAATTGATTAACAAAAGAAATCAATTAAACAAGTGAAGGACCACTCCTCCACAGCCCAAAAGCAGAGGTAGACAACAATGAATCCACTGACAGCCCAGTGAAAACCTCCCACTGTTGAAGGCCTATCAGACTGGCAAAGCGTTTTCAGGACTGAAACAACTACAGTATATGCATAGTCTACCTATACACTGGACTAAACAAAACAGTACTTGATTGGAAATGGGCTGGATGAAAACCTATATTCTAGCACAGAGAATTAATTTTAAGTTTAAAAATTGCAATGCATAGCCTGAAGAAAAGAACGGAAAGGTTTGACACAGAGTGCATTTTGTTTGATAAACACACTGAATGAAAAATGTTATCTCATAAAAAACATGTTTTCAACGTACAAAAATGCCAAGTTACTCAAAAGTATTGATATCAAAATGACGCCAAGTTACGGTACTACAAACAATATAGGCTATCTTGCCTCACCGAAATGACATAAGATGTAGCCTATTTCAAAGCAATGCTACCCAATATTTCCTCAATTCTTTCAAGTCACTTGGCCCTGTGTGTATAAGCATGCACTACATGGACAGGCCAAACATATGTGTGGATGGCTCTCTCACAGTCAAGATTGATTGAATAGGCGTGTATATGTCCAATTTGTATTGGTATGTATGTATTTCGCTGCCCAGCCTTTCTGTTGCATGAATGATATTATGTTTCTTGGTATAAGTGTGTGTTCGTAAATGTGAATGTAACATGCTGCGAGGGAAATGTCCCCATGGGGATAAAGAAGTTCTCTATGTATGTATGTACAATATGTATTTTACATGCAGTATTTATTGTACGTAGCAAATATACAATAACTTGCACATGTACTCAAATTCAGTTCAGAAGCAAGTATAAACATGTTTTCTGGAGAAATATGCTTCCAGTAGTTACTCAGCAGCAGTTTTGTACATTAATTTCAATGTGTTCCATGAGGAAATGCGAAATATTTGACTCTTTGATCTGACACAAAGTTTGCATGACATTGTAAAATGGTAAGATTACAAAACACAGGGCCAAGTGACTTGAAAGAATTGAGGAAATATTGGGTAGCATTGCTTTGAAATAGGCTACATCTTATGTCATTTCGGTGAGGCAAGATAGCCTATATTGTTTGTAGTACCGTAACTTGGCGTCATTTTGATATCAATACTTTTGAGTAACTTGGCATTTTTGTACGTTGAAAACGTGTTTTTTATGAGATATCATTTCTTTTTGAAAAAGCGTTTTATTATGAGAGTGAGAAATGTGAAGTGACCCTGTAAGAAACGGTTGTGGATTATGGCTATCGTTGTGTGAATTTGTATACAGTCTGATGAGCGTGTACCGTTCAGCAGTTTTGGTTTGCTATATATGTAAAACAGTGGCTGTGACAAAGGGTGTCACAGCCACTGTAAACGCATGAGAAACGCATAAGTGTAAACGCATGAGAAGCGCAGGTGAAATATGGCCAGTGTATGTACTCACGGATTTGACGTCCATCCAACGAGCCTTGACTGACAAAAGAATCAGCAAGCCCGTAGAATTATAACTCCCTAGGTCGCAACTTGTGTAGCCTTCTGTCGTGCTCCGTTTTGTCTGTTATTTCGTGGAGATGCACTTTCAGTGTTTGTAAGGTTTATAAGGTATTTTGATAGGCTTATCTGCAGGTAGGAATCCTCTTCGCTGTTTTGCTAAACTAGAACCGGAAAACATGATAGTGGAGAATAGGAGCAGACGCATATGTCCCAGCAGGCTTTGCTTATGAGAAAATAACAACAGTGTGAGAGAAATTAGGATGAAATTATGAAATTGCGTAGTTGAAACAATATGTTTTTAGCAGAATGGGCATGTAGGTGAAGGTTGACATGATCACAGACTATAGTGTGAAGTAAATGAAGTGACCATGAGCAAGCCTAGTTTCCTTATCGAACGGTATATATAACAGTCGGTATAAGGCATTAGTTGTCAAAGTGGGTGGTTAAGTAACGTGTGAAATCTATTGCACTGGTGTGCTTTTCTCATGTTCAGTACTAGTAGTTATAATTATGAGTGAGTCATGATTTTAAATATAATGTTTTAATGGTGAGTTGCAGAACGTACATACGTAGTAATTGTTTTGTATGTGGCTAGATAGAGAACAGGGCGAGGTAACATGAATGTAGAAACGTGGCATTTGCTGATAAGAAGGTTTTGTACGGTAGCCAAGTGAAGAAATGTAGTTAGTAGAAATGGCACAGCGGTGAACTGGTGTAACTTCTTAATAAAAGGAATACATTTGCCGTCATGAAATGCATATGGGTGGCCATGAGTGAGTTTTGGTAAAGCAAATATAAGCGTAAGAGAACGTTAGTGTAAAAGAGGAAATTATCTGCCTGAGGGCGAGGCGGGATTCGATCCTTCAACCAGACGTTTACCAGTCTGTCACTTTGTTAGGGCAGCACCATGACATAGCTATGCAATGCGTGAAATATCATTAGCAAACCTGTCCGTGGTTTTAAAGAAGAACACAGGCGAGTAAGCACAGAAGAGCTCCCGTTGAATCCATATGGCTGTGCAATATTGTAGCCGGTTAACAATTGAACGTGCAGACGGTACGTCATAATACAGTGTATACGTTCGGTGAACGGCGGGCAGATATGGTGCAAAAGCAATAATTGAGTAGTAGACAATTATTAGTGAGGGTAAAAGCAGGTTAAAGAAACATGGTCCTAGCTGGGCTTGAACCTCCGACCCTGTGTTCCCAAGACTGTAACCTTACCCACTAGGCCAAAGGGTACTAGCTGTTTGTACTGAAAATGTTTCAGAGTAAAAAGGTATGGGTGTTTTGCATGTGTATGCGAGTTTTTCATTGGGTCGTGTAGGTGAAGATTTGGCGGGTGTCGGTAAAATGTCCAATGGGGAGACATGTTATTAGTGGGATAGGCGGCAGGAAAAGGAGGAGGAGGAAGAAGAAGAAGAAGAAGAAGAAGAAGAAGAAGAAGACGACGCAAAATCCCTTAGTTTGGGGCTTTATTGTGTGGACATGTGAAGTTGTTTATGAAATCTGTCTGTTGAAATGGGGTCAGAATGTACAGAATTTAATGTTTTTAAGGGCTGAGTGTCTGTGGCTGTTGTGGTTATTTCTGTGGGGAACCCTGAAAAGTGCCAAACTCTCGGTGCTGTATAGGTATGGGGCATGCCCCCGCCAAGGCGTAACTTGGCGGGATGGCATACCTGCCATCCCAATATGGTAACTTTTTTTTTTTAAGTTAAATAACCTAGTACATTAAGACACAATTGAAATAAAGGGAGATTTCATGGAAGTGAATATTCATTAGCAGTTCCTACCAGCAGGTGGCACTATTGCCATATAGAATGTATTGTCTTGTACTTGATTGAGAACTTTGAGGAAATTATGTTCTTGCTTCTGCATGTCAGATGCCCCTAGCATACTTTACAGGTCATAACAGTTTATGACATGGAATATGGCTGCAGTTGAAGTGTTGTAGGCCTACTGAATCTCAAATGACTGAGTGAGTCTAGCATTGCCATTGTTAAACAGGCTGGACATATATGATTGTTATGAAAAACAATGGCGTATTGCCCTCAGAGGCCACAGAACTGGAGTTGGAGAAAGACTCACTTGTGAGGATCAGGCAGTCATACAAGGGGGGGGGGGGGGGGGGCAGTGCGAGATGGATGGGAATTAGTGTTGTTCTTGGCATCAGAGCAGTGTAAAACAAGTTCAGTTGGTCTGGCAAGTTCCACTCT
>CM045898.1:5685920-5720310 GCA_025169545.1 Anguilla japonica | reverse complement strand
GCAGCTCCACTCCTGAAATCTCCCAGGTTATTGTAGCTGAGGTCCAGATCTCTCAGGGTTGAGTTTGATGACTGGAGAGCTGAGGTCACAATATTACAGCACTTCTGTGTGAGTTTACAGTTGTTCAGTCTGCAAAGAAGAGTTAATATATTATAGTATTATTATATTAGGCATACATGAAGCAGGTATCTAATATGGGAAATGTGCCAATGACAGTGTTCAGCGATGAAGAGTGAAATGGAGGATTTTAAGGTTGATGATGCTCTGAGGAATATCTCTGTGCTACACTCTCCAACTGCAGTATTTTGCACCTGAAAATTAAACATCCTGCTGGACTGAACTCTGACTATTCTACAGATGTAATTCTGTCCCCTTTTCCTATACTGTAAGTTCTCTGAATTGGGGCAATGGGCTCATCTACCTGTTCTGTGATCTTTTCTCTGGGCTTAACCCTCCCATCCCACCCCAGAAGTGCAGCTGCCATCTTTCAAAGTGGACAGTGAGTTAACTTGCAAAGCTGTTGAAGGCTTGGCACAGCTCCCACCAAAAGGAAAGATGCAAAATAATAATGTACATCTTCCAGAGAGGATAGTGAGTTTATTTCTTTAGTTTTGGTTTTCTGTGGCAAACTACCCACAGCATTGCAATCTAAAATACAGTTAATAGTAGATTCACTTTAGAAGCAAAAAGACAAGGAAGCGATCTGTTCACATATAACCAGCTGTGTGTCCATTCTTCTGGTATTACATATTACAGGTAGAGAAACAAGGTATTCCAAAGGTCTGTGGGAACACCTGTTAATACCTTTGAGTTTATTTTGTTGCGATTGTGATATATTTGATGGCAGTGCCCAATGAGACACCATTCAGCCTGTTCTGGGCTCTAGGAAATTTCAGAATCCCTGTACAGGTGAGGCTTTAGCCTGAGACAAGCCTCAGAATTAACTCAAGAACAGGCTAATTTAACAGTTCCCTGAGAAGACCTCACTCTGGCACCCATTATATCCTACGATTCCTCTACCTTCCTATTTGCACTCTATCTACAGGCACTATGCTGGAGATTCTGGGTCAGTCTATAAGAGAATAAAGCAGAGACCAGGGTGGTACTACTGGCCTTTAAAGATGGTACATTTACTGCCTGCCCTAGTCATCCAACATAGAAACACAAACATTTAATTCATAACCAAACATATCCCTCCCAAACCAAACTTAACATAATTTTAATCATGACATTGAAAAAGAAGTGTTATCCTATCAAGTGGCTTAAAAGTAAAATATAAAAAGGGGTGTAGATAAGTCTCTCCTTTGTTCTCTTCTAATCAGTAATTAATTATGCATAGTCCAGGAAGAGAAGGGGAACCCCCCTCTTTCAAACACATGGCAGGGATTCAAACAACATTTGTTCTTATAATTAAAAATTACAATTAAAAGCAAGGAATGTTTTTTCTTCACAAACAATTTGGCAGTTACAGCAATAACTAGAACTAATTCACCAAACTGAGTTTGTGAAGAGAAGGTATGAAGAGCATTTACTAGTCCAAGTCCAAGTTAAGGACAAATGTTTATTGAATACAGGCTATAAAGTGCTGGCTTGTTAAGCAGACATGAGCCTTTGGTCTTGTGTCTCAGCTTTCTTCTCAGCTGTGCGTCTTTGGCTTTGATCAGTTTTAACGTGGGAGAGACAAGCTGTGGTTTGGTTTTGTCTAGCAGCAATACAAGGCACTGGTGAATTTGGGTATTTCAGTAATTTCTTGACTCCAGGCACTAGTGCAACTGCAGCACAGTTATAAAAGAGGTTCAATAAGAATTAAAGCCGCAAGCGGCGTTGGGAGGGGTCCAAGCATTGGCACCATCGCGCTCCCTATGGAACGATTTTAAAATGGCTTTGTCCTCATGATCATATGCCTTCACCCAACATATCTACTGAATATCATGATGATCGTATGAAATATTGATGACTTATGGCCAATTTTGTGCTAAGAGACGCTGTCGGATGACTTAGTTACGTCGCCATGGATATGTCCTGGCCGCTTCCCGTCAAGGCCTTTACTATGTCGTAACACTTAGATGGTCCGGCGTGTATGCACAGCTGCAGTGTTTCTGCGCCGCAACTAAAAAAGGCATCACACTAGTGTTGTCACGATACCAAAATTTTGACTTTGATACTGATACCAGGTTTAGTATCACAATACTCAATACTGAAATGATACTTGAAACTTAAACGATGCTAATTCGATACTCGGTACCTAACGATACTGAAATTACCTTAATAGATGAGAAACGTAATGTCCATAAGGGTTGACCTCATTTTCGAATTCATGGTTTATTAACAACCTGGTTTATTAACAACCTTTAAATTGAAGCCTCTTCAACATATTAATATGCATAGGCCTATAGTGTTACAACACTAAACCATAGAAAACTATATTAAATATATTTCAAAAATTAAACAGTTGTAAACTAAATCTTTAAAACAGGTCTTTCACCTTAATAGATTTAAAAACAGCATATTTTAATAACAATACAGCATCTATCTATAATAAAATATTTCCAAATTGGAACACCTATTGCTACTGAAGTGAACTGAGTCAAAGCTTGCGCTGTATCAACCACAAAGAATGCACAAGTGCAGGTCACCTCACTTGCCAACCTTAGTTGCTACTGCCATCTAGCGAAGATTCTGACAAATTACACTTTTCATCCTCTCAATCAGTAATGCGGGAGACACATTTCCCTGGGTTTTACATTTGACACAAAACTACCGAACGTCCGAAAATTCTAATACCGAACCGTTTCTTTTTTTTTTTAAGTACCGAAAAAGTGCTGAAGTTTCGGAATACTGTGCAACACTACGTCAGACACATATTCCAATCCATTGCTCAGTTTAGCAGAGAATGCACATTTCAGAGCACCTCAGAGACAGATAGGATAATAATACATATTTCGTATAGCCTAATAAATACGACATTAAAAAAAAGAAACAAAAAACGAAATATCAACTCGACATTCCTGCTAGCATGCGTGCTGCGCGAAGAATACCTTATTATTTATTTAGACATTGGCAGACTACAGCATTTGCGTCTTTTGTTTATATTCAATAGTAATTGCAGCGAGAAACTGCAGCTGTAGACACAAGAAAGTTTGTTATATTATGGTAGCAACGGAATGAAGCGGACTACATATATAGGCTACATTTACCGTCATTGTTTTATTATACCAGCGTGTTTTCGCGCGTTTGCAGAGAAACTCAATTACTATGAATAAAAATAGTTTAGCTATTTCTCAGCATAATGACGGATGGATATGGGACGAAAATAATTTTCACCCGTCAACCATGTTTTAGCAACGTTCCAACACTCTCGTCATCACTGTTCCATGGGTCACAAAAACTATTACACTAACGCTTACATTGCAGTGTGAAATATCCACATTATATAATACCACTAACCTATTTAAAGACACTCAATTTCAAAAATAACGTATATAACCGAAATATTTTGAGCAGTAATACTTACATAGCAACATGACATTTTATCTGTGTTTAGTAGTATAGAGACAGAAAATCAATGACAAAGTCCTATCCGCTTCTGTTTTGCGTCAGAAAACGATGTCAGATAGGTCCATCAGCAAAGAAATGGCTTAGATATGCCCCGAAGTCCTCAATAATAATAGTACTCTCCAAGAAATTATGAAAATCGTTGACAACGTTTCGTTAGGTGCATCGCCTTTAATGCTACGCCACAGTGAATGCGCAAGTGAATGCGATAAGAAAATATTCCGTTACGCTGAACTATAAAACGCTATTCCAAATGCAAAATCAGACATGTTATACATCGTTAGAAAGCTTATACTCTCACCTACTGAATAAATGAACAGTCAATCAAGCCAAATTGTACTAAAACGGCGAAAACGCCGTAAGCAACAGGAATCACAAACGGATTGTCCAAGACAATATATGACCACTCAGTCGCAAAAGGGACATCTCTACGCGTAAAACCAATGGTAAGATTGTATATTTATTCAATGTTTAGTCCCAGATATTGACTGTAGAATGAGATGGTATAATTTAAAAAAACGTTTTCTCGTTTACTTCGTTATTCAGTAAGCAGGCGTTTTCACTGCTGTATTGGCATATTTTAGGGCAAATGTCGGGTTTATATTGTTGTTACGGAATATTACATTACATTACATTACATTACATTACAGGCATTTGGCAGACGCTCTTATCCAGAGCGACGTACAACAAAGTGTATAACCATAACCAGGAACAAGTGTGTCGAAAACCCTAGAGGGCAGTAGCCTACCGTTCCAAGTGCAGGGAACAACCGCATAGTTCAACTTGGACCCTGTAGGTTAAACTGATTAACACTAACACAAACAAGAACAGCAACAACGCACAGGGTTCATACACTTTTTCACCAATGATTTTCAATGACTTTTCCATGACTTCTCCACAACCTTTAACTGAATTTCCATGGCCAAAACAAATTACTTTATCTCAGCGGGACGATTTAAAATTATTAATTGTAACAGCTCCAACTACCCTGTACCCTCCAACAGACCCTGAATGGTCTTGATATCTGGGTAGAGGAGGACAAAATGAAACTCAACCCAAAGAAATGTAAAGTTTTACATGTCACCCACATGAGGCATCCACCCGCCCTGCCGACTCTCTCCATTGACCAGAACATCCTGGAAGTCTGTGACACTGTCAAGGTCCTGGGGGTCACCATCCAGAGTAATTTGCGTTGGGACAGTCAGGTGGACCACATGCTGACCTCAGCGAACAGGAAGCTTTTTGCTCTGCGTCGCCTGAAGAAATTTGGTGTCCGAGACCCAGAACTGGTTTCCATCTACACAGGCTACGTACGCCCGATGCTGGAGTATGCAGTCCCCGTCTGGCACAGTTCCCTGACTACAGACCAGGCTAAAAGGCTGGAAAGCACGCAGAAACGGGCTTGTAAAATCATACTTGGCCAGAGGTACTCAGGGTACCCAGAGGCTCTCTGCACTCTTGGATTGTGCACTCTATCACAGAGAGGCACTCAACTGTGTCTTGGCTTTGCCAGAAAGCTGCTAAAGTCCAACTTCAGTGACTGGCTACCCCCCCTCAGGGAGGAGCTCACAGGTCGTCAGACAAGGAACTCAAACAAACTGGCCATCCCAAGATGTCGAACTGAGAGATACAGGAGATCACCAATCCCCTATATGTGCAGACTCCTAAATGACAGCGGATTTTAAATGTAAATTTGGGATACGAGATTAGATCTCAGCTTAGATAATTTCAATATTTAAAATTTTTTGTCTACTTAGTATTGATGTTTTATTGTAACAGCAAAATAATTCTGGGTTTTTAATGACAACTGTCTTTATGAACCTGTAATAATGCTGAAAGGACAATAAATAAATAAATAACACTAAGTAAAATTAGGTCTGCATCTGAAACATATGGTGCCTCTCTAAAACAAATAAACACCAGACAGACACACTTAGATACATTCTCTCCTATTTTAATTCAAATAGTTTAACATTTTTGTCAATGTCTCAAACAGGGCTCGAAATTGCGACCATTTTGGTCGCATATGCTCCCGAAATTTAATCTGTGCGACCTCGAAATATAATTGGGAGCATTTGTGCGAGTGCAAATAATTGTTCTGGTGCGACCTTTTTTTTTCTTTCTTTTTCCAGTCGAACGTCTCTTTCTCTGTACATTCGCTAGTTAGTACACTCGGCATGTCCCTTGTGAGCTGACGGTGACCCTTCTAACCAATCGCGAGCTTGACATTCTTACCTTTAATGCTGATTTTAAATGGGTTAATATTAGCCTTCAATCACTCCCTTTCGCTGCACTCCACTGTCACGCGACAGAGAGAGCTAACGCGTTAACTAATGTTACCTGAAGACAAAAGTTTATGTTCAATTTATTAGCGTTATCGAAAGCTGAAAAGTTGAAGCGGACGTTTTGTGTAGCGACCCGGTTGGAACAGCTAATTTCTCCGATGCAGTTTACTGGCAGTTAATTTAATTAGCGGTATTGTGACGAGAAGCGCTTTGTCGTTTGAATGCATAACACGCAATTCCTTGAAGAGTCGACACATTTTATGCGTGACAGTTTAACTGTTACTTGTAAACCGTACTGTTATATTGTCGTTTTTTATCAATAAAAAATCTATTGCATATATTGTTGGTGCTCCTTACATTTTGGTGGGTGTTCCTAAGTTTTTGAAGTTGGGAGTACCAGTGCTACCAAGTAAAAAAGTTAATTTCGAGCCCTGATATATTATTGAAGCTGCACTTCCCTGGCATATTGTCGGCACAGTAGGGCCTACGTTTACTAACTGCTACATCAGCAGAGGCGTGCCTGTAAACAGACTGAGCCGGAACGAATTAACTTCTCACACCACCAAAATACCGTGAAGGTTACGTGCCAATTTACGTTTTATTACTATACATACTATTTTTATGATTGGATTAATTAGTAATTATATTTGATGCAACTTCAGCTATATTTTCATTACTTTTCCAAAACTTAAAAAAAAATATTATTTTCCATAACTTTTCCAGGGCCTGGAAATTGCATTATAAATTTCAATGACTTTTCCAGGTTTTTCATGACCGTACGAAACCTGAACGCAGTCTATGCAAAAATACAAGCAATAGTTAAGACTAGTTAAGTCACCTACGAAACAACTACCTCGTTACAACCCTAAGCTTACAGTCAATTTAGAGATTAAATTGAGAATACAATTTCTCTCAGCATAATGACGGATTCGAAGACTAAACGAACTCACCCGATGTTGTCTTCAAATGGATCCATGCCAAAGAAAAGTAATGATTCATCCTCTCAAAAAGCTTTTACTAACAAACTTTTAGTAACAAAAAACTAAATATCAACTCGCCACCCCTGCTAACCTGCGCTCGGAGTACCGTATCATTTATTTAGACATTGGCTAAGTACAGCATAAATTGCGTCTTTTGTTTATATTCAATATTAGTAATTGCAGCGAGAAACTGCAGCTGTAGACACAAGATAGTCTGTTATGTTATGGTAGCAACGGAACGAAGCGGACTATATATGTATTACCGTCATTGTTTCATTATACCAGCGTGTTTTCGCGCGTTTGCACAGAAACACAGAACCTATCAATAAAATGGTTTCAAACAATTGTAAAGTAAATTATCTTTAAACAGGGCTTTCACTTTTAAATAAATCTAAAAACAGCATATTTCAATAACAATACAGCATCGTCCTATAATAAAATATTTACAAATTAGAACACCTATTGCTACTGAAGTCAACTGAGTCTAAGCTTGCGCTGTATCAACCACGAAGAATGCACAAGCGCAGGTCACCTCACTTGCCAACCTTAGTTGCTACTGCCGTCTAGCGAAGATTCTGACAAATTACACTTTTCATCCTCTAAATCAATAATGGGGGAGACAATTTTACCTGGCTTTTACATTTGACTCAAAACTACCGAACGTCGGAATATTCTAATAGCGAACCGTTTCTTCTTTTTTTTTTTTTTTTTTTTTTTAAGTACCGAGAAAGTGCTGAAGTTTTGGAATACCATGCAACACTACGTCAGACACATATTCCAATCCATTGCTCAGCTTAGCAGAGAATGGACATTTCAGAGCGCCACAGAAACAGATAGAATAATAACACATTAATACACATTTCAAATAATGAATACGACATTGAGAAAAAAAGAAACAAAAGACGAGATATCAAGTCGCGACCTACGCGCAGAGCAGCCTACCGTTTTATTTATGTAGACACTGGCATATAAGAAAATGTTCGATTACGCTGACCTATAAAACGCTATTCCAAAAGCAGAAACATACATGTTATACATCGTTAGAAAGCTTATACTCTCACCTACTGAATAAATTAATTGCCAATCAAGCCAAATTGCACTAAAAAGGGCGACAACGCCGTAAGCAACAGGTGTGGTATTACGCACAGCTATTTTTGAAGATAGCCCAGGCGTGACAAATGCGCGTAGCCTATATTTCTCAAACGGATTGTCCAAGACAATATATGACCACTCATTCGCAAAAGGGACATCTCTACGCGTAAAACCAATGGTAAGGGTGTACATTTATTCAATGTTTAGTCCCAGATATTGGCTGTAGAATGACATGGTATAATTTTTTTTTTTAATTGTCTCGTTTATTTCGTTATTCAGTCAGCAGCGTTGTCACTGCTGTATTGGCATATTTTAGGGCTAATGTCGGGTTTATCTTGTTGCTACGAAATATTACATTACATTACATTACAGGCATTTGGCAGACGCTCTTATCCAGAGCGACGTACAACAAAGTGTATAACCATAACCAGGAACAAGTGTGTCGAAAACCCTAGAGAGAAGTACCGTTCCAAGTGCAGGGAACAACCGCATAGTTCAACTTGGACCCTGTATGTTAAACTGGTTAACACTAACACAAACAAGAACAGCAACAACGCAGTCTATGCAAAAATACAAGCAATAGTTAAGACGAGTGTATTAACTAAGTCACCTACGAAACAGCTAACTAGTTACAACCCTAACTTTACAATAAATTTAGAGATTAAATTGAGAATATGATTTCTCTCAGCATAATGACGGATTTAAAGAGTAAACGAACTCACCCGTTATTGTCTTCAAATGGATCCATGTCAAAGAGAAGTAATGATTCATCCTCTTAAAGCTTTACCATACCGTATTATTTATTTAGACATTGGCAGAGTACAGTATAAATTGCGTCTTTTGTGAATATTCAATGTTAGAAATTGCAGCGAGAAACTGCAGCTGTAGACACAAGATAGTCTGTTATCTTATGGTAGCAACGGAACGAAGCGCACTATATATGTATTAGGCTACCGTCATTGTCTCATTATACCAGCGTGTTTTCGCGCGTTTGCACAGAAACGATACTGTCTTCAAATAATGTCTGGCACTGTCTTCCACTGCTTCCCCGACGTTCAGACCGTCCCCTCACTGATAAAAAGTAGACCCTACGGTGTCGGATTACTTGCGTCGCCATGGATGTCGCTTGCCGTAAAGAAGTTTACTAGATGTCGTAACCGTTTAGATTTGGAGCCACAGCTCTTCCGCACCCCACCTAATAAAAACGGCCAAATGGCGGGCAAACCATATGGCGGACATAGGTAGTCCCAATAGTAAAGTTGTAGAGCACATTCAGATGCATCGGTCGATGAAGTTTTGTGTTGATCGGACTTACGGTGTGGCAGTTATAGCCTTTAAAAGTACGACCCTTTGTTATAGCGCCACCATCTGGTCGACATAGGTGATTTTTTGAGCCTGAGTAGTGGGGAGCCATAGGAACCCACCTACCAAATTTGGTTGGTCTACAACTTATGGTTGCAACCTTTAAGTTGAAGCCTCTTCAAAATATTAATATGCATAGGCCTATAGTGTTACAACACTGAACAATAGAGAAATATGTTAAATATATTTCAAAAATTAAACAGTTGTAAACTAAATAATGTTTAAAACAGGTCTTTCACCTGTAAATAGATTTAAAAAGCAGCATATTTTAATAACAATACAGCATCTATCTATAATAAAATATTTCCAAATTGGAACACCTATTGGTACTGAAGTGAACTGAGTCAAAGCTTGCGCTGTATCAAGGAGGTGATTGCAAGCGCAAGTCACCTCACTTGCCAACCTTAGTTGCCACTGCCTTCTAGCGAAGATTCTGACAAATTACACTTTTCATCCTCTAAATCAGTAATGTGGGAGACAATTTTCCCTGGCTTTTACATTTGACACAAAACTACCGAACATCGGAAAATCCTAATACCGAACAGTTTCTTTTTTAAGGACCGAAAAAGTGCTGAAGTTTCGGTATACGGTGCAACACTTCGTCAGACACATATTCCAATCCATTGCTCAGCTTAGCAGAGAATGCACATTTCAGAGCGCCTCAGAGACAGATAGAATAATAACACATAAATACACATTTCAAATAATAAATACGACATTGAGAAAAAACGAAACAAAAGACGAGATATCAAGTCGCGACCTACGCGCAGAGCAGCCTACCGTTTTATTTATGTAGACACTGGCATATAAGAACATTTTCGGTTACGCTGACCTATAAAACGCTATTCCAAAAGCAAAAACAGACATGTTATACATCGTTAGAAAGCTTATACTCTCACCTACTGAATAAACGAATAGTCAATCAAGCTAAATTGCACTAAAAAGGGCGACAACGCCATAAGCAACAGGTGTGGTATTACGCACAGCTATTTTTGAAGATAGCCCAGGCGTCTATATTTAGGGGTCCAAGCAGCGAAGCTGGTGGAACCCTATTGTATCTGTTAGGATTATTATTATTATTATTCTTATTATTTTTCTCCGCTAAAAGTGTCTGAGGCTCAGCAACCATAAGTCCTGGAGCAACCAAATTTGGCAGGTGGGTTCCTATGGCCCCCCACTACTCAGGCACTAAAAAGCACTTATGTCGGCCAGATGGTGGCGCTATAACAAAAGGTAACGCGTAAAAGGCCATAACTCCCACACCATAAGTTAGATCAACACAAAACTTCATCGACCTATGCCTCTGAACGTGCTCTACAACTTTGCCATTGGCACCACCTATGTCCGCCATATTGTTTGCCCGCCATTTAGACTTTTTCGTTGGGGCGTGGCAGTTTTCTCCGCTAAAATGTCTGAGGCTCAGCAACCATAAGTTGTAGACCAACCAAATTTTGGAGGTGGGTTCCTATGGCCCCCCACTACTCGGGCACTAAAAATCATCTATGTTGGCCAGATGGTGGCGCTATAACAAAGGGTCATACTTTAAAAGGTCATAACTCCCACACCGTAAGTCAGATCAACACAAAACTTCATCGACCGATGCATCTGAATGTGCTCTACAACTTTTCTTTTGGGACCACCTATGTCCGCCATATGGTTTGCCCGTCATTTGGACTTTATTATTAGGTGGGGTGCGGAAAAGTTGCAGCTCCAAATTCTAAGTGTTACGACATCGAGTAAACTTCTTTACGGCAAGCGACATCCATGGCGACGCAAGTAATCCGAAACCGTAGGGTCTAGCCAAGAGTTACCAAGAGTTTGTTAGTAAAAGCTTTTTGAGAGGATGAATAATTACTTTTTTTGGCATGGATCCATCTGAAGACAGTATCGGGTGAGTTCGATTAGTCTTTAAATCTGTCATTATGCTGAGAAATAGCTAAACCATTGTATTGGTAGGTTTTCAGTTCCTGTGCAAACGCGCGAAAACACACTGGTATAATAAAACAATGATGGCAATACACGTATAGTCCGCTTCGTTCCATTGCTACCATAACATAAATTATCTTGTGTCTACAGCTGCAGTTTCTCGCTGCAATTTCTAATATTGAATAGAAACAAAAGACGCAATTTATGCTTTAAATCGTATTCTCAATTTAATCTCTAAATTTACTGTAAGCTTAGGGTTGTAACTAGGTAGTTGTTTCGTAGGTGACTTAACTCGTCTTAACTATTGCTTGTATTTTTGCATAGACTGCGTTGTTGCTGTTCTTGTTTGTGTGAGTGTTAATCAGTTTAACCTACAGGGTCCAAGTTGAACTATGCGGTTGTTCCCTGCATTTGGAACGGTAGGCTACTGCCCTCTAGGGTTTTCGACACACTTGTTCCTGTTTATGGTTAAACACTTTGTTGTACGTCGCTCTGGATAGGAGCGTCTGCCAAATGCCTGTAATATAGTGTAACGCAATATTCCGTAGCAACAAGATAAACCCGACATTAGCCCTAAAATATGCCAATACAGCAGTGAAAATGCTGCTCACTGATGAAATAAACGAGACCATTTTTCTTTTAATTATACCATGTCATTCTACAGTCAATATCTGGGACTAAACATTGAATAAATATACAATCTTACCATTGGTTTTACGCGTAGATGTCCCTTTTGCGAGTGAGTGGTCATATATTGTCTTGGACAATCCGTTTGTGAAAAATACGCGCATATGTGACGCCTGGGTCGGCTATCTTCATAAATAGCTGTGTGTAATACCACACTTGTTGCTTACGGTGTTGTCGCCCTTTTTAGTGCAATTTGGCTTGATTGACAACTCATTTATTCCGTAGGTGAGAGTGTGAGCTTTCTAACGATGTATAACATGTCTGATTTTGCTTTTGGAATAGCGTTTTATAGGTCAGCGTAACCGAAAATGTTCTCATCTGCCAATGTCTAAATAAATAAAACGGTAGGCTACATTGCGCACAGCACGCAGATCGCGAGTTGATATTTCCTGTTTTTTTTTTTTTTTTTCTCAATGTCGTATTTATTATTTGAAATGTGTATTTATGTGTTATTATTCTATCTGTCTCTGTGGCGCTCTGAAATGTCCATTCTCTGCTAAGCTGAGCAATGGATTGGAATATGTGTCTGACATAGTGTTGCACGGTATTCCAAAACTTCAGCACTTTCTCGGTACTTAAAAAAAAAAGAAAGAAAAAGAAACGGTTCGCTATTAGAATATTTCGACGTTCGGTAGTTTTGAGTCAAATGTAAAAGCCTGGGAAAATTGTCTCCCGCATTACTGATTTAGAGGATGAAAAGTGTAATTTGTCAGAATCTTCGCTAGATGGCAGTAGCAACTAAGGTTGCCAAGTGAGGTGACTTGCGCTTGTGTATTCTCCGTGGTTGATACAGCGCAATCTTAGGCTCAGTTCACTTCAGTAGCAATAGCTGTTCTAATTTGTAAATATTTTATTGTGGGAAGATGCTGTATTGTTATTGAAACATGCAGTTTTTAGATCTCTTTTAAAGTGAAAGACCTGTTTAAAGATAATTTACTTTACAACTGTTTAATTTTTGAAATATATTTAATATAGTTTTCTATGGTTTAGTGTTGTAACACTATAGTCCTATGCTTATTGATATGTTGAACAGGCTTCAACTTAAAGGTTGTTAATAAACCAGGTTTTTAATAATCCGTGAATTCGAAAATGAGGTCAACCCTTGTGGACATTACGTTTCTCATCTATTAAGGTAATTTCAGTGTCGTTAGGTACCGAGTATTGAATCAGTATCGTTTCAGTATTAAATATTGTGATACTAAACTTGGTATCGGTATCAAAGTCAAAATTTTGGTATTGTGACAACACTAGTGTGATGCCTTTTTTAGTTACAGCATGGAAGCGCTGCAGCTGTACAAACACGCCAGGCCATATGTGCGTTAAGACATGCCATCTAAGTGTTACGACATCCCATCTAAGTGTTACGACATAGTAAATGCCTTCACGGGAAGCGGC
The DNA here is from genome assembly GCA_025169545.1 of Anguilla japonica. Taxonomy (NCBI): domain Eukaryota; kingdom Metazoa; phylum Chordata; class Actinopteri; order Anguilliformes; family Anguillidae; genus Anguilla; species Anguilla japonica. The sequence continues at coordinate 5,707,028 of CM045898.1, read as the reverse complement.
CAGGACACATCCATGGCGACGCAACTAAGTCATTCGACAGCGTCTCTTAGCACAAAATTGGTCATAAGTCATCAATATTTTATACAATAATCATGATATTCAGTAGATATGTTGGGTGAAGGCATATGATCATGAGGAAAAAGCCATTTTAAAATCGCTCCATAGGGGACGCGATGGTGCCAATGCTTGGACCCCTCCCAACGCCGCTTGCGGCTTTAATTCTCAAACGGATTGTCCAAGACAATATATGACCACTCATTCGCAAAAGGTACAACTCTACGCGTAAAACCAGAGGTAAGATTGTATATTTATTCAATGTTTGGTCCCAGATATTGAATGTAGAATGACATGGCATAATTTTAAAATAATAACACGTAAATACGCATTTCAAATAATAAAGACGACATTGCGAAAAAACGAAACAAAAGATGAAATATCAACTCGCGACCTGCGTGCTGGCCGCAGAGCAGCGTACCGTTTTATTTATTTAGACAATGGCAGATGAGAACATTTTCGGTTACGCTGACCTATAAAACGATATTCCAAAAGCAAAATCAGACATGTTATACATTGTTAGAAAGCTTACACTCTAATGTCGGGTTTATCTTGTTGCTACGGAATATTGCATTACATTACATTACAGGCATTTGGCAGACGCTCCTATCCAGAGCGACGTACAACAAAGTGTTTAACCATAAACAGGAACAAGTGTGTCGAAAACCCTAGAGGGCAGTAGCCTACCGTTCCAAATGCAGGGAACAACCGCATAGTTCAACTTGGACCCTGTAGGTTAAAATGATTAACACTAACACAAACAAGAACAGCAACAACGCAGTCTATGCAAAAATACAAGCAATAGTTAAGACGAGTGCATTAACTAAGTCACCTACGAAACAGCTAACTAGTTACAACCCTAACCTTACAGTCAATTTAGAGATTAAATTGAGAATACGATTTCTCTCAGCATAATGGCGGATTTAAAGACTGAACGAACTCACCCGATATTGTCTTCAAATGGATCCATGCCAAAGAAAAGTAATGATTCATTCTCTCAAAGCTTTTACTAACAAACTTTTGGTAGCAAAAAATATGAACTCGCTATCCATGCTATCTGCTTCCTACGCTCAGAGTACCGTATTATTTATTTAGACATTGGCAGAGTACAGCATGAATTGCGTCTTTTGTTTATATTCAATGTTAGTAATTGCAGCGAGAAACTGCAGCTGTAGACACAAGATAGTGTGTTACGTTATGGTAGCAACGAAACGAAGCGGACTACATATGTATTACCGTCATTGTTTTATTATACCAGCGTGTTTTAGCGTGTTTGCACAGAAACTCAAATACTATCAATGAAATGGTTTAGCTATGTCGCAGCATAATGACAGATTCAAAGACTAAACGAACTCACCCGATACTGTCTTCAAATGGATCCAGGCTCAAGAAGAGTAATTATTCATCCTCTCAAAACGCTTTTACTAAAAAACTTTTGGTAGCCTAGCATGCATTCTGCCTGGCACTGTCTTCTATTGCCTCCCCGACGTTCAGACCCTCCCCTCACTGATAAAAACTAGACCCTACGGTGTTGGATTACTTGCGTCGCCATGGCTGTCGCTTGCCATAAAAAAGTTTACTAGATGTCGTAACACTTAGATTTGGAGATCCAGCTCTTCCGCACCCCACCTAATAATAAAGTCCAAATGGCGGGAAAACAATATGGCGGACATACCTGGTCCCAATGGCAAAGTTGTAGAGCACATGTACATGCATCGGTCGATGAAGTTTTGTGTTGATCTGACTTACGGTGTGGGAGTTATGACCTTTTAAAATATGATCCTTTGTTATAGCGCCACCATCTGGCCGACATAGGTGATTTTTAGTGCCTGAGTAGTGGGGGGCCATAGGAACCCACCTACCAAATTTGGTTGGTCTACAACTTATGGTTGCTGAGCCTCAGACATTTAAGTGGAGAAAGCTTCCACGCCCCAACGAAAATGTCAAAAGGGCAGGCAAACAATATGGTGGACATAGGTGGTGCCAATGGCAAAGTTGTAGAGCACGTTCAGATGCATAGGTCCATGAAGTTTTGGGTTGATCTAACCTACGGTGTGGGAGTTATGGCCTATTACGCATGACCCTTTGTTATAGCGCCACCATCTGGCCGACATAGGCGATTTTTAGTGCCTGAGTAGTGGGGGGCCATAGGAACCCATCTGCCAAATTTGGTTGCTGTAGGACTTATGGTTGCTGAGCCTCAGACACTTTTAGCGGAGAAAAATAATAAGAATAATAATAATCCTAACAGATACAATAGGGTTCCACCAGCTTCGCTGCTTGGACCCCTAATAAAAATCCTAACAGATACAATAGGGTTCCACCAGCTTCGCTGCTTGGACCCCTAATAAAAATCCTAACAGATACAATAGGGTTCCACCAGCTTCGCTGCTTGGACCCCTAATAAATGGGTCTGTGGGTGTAGTTGGGTTTGGTTTCATTATTGCCAATCAGATCACCCCATTTATTTCCCTTTAGGAAACACAGCCAAATGCTAATGCTACCATGGCTGAAGAGCAAGCGTGTTGTGATCATCTCTACTGAAGGGAGGAGAGTTTTCTCTAGCATAACTAGAAGTCTGTACAACACTAAATTCCTAGGCCTTGCAGGAGGGCCCTTCCGTCTCCAGGCACCGAACCTCCCAAGGACAAGAAGAAGTTAAAAATATTGTATGTATGTGTGTGTGTGTGTGTCTATGTGTGTGTCTGGTTTTCTTTAACTCTGTCTCTTATGTAAGCTCTGGAAAGCTTGGCTTTCCTACTTATCCTCCCCCTGCCATCCTGCCAGGGAGAAACCGGCTATGATGCCATGCTGCCCAGGACTCTGAAAGCAACCGATCGACCAAACTATTATATCTGATATAAAGCTTGTTTATGTAACACTGAAGACTAAGAGGTCACCTTGTGCTTATTCAGTATTCATGCTATATGACTAGACACAGCCAAACATTTACTTTGTTAAATCTTACAATATGCATATGTATTAACTATGTACCAATCAGAATTATATATGTTATTGTTAACCACTTTTTGCTAATAAAAGCAGGGACCGGACTTATCCATCTTGTTGTTTGTGCCAATCAGATGTAGAATTATGTATGTTATTGTTAAAACACTTTTTGCTTATGAAAGCAGGGACTGCCCCTGCTTTCTCCAGTTCAGGCTTATCCATCTTGTTGTGTGTAGGTTCCGGACTCTTTCTGCAGAAATAAATCCTATTTCTTACATGGATATACCTCGCCGTGCTGGTTATTCTAAGGGGAGAATTTTCTCTGCCCAACATTATGAACAATTACAACCATTATGAGGGCCTCTACAAACCAATGAAGATGAAATTGAATAGTTTACATTCATTATTTTGTTAATATTTAAACAAAAACAATGTATTTTCTGTTCATATGCCAGTGCTAAGAGGTATAATAAATGGTTCTCTTTCCAAGAACAGTTCCGCAGGGAGAATATTCCCAGACTGGCCAGGAGCAGGAGGCAGCTGGCAGAGTCAGCCTCCAGTCGGCCTCTCCATCCTGCTGCTGCCGCTACTGTTTCAGCTAGGCAGGCATCGCGCTTGTGCACCAGAGGACAGGAAAGAATCATTGTGTCTGGATTTACTAGAGCTTTTTTTTTTTTTTTTTTTTTTTTTTTTTTTTTTTACAGTGTTTCACACCACTATTTACAATAAACCAAAAATTCTCTACTTCAACTAAGTGTCATTCATTTCAGACACGCACTTGATGAGATGAATGAACACTCACTAGTGAAACGGCTCCACAGCCAACCAGTCCCTGCTCTCTCGTGCACTCTGTGCTCTGTAATATCTGTAGCGATCGTCACATGCTACTCTGCTTCTCTCTGTATGAAAGTCCTGTAATGTGTCCTCTGTGAGGTCTATGTCACATCCATGGCATATGGCTATGTAGTGTAGAACACAGCACACCACAAAGAATGCACTGACTTTCTGAGGGCTGTACAGTAATGTACCACCCAATCCATCCAAAATTTTAAAATGCATTTTCAACATTCCATAGGTCCACTCAATCATTGACCTAGCCCAGCCAAACACATGATTAAAAGCAAGTTTCCAGTGCATTCTGGTCTCACTGTAAACACTATCTGAGGGGTATAAAGGTCCCACCTATATCATTCAAGTAGCTTACACAATTAACTCCACTGCCTCAATAGCCAGCATTGGACTGCATAACTGAATACAGCTTTCCTTTAAAATAGTTAAACTGAAATAAACAAAATATTTTTTTATCTGTGTTATGTTTATGGATTCACATGTGTGGCACAGTTATAATGCCAAAATAACACGAGTTAAAACATGGTATGGGTTGGTTTGACTGCAAATGCATTATTCAACACCAAACTCACATAGTGAAAGTTTCTATTGACACATCCCTGATTGCACCAACAAACCCATGTTGACACAAGCAGATTAACCGCAGACCATAAAACTAACAACCCTGGTGAAAGTGAAAAATATGACACTAGCAATTCCAAGTGTGTTTGTGCCTATGCTGTCACCAAAATAGGGCCCCTTTTCTTAATACTGTAACTTAATATAGCATCTCTTCATTTTAATCTGCTTGAATTGTATGTTCTGACAAAGGTTGACCCATAAGATTACTCTGCCTGTCAGTTAACTCGTTATTTTTTTCATAATTGCTATCATTGCAAATAATTAGTAAATGTATTCAATTAGTAAATAGTAATAGTAAATAAAATAAAATATATGGTAAGTGCTGAGGTTTTGCATTTGATGCTGCTTATGTTCTCGATATAAAATTAAATGAGGGCACACATCTTAAACAAGTTAAAACATCTTGATTCAGAAATCTTTTTTTTAACCAAATTTTCTCTTGCCCGGCAATTTTATTGCACCTTATTCTAATTAGAAATATAAAGTGTGAAGATACACTGTCAATCATCTACATTATTAATGACATAATACTCACATGGCCTTCCTGCAGTTCCTGATTACTGGTAGCAGTCTCTGATGACCTGCTGCTGATGTGTTGTATGTCTTCAAGTCAAACTCATCCAGGACCTCCTCTGACGTCAGTAACACAAAGGCCAGAGCTGAACACTGGTCTGGTTCAAGCTTTTTATCAGAAAGTTTCCCTGATCTCAGAGAATCCTGGATTCCCTGCACTAGAGAGCTGTCATTCAGTTCATTGAGACAGTGGAACAGATTGATGGTCCTCTCTGCTGAAGATTCCTCTCTGATCCTCTCCTTAATGTGTTGAACAGTTTTTTTAATGCTCTGTGATCTGCTTTCTGTCTGTGTCTGTGGGTCTGGTACAGGTGATCTGCTTCCTGTCTGTGTCAGTAGACCTCCTAAGAGAGTCTGAATGTAGTCCAGAGAGAGGCCGAGAAGGAATCGGAGGAAAAGGTCCAGGTGTCCATTCTCACTCCTTAAGGCCTGATCCACTGCACACCTGTGTAACTCAGACAGCTGCACTCTGTCACTGTGAGGTTTTGATTCTTCTGCTCTGAGTACATTTATGTTCACATTTACACATGAATGAAACACAAACAAGGCAGCCAGATACTCCTGAATGCTTAGATGCACAAAGCAGTAGACCTTCTCCTGATACAACCCACACTCCTCTTTAAAGATCTCTGTGCACACCCCAGAGTACACTGAAGCTTCACTGACATCAATGCCACTCTGTCTGAGGTCTTCTTCATAGAATATCAGATTGCCCTTTTTCAGCTGTCGAAAAGCCAGCTGCCCCAGTTTCAGGATGATTTCTGTATCTGATGCTGACATCTTCTTTGGGTTCATCTCATTGGTACGATTATACTTCCGATTATTCACATTTGTCTGAATGAGCAGGAAGTGTGTATACATTCCAGTCAGAGTTTTGGGCAGATCTCCATTCTCTGCTTTATCCAAAATATTCTTCAGAACACCAGCAGAAATCCAGCAGAAGACTGGTATGTGACACATGATGTCGAGACTCCTGGATGACTTTATGTGTGAGATAATTCTGCTGGCCTGGTTCTGATCTCTGATTCTCTTCCTGAAGTACTCCTCCTTCTGTGGGTCATTGAACCCTCGTACCTCTGTCACTCGGTGGATGTACTCAGGAGGGATCTGATTGGCTGATGCTGGTCGGGAGGTGATCCAGAGGAGAGCAGAGGGAAACAGATTCCCCTTAATGAGGTTGGTCAGCAGCACATCCACTGATAATGGCTCTGTTATATCACTGTAGTCCTCACTGCTTCGGAAATCTAGAGGAAGTCGACACTCATCCAGACCATCAAAGATAAATACAGTTTTGACTTCATCATCGTCAATATTTTTCATCTCAATCAGCCGTGAAAAGTTATGCTGAAGAAGTTCCATCAGACTGAATTCTTTTTCCTTCTTCAAATTCAGATCTCGGAAAGGAAGAGTGAAGATGAAATCAACGTCCTGATTGGCTTTTCCTTCTGCCCAGTCCAAAATGAACTTCTGCACAGAGACGGTTTTCCCAATGCCAGCAATGCCCTTTGTAAGCACAGTTCTGATGGGTGTCTCTTGTTCAGGTAAAGGCTTAAGGATGTCATTGCAGAGGATAGCAGTCTCCTGTGTGGTTTGTCTCTTGGATGCTATCTCAATCTGTCTGACCTCGTGTTCATTATTGACCCCACCACTTCCCCCCTCTGTGATATAGAGCTCTGTATAGGTCTTATCGAGGCAGGTTTGTTGGCCCTGCTTTGGTAAACCTTCAAGCAGACATTTAAACTGCTTCTTCAGATGAGTTTTCAGTTTCTGCTGGGCTCTTTTTATGGATTCATCTGAAGGGAGGAAAATCAGTGTTAATTCTTTCATGGTTGCATTGCATCTAAGCATAACAATAGTAAATTAAAGATTTCTGTATGGTCTACAGCTGAGAGTGTGTCACATGCATTAAGGCCAACCAATCAAATTCAGCAGGCTTCCACTTTCATTACAATTACGAGCATGTGTGCCAGGTTAGTGCATTTGGACATATGAACAGGCACTGTACTGCACACAGCATATATATTCATCCCCTGCAACTGCTTCATAAATGTAGCTCTTGTTGTCAAGCAAAATATTACTTCTTTGTAAATGTCTTCTATTTTTATATCTAAAGCGTATTTGGTTTTATATATTGGTTCATGCATCTGTGGCAAAAACACATTTGCTCTTGTCAACACACTTATTATGTATTTAATATCAATTTGTTTGATTTAATTTGTTATTAAAAACACTTTTCAGAATACTGGCCAACATGTATTAGGTCATAAATGCAAGACTAATCTGAACACTTCTTAAAAATTAAGATTTAAATGTTTTCTTGTAAGTAAAGGATACTGTATGTTGCAGACAGAATGAATGAAAAATCTCAGGATAAACTTTGGATAAAAATACATCATAAGCAAGCATTAGCAGAGCCTCACTTTGCACTATTTGGTGTTCATTCTAAAGAATACTCTGAGATGTCACATTAAAAGCCCAAGACAATTACTGGAGCGGGTCTGTAAGATGTGTGGAGACAACTGATAATCAGTCTTCACCCAGTCAAAGTCAAGAGTAATCTTCTCATTTTAATTCCTCTAAATGCTGTCCTGTCTTAAGGAAGATATTATTTTTAATGGGCCTGGGGGATAAAACGATAGCGATATGTACCACAATAGACACTTAGCAATAAGAAAATTGTTCAATAGAATGTTCAATAGTTTCACTTAAATGCATTAAATGCAAACCGCCATGAAAGCACATACAAATACGCAAAGTTCGGTTGCATGAACAAACCCCAGGCGTGCTCCCTCCCTGGCTCACAAACAGCCTATAATATCCTTTGTTAATGGAGCGTGCTACGAGTGACACGTAAACAGCCAATCATTTAACAGGTGTATTGTTCGGTTGCATCATTGACATGTGACACAACAACAGAAACAGCATTGAGTGAGAAAATGAGTGCAGACAGAGAGGAAATTGTTGATAAAAAAGGACAGGTCAGCTCGCCAGTATGGCAGTTTTTTGGTTTTTAAAGTCTGACCGATATAGTTTCATAGTTTCATTTATTAAAGTTTAACAAGGCAGCGTACAACAGCATAAAACACAGTTTAAAATTAATTAAAATGAATCCTGAAATGCGTCAAACATAACAGCAATCAACATCATAAGCAACATATCAGAACACCGTTGTGTGTAAACTGTGCAGGAAAACCGTCCTGACCAAGAGCGGGAATACAACAAACTTATTTTATCACCTTAGCCGCTTCCACCCTTTGGAGTACGATGTCATAAAATTTTTCCCGACCGTGAAAACTGCCTGCCTTGTTTACATTTTGGACAGATGCCTGTGGGTAAATCTATCACTGTTTCCGTCACAGCACTTTCGACACAAGCAATATCGGAAGCGCTATCCTAAAATTTCTTTTTACCGTGAAGAGCGCCTGACCCGCAACCGTAGAAATGTGTTAACACGGCGGCACAATTCTATCGAGAAATGTCATCTTTGGGGAAAAAACGCTATATTCTGTAAATGAATTTAGATCAAGCTACCGTGCATAAAAACATAAAAATGCTCGTCAGTCACCCACTTTATGTATTTATAATGCCATCATAGCGCAGAGTGTTTAAAACCATAAAACCACCCCTTACCAAAAAATTAAATTAAATTAAAACTGTAGGCTACACGTTAATGATAAACATAGACCCACCAGTCTGACTTTGACAACTTTGGGACTAAACTGGCTTTCGTTTTATTTAATCACACTAAAAGTAAAATTATTACCTGTGTGCCTTGATAAATAAAGTGGCTAAATTCAACCTTTTTTTTCCTGGTCTTTATTAAAAATAAGTCAATAAAAATTATCAATAATTATCGACATCAACTGAAATTAAACATTTTATCATGATACATTTTTCAGCTATATTGCCCAGCCCTAATTTCTAAGATACAATTTTAACAGTTCTAACCAAATTGCACCCTTTTCTCTTCACTCTGGATTTTAATCTTCCCAATGCCCCCTCCCTGGTGGAGTCATAAATATCACAAGCTGTAAATGGCAGCTGGAAAGACAATATAACCAGCAACCCTCAGGCCATGAGACAGTCTCGCAACCGTTTCAACCCACCAACACTCGTAGACTGGAGGAAAGAAGATTAACAAATGGCCGGGACACACAGGCCAGACGAAAACCTGGGCTGATCAATACCCACATTATGGACTGAAAGATCAACCACCTGTCCTTTACATCCCATCCCAGCTCTTCAGTCTATATCCAGCAAGATCTTTCCTTATGTGTCCTCTATCATTAATGCCCCACTTGCCTCTGGCTATGTTCCCTCTGACTTCAAGATGGCTCGTGTAACTCCAATCCTTAAGGAACCTACCTCAGACCCCTCTGATGTAATGAACTATTGACCTGTATCACTTCTGCCTTTCTGTCCAAAACCCTTGAGTGAGTAGTGCTTAAACAACTAACCTCTTTTCTCCATCAGAACAACCAGCTTGACCCTCACCTGTCTGGCTTTCAATCCGAGCACTCAACAGAGACTGCCCTCCTGGCTGTGACGGGCGCACAAGCCACTGCAAGAGCCTCACGCCTCTCCTCTGTCCTGATCCTCCTTGACCTGTCTGCAGCATTCAACACAATTAATCACAAACTACTCATCTCTACTTTGGCTGAGATGGGCATTTCTGGGACTGCCCTTTCTTGGTTTGCTTCCTGTCTTACAGATAGGTCCTTCCAGGCCACCTGGATGGGGTCTGTCTTTGCATCTCACCCCTTTGTTACAGGAGTCCTGTATGGAACTGTACTGGGGCCTCTGCTGTTCTATATATATACACTAAATCTCTTGGTACCGTCATTAATTCTCACGGCTTCTATCGCTGTTATGCAGATGATATACAACTCTTCTTCTCTTTCCCTCCCTCTACCTTACAGGTCAACGAGAGTATATCTTCCTGCCTGGCTGACATCTCAACTTGGATGGCCAGGCATCATCGGAAACTCAACCTCAACAAGACTGAGCTGCTGTTCATCCTCTACAAGACCTCGCTACTATGGGATCTCTCAATCACTGTTGATGGCACCACAGTGACTGCCTCTCACTCTGCAAAGAGCCTGGGGGTGGTCCTGGATGACCAGCTGGACCTCAAGGAGCATGTCAAGGCAACATCACGGTCATGCAGATTCCTCCTGTACAACATCAGGAGGATTTGACCACACCTGACTACGCACTCCACCCAGCTACTTGTCCAGGCTATGCTGACCTCCTGTCTTGACTACTGCAACTTCCTCCTTGCAAGCCTGCCAGCTTGTGCTATACAGCCACTACAGATGATTCCCAACTTATCTTCAACCTTCCTAAGTTCTCTCACATCACTCCCCTGCTGAGGTCACTCCACTGACTACCGGTTGCTGCCAGGACCAGGTTCAAAGTCCTGACCCTCGCCTACACTGCAACTAACAAACAGCCCCTGCCTACTTACAGGACATGATTCAATCCTACACGCCAGCTCGACCACTTTGCTCTGCTTCAGCAGGGCAACTTGCATCCCCTGACATCCAAGTGAATGGTTCTCGCTCATCCCTACCAGACCTGGGTCAAATACGTATTTGATTTGGATTCAAATACTTTTATATGCTTTACTGATCTTGTCTGGTGTACTGGAACCAATGAAATACTCTCTAAAAGTGCAAACCCTGCCTTCCGGACATATCGGCAGGCTCAGTTACACCTTGCAAGATCAATAGCGCACAAAAAAGTATTTGAATCCAAAACAAATATGTATTTGACCCAGGTCTGGTCCCTACCACAGAGCTTCTCCACCCTAGCTTCCCAGTGGTGGAACAAACTCCCTGTTCCTCTACGAACCACTCAGTCATTTCCCATCTTTTGCCATGGTCTGAAGATGCCTGTCTTCGGACTATACCTGGACAATCACCATTCTGCAGGGCACTACCATTCTTATCACTTATGTCCTACTTTGTTCCTAAAGTACGTTCATGTTACACATGTACCAGCATCCAGCGCTTATATTGTACTTGTATCATTATCTTGATGTAGCTTGTTGCCATGCCTCCTAGTTTGACTTAACATTCTCTGACCTAGCCTATGCTTACTGTGTGCACTGGACTTAATGTTTTCATGGCTATGCATAACTGTTACATAATGAGTATTGTACCTTATCGGATGTACGTTTTGTAGATGTTACAGTGACCTTTGGTAAGCACTTATTGCACGTCGCTGGATAAACGTGTCTGCCAAATAGATGTAATATAATGTAATGAAAGAAAGCATTATATGTATGTATATGTGAATAACTGGGGATGATATGATAAATGTGGTGGACTGTGAACAATATCAACTGAAATGCAGGAGATACATAGATGGGCACACTGAACAGTTATGAGGTGGTATAGGGAGCTTATGATCCTAAGTACTGTATGTATTGAGGGAAAAGTAAAGTATATCTGTATATAGATTATACCTACATAAGTGTCTGGATCACAGAGAGACCTCCATAGAAAGGTATCTAGAGAAATGATAGGTACAATCATAAGATTGTGCACCTCCATACTATCACTAGACTATGGGGCAGTATACTATGCAGTTTTTCTCTTCCTGCAGGAGTGGGAAGAGTCTCCTGATCTGAACAGGGTGTCACAGGCCTCTTCCTGCCCAGACCTTATTTGGGCAAACAAAGGGAAGAGTGTAATGTGGAAGGCTTGCTCAGGATTGGATTTAAGGGAAGTCCAGAGAAACATTCCGGGAGAAACTACTTAACACTTCTCCTGGTACCATAGTCATGTCTGTACAGGATAATTTGGGTATGTACTTTGTTGGTGAATACATACATATAATGCTTTCTTTCATGACATAACATTACATTTATTTGGCAGATGCTTTTATCCAAAGCAACGTACAATAAGTGGATACCGAAGGTCATTGGAACAGCTACAAAACACAGGTCCAATAAGGTACAATACTCATTATGTAACAGCTATTCATAGCCATGAACACATTAAGTCAATTTTGTTTGTCTTAGCCAGCGTGTAATGTTCTGTACCGCTAGGTATTGAATGTGTTCACATTTGCTCTCACTGACTTTACTGTTGATTATATTTATTAGTAAACAATCATACTTTCACCATATCTGCATCTTCCTTTTGCAGCTTCAGAAATACCTATAATCCAATTATAAACCCCATGAAATCTAGAGCATATGTTGTTAGGTGTGACAGTGTTCTGGGGATGGTGGTATGTATGCTTGCATTGCAGAGTCAGCCCTCACACCTCACTCACAGCAAGGAAGGTACAAGTCGCAAGAGGCATCTGAGTTTCCAGCTGTAGAATCCAAGTCATTTAACCTCTGAGTACAGAGTCATCCTCAAGGCCTATGTAATCTGTACCTCAAACAAGACCTCTGAGTTCATCAAAAAAAGTGGGGGTGCTGGTGCCAGGCATGGACTCTGAGATGCAGGTATGCTGCCAGGCACCAAAGCATACGCACCAGGTTATCTCTGGGAATGTCATGTTTCTATAGCACCTTTCCCCACTTTTACTACAAAATAGCCTAAATATTTTGTTTTCTGGTTTTTAAATCAATGGACAAAAAAAAAAAAATCCACATCCTTACCGAACAAGCAAAGGACACGCAAGTATAATAAACATCAGTACTAGCATATTCAAGAAATAGAGGTAAAAAGGTCTTTAGATTTGAAAGTGTTTTACCTGTTTCTTTATTCAGGTTCAGGTACGGCCTGTCTGTCTTTGGAAATTAAGGAAAGGGATAAGTCAGTATCATAAATCAAAACTAGAGCCTTATAGAACAGGGCTATTCAGCTGGCATCCTGGGGGCAAAATGACCCACCACAGACATTATTGGCCCATGGATCACTGAGTATTAAAATAAATAAACATTACTATTCAGATGCATCAAAAATGTTTCCAGGTGTGCATATGTACAGTGTGAGTGTAACTTCCACTGCAGACAGTGATAAAATTTTAAGTAATATCTGTGCACTTTCCTAATTTTTTTACACACTATGTACAAACATCTTTCGTATGCATTGTTTTATAAATTGTGTCTGGAAAATGTTTGGCCCATTTGCATCATTTTTAAAATGGCCCCATGAAGAAGCAGTTGAATTACCTTGAAAAAGCATAATTTTATGGGGTCATTTTCACATCCAGTTATCTTACACATTTCGACAAAGTAACAATTGTGAGTGCCAATTTAGAGAATGTATTTTTCTCCATAATAAATTTCTTGTTTTACGGTCTAATATATAATCCAAGAATACATCTGGCATCCTGTCACAGCCCACGCTAAACAAGCCCTTCTCATTTTATAAATCATTAAAAGCAAACCATGAAAAATACTGAAATATTCAATGACTGATTAAATATTCAGGATTTTAAAATATTTTTCAATATTTCAAATTAAATATTTGAAAGCGGATTTTGTGGTATTTCATACCTGTGTGCCTCCCATCCCTGTCTCCCGCTCGGCTCCTGAGATAAGACCTGCAGGGAGAGAAGCTGCCTTTACGAGCAGAAAATTCAACATGCTTATGTACTGTACTGCTATTTGCTTTCTAAATAAAACAACAGGTAGAAGTATAGACTAGAAGTGAGTCAATTTCTTTTGTAAAAAATTTGAAATATAATTGAAATGGACCCTCAATCCCAAATCCCAAACAAGTGTATGTGCATTAGAGATGGAAGAAGATGGCACTATTTGTATTTGTTCAACCAACAAAATTATTTGTATTTGGATAAAGCCAGACATGGGCATGGCAGGAAGTGGATTTCAACATGGAAGCTGCATTAAATGCCAAATATTCCAGATATTTACCATTATAATCACTGGCATGCAGCCTTACATCTAATTTCCAAAGAAAATTTCCAGCCATGACATCTAGTAAGTTTGTGGCTCACTGGTAAGGTTGTGGATTTGGGACCACAGAGCCTCAAGCTCAAATCCCACCTGAGACACCCCCTGAATTTCTCTTTTCTTACACTTATTGTCTCACTCACAATTGTCTTTTACTTTTCAACTATTGCTTTTGCAACCGCATAATTTTTCTGGATCCTTCTGCACCAAATTGTGTCGGTCTTCCACTGTATGTATACGCTGTATTATTCAGTTAACCTGCTATATTTGCTTTCAATGTGAATGTTTTCTAGCCAGCTACAATATAGCCAGGCCTTATGGAATACAACTGCAGCTGAGTCTGTCTTCATTAAAACCACCAGCACATTTCACCAAGAAATTTCACACCTTGCATAATTACTTCCTCGGTGGCTTGCTGCTGAAGTTTCTGCCTAAGAATTGCAAGGTGGGCGGCTCAAATCCAGACTTGGGCTCATGCAAATGTTTACTTTATTTAATATTTATTGTACACTTATTTGCTAACTAATAATTGTTTACTGCTTTTAAACTATTGATTTTGCAGTTCTCAGAATAACTGAATCTTTCTGAAAATATCTTGATTTTCGTAAACAGTTACAACAGCTGACCACTGTGGCGTTTCTACTGGGATGGCAGGTATGCCATCCCGCCAAGTTACGCCTTGGCGGGGGCATTCCCCATACCTATACAGCACCGAGAGTTTGGCACTTTTCAGGGTTCCCCACAGAAATAACCACAACAGCCACAGACACTCAGCCCTTAAAAACATTAAATTCTGTACATTCTGACCCCATTTCAACAGACAGATTTCATAAACAACTTCACATGTCCACACAATAAAGCCCCAAACTAAGGGGATTTTGCATTTTCTCCTTCTTCTTCTTTCTTCTTCTTCTTCTTCTCATTCTTATTTTTCCTGCCGCCAATCCCACTAACAACATGTCTCCCCATTGGACATTTTACCGACACCAGCCAACTCTTCACCTACACGACCCAATCAAAAATGCGCATACACACACAAAATACCAATACCTTTTTACTCTGAAACATTTCCAGTTTAAACAGGTATTCTGCCTGTGGCTTAGTGGGCAAGGTCCCAGTCGTGGGAACGTGGGGTTCTAGGTTCAAGCCCAGCTAGGAACACGTTTCTTCAACCTGCTTTTACCCTCACTAATAATTGTCTACTACTTCTCAATTATTGCTTTTGCACCATATCTACCCGCCGTTCACCGAACGTATACACTGCATTATGACGTACCGTCTGCACGTTCAGTTATTAACCAGCTACAACATTGCAAAGCCATATGGATTCAATGGGAGCTCTTCTGTGCTTACTGGCCTGTGTTCTTCTTTAAAACCACGGACATGTTTGCTAATGATATTTCACGCATTGCATAGCTATGTCATGGTGCTGCACTAACAAAGTCACAGACTGGTAAACCTCCGGTTGAAGGATTGAATCCCGCCTCACCCTCAGGCAGATTATTTCCTCTTTTACACTAACGTTTTCTTACGCTTATATTTGCTTTACCAAAACTCACTCACGGCCACCCATATGAATTTCATGACGGCAAATGTATTCCTTTTATTAAAAAGTTACACCAGTTCACCACTGTGCCATTTCTACTAACTATATTTCTTCACTTGGCTACCGTACAAAACCTTCTTATCAGCAAACGCCACGTTTCTACATTCATGTTACCTCGCCCTGTTCTCTATCTAGCCACATACAAACAATTACTACGTATGTACGTTCTGCAACTCCCCATTAAAACATTACATTTAAAATCATGACTCACTCATTGCACTTGTTGTACGTCGCTCTGGATAAGAGCGTCTGCTAAATGCCTGTAATGTAATAAGTATAACTACTAGTACTGAACATGAGAAGAGCACATCAGTATAATAGATCTCATAAAAAACATGTTTTCAACGTACAAAAATGCCAAGTTACTCAAAAGTATTGATATCAAAATGACGCCAAGTTGCGGTACTACAAACAATATAGGCTATCTTGCCTCATCGAAATTACATAAGATGTATTTCAAAGCAATGCTACCCAATATTTCCTCAATTCTTTCAAGTCACTTGGCCCTGTGTGCATAAGCATGCACTACATGGACAGGCCAAACATATGTGTGGATGGCTCTCTCACAGTCAAGATTGATTGAATAGGCGTGGATATGTCCAATTTGTATTGGTATGTATGTATTTCGCTGCCCAGTCTTTCTGTTGCGTGAATGATAGTATGTTTCTTGGTATAAGTGTGTGTTCGTAAATGTGAATGTAACATGCTGCGAGGGAAATGTCTCCATGGGGATAAAGAAGTTCTCTATGTATGTATGTACAATATGTATTTTACATGCAGTATTTATTGTACGTAGCAAATATACAATAACTTGTACTCAAATTCAGTTCAGAAGCAAGTATAAACATGTTTTCTGGAGAAATATGCTTCCTGTAGTTACTCGCCAGCAGTTTTGTACATGAATTTCAATGTGTTCCATGAGGCAATTCGAAATATTTGACTCTTTGATCTGACACAAAGTTTGCATGACACTGTAAAATGGTAAGATTACAAAACACAGGGCCAAGTGACTTGAAAGAATTGAGGAAATATTGGGTAGCATTGCTTTGAAATACATCTTGTGTAATTTCGGTGAGGCAAGATAGCCTATATTGTTTGTAGTACCGTAACTTGGCGTCATTTTGATATCAATACTTTTGAGTAACTTAGCATTTTTGTACGTTGAAAACGTGTTTTTTATGAGATACTAACTACTTTACTTGGCTTCTGTACAAAACCTTCTTATCAGCAAACGCCACATTTCTACATTCTACTTATCTTGCCCTGTTTTCTATCTACCAATATATATATATAAAAAATATCATTTCAAAACATGACATACATGAAAAAAGTGCATCTGTTTTTCTACCCAATTTCACGCATTCCCTGAATAGCTATATATGCAACCACTTATTAATCCCATCTGTTTTATATACAATTCCATAAGGACATTCATGCTCGCTCATGCTTACTTGTTAGAATTTAGGAAGCATTGGGTAGCAGCACTGGTTTGGAATATAGCATGTTTAATTTGTGCTAGATGAGGTAGCCAATATTGTTTATTGTAACTTGATGTAATTTTGATATCAGTGTAAAACAAGTTCAGTTGGTCTGGCAAGTTCCACTCTCGAGCCTTGCCAAAGATAAAAACAGTCTTTGTCTTTTTCGTTGAGTCATTAACCTGTCCATGTTTTGACGCATGGCAGCTTTTATCAACCATTTTGAGCTGTTTCTAGATGTTTAAACATGACAGGTCATTGCCAGAATAAAATGATAAAAATTGAATTGAGTGCAAACAGTTACAGTTTGTAATAAAATGTTTACTCAATGAATAATCAACTGAGTTTCCAACCTGATAAATCCATCAACATTATTTTAAACAATGTTTTGTCAAAAAAGGTGTTCAATATACAGACAGGTATCATGAAATAAAATAATTGAGCAAAAAAATCTCATCAGCAGACATGGTATCAGTAACCTGTAACCAAAAGAGTACATATTTGGCCTGTAACTATAAGACTGCATTGTGTATCAGTGCCCATTATGTGATTGATGTTATGCTGGAATCGGATCTCAGCGATCAGATACAATACAATATAGTATGACCACCTGCCACATGAGACACTGCCGCCCCTCTTATCTGCAACTCATGTAGAGCTCAGAGACCAGAGAACAGGCACATGCTTATCCCAGCTCTACAAGACGGGTGGGACATACCTCCACAGGGCAGCTATATCTGTAGACCTGCTTCAAGAAAAGACCTGTAACTGTTGAGATGAAGGATTCTTGGACCTATTCTTTTTCTACTCTGTATAAATACTCAGAAACACTGATGCATCTTACCCATTTTAGGATTGCTCTCCAGTCTCTGAATAAGGTCATTTCGATCAATTTTCTTTAAGATCTCCAGTGTGATCTTCACCATATTGGTAGCATAGGAACTCTTCATCAGGTTCACAACACCTATCACATTTTTGCCTTCCAGTTGGCCCTGTGGAATGGGTCTACATCCTTGTAGCACCCCATCATTCAAATAAAATGTGAACCTTTCAAATTCTTCTTTTTTCAGCTCATCCAGAATCCTCACGATCAGCTCAGCCATCACAGAACCTAAGAACAGGAAATGAGGTAGTCTGTAAATCAGGGACAAGCTTTATAGAGAATTTACCCTTGCTGTCACCAAACGCCAAATGCATGTCAAAATGGCCTCATAGTTTAATTCTGTTTATATCAAATATGGAATCTTGATCTCATGGTCTTAAATACATAAATCTGGTCTTGGGGAAAGTTCTCTCTCTCCATAATTCGCTGATTGCACATTTATTTATTTTTTTTGGAGGCCGAAACATGTTGGTGTAGTTTTTAAATGTTTCTATATTAACTAGCCTGTCTTTGGAAAGGGATAAATGAATATCATAAGTCAAAACTAGAGTCTTGTAGAACAGGGTTATTCAACTGGCATCCTGGGGGCCAAATGACCCACCACAGACACACTCTTGGCCCATGAATCACTGAGCATTTAAATAAATATTATTATTATTCAGATGCATCTTCCACTAGTGACAATGATGGACTATGAAATAATTTATACTTTGCATACACACAATGTAATGCACATACTATTCATACATTATGATATTCATAGTGTGTGGAAAATACTTTGCCCATTTGCACCATTTTTAAAACAGCCCCATGAAGAAGCAGTTGAATAACCATGATAAGGAGCGATGTTCCAGGGTCATTGTCACTTCCAATCATTTTGCACATTTGCACAAATTAACAATTGCAAATGTCAATTCTTGTCCATAAAGACTTTTGTTTTACTGCCCAGTACATAACCCAGAATTCAACTGGCATTATATGACAGCTCACCCTAATCAAGTCCTTCTCCACTTATACATTAAAAGCTCAAATATTCAAAGATGATTTAAAACTCAGGATTTAAAAATCTTTTTCAAAGAAACATTTTAAATATTTTAAAGCAGATTTTCTGGTCCTTTAATACCTGTGTGCCCCCCAGCTCTGTCTCCTGCTCGGCTCCTGATGTAAGACCTGCAGGGAGAGAAGCTGGCTTTACTAGCAGAAAATTCACCAGCTTTAAAGGACAGTGTTGCAAACACTTGCTATTATACTGCCGTTGTGTGTTGTCTGATGAAAATAACTGAAATATAGGGCTCTATCTTACACTCGGAGCAACATGGCGGTAACCCAAATGCAGGTGTCTTTGCCAATTTCAGGCCAACGTGGTTTTAATTTTCCCATCCAGCATCGCTGTTTAAAGGGGCAGTTCACCCAAAAATTAAATGGAGGTACTTCTCCACTTACTCAGAGCAGTGTCTCTCCATCCAGGTAGTTTGGCTGAAATGTGATGCGTTTTCTAGATCTTTGCTGGAACTCACTCTGATAAAACAAACCTCAGAGGTCCATCTTCTCCAAAAATTTACATTCAAATAACTCAACAGCAAGATCTTTCCACGGGGATTATCCACGCCATCTCAACTAGTCTTTTTTTGTTTGGCGATGTCATTACCTATCAACAATTTTTGACGGAGCGCCTTGTAGGTAGGCATCAGCCCAAACCTACTGTAGATGCAAGTTCAGAGGGCTTAGGAGCTGGGATCCAATACTTGTGTGGCAGACATATTCATGTAGAGAATGAACACAAGCCATTGGAAGCCTTATTTAAAAAGCCACTCTTTAGTGCTCCAGCTAGACTACAGAGAATGCTCATGGGATTGCAAAAGTACAACCATAAAGTGGTTAGTAAAGGCCAGGTGCACACAGCAGGGACATTCAACAGAGCACACCTGAAACCACTAGAGGATGAGCTTGAGGTGAATTTCATCACTCTGCCTGTGTCAGAGGAAAAACTGCAGCAGTTTAGAGCAGCAACAGCAGAGGATGCTGAGCTGAAACTTTCCATTACTACAGTCTTGGAAGGATGGCCAAACACACAGAGCCTGGTGCCAGACAGTACAGAAACACACCCCCAGATCTCTGGCCTGCACAGCTGCTCATGGGGAAGAGGCTCAAAACACCCAGCAACAAAGACACTGCTGAAGCAGCACAGTATCAGCACACCAGGAGCAGCCCTGTGAGCAGGCAACAGAGACAGAATCACTCCTTAGACAAAGGAACCAGGACACTGTCTGACATAAAGGAAGGCAATAAAGAGAGAATGAAAAGGACAAATGCAACCAGCCATGATGCCCAGAAAGCCTGACCAGCCAAGACCCTACACTGTTAAAGCACCAAATGAGCAAGTCTACAGGAGGAACCAGAGACACTTACTGAAGAGAAAGGAAACAGTATTTCCACAAACACACACACACACACACACGCACACACTCAGACACACACGCACACGCACACACACACTATGGAGTTCCCAAATCATGTGGGAAAAAGTCTGACACAAGCATCAGTCAGTGAGACACAAACAACAGTGTATTCCCCAGTCCAATACTGCCCTGAAGAAGAATCCCTGCTGAAAGGCGCTGGCATTTTAAAGTTTTTAATAATAAATAAATATATAATAAATTATAATAAATACATTTTTAACTTCCATCGCTCTCCAAGCGTGGCTGAAATGTTTATATCCAGTTTTTGCCTTTCTTTTTCATGCTCCTTGGTTGAGTTGAGCAGCTGCACCAGAACCTCATTTATTCCCTAAAAGCCCAAAAGCAGAGGTAGAAAACAATGAATCCACTGACAGCCCAGTGGAAACCTCCCGCTGTTGAAAGCCTATCAGACTGGCAAGGCGTTTTCAGGACTGAAACTAACAACTAGAAGCATAATCTGACTATTATATACAGTACACTGGACTAAACAAAACACTACTAGATTGGAAATGGGCTGGATGAAAACTGATATTCAAGCGCAGAGAATTTATTTTAAGTTGAAATATTTATATTGTGAGCTGAAATGTAAGCTAAATCTCTAAAGTTAAGTTGCTATGCATAGCCTGAAGAAAAGAAAGGAAAGGCATGACGCAGAGTGCATTTTATTTAAATAAAAAACACACATAAAAAAGGAGTGTTTATGCTGCATTGTTGTTTACACACTGAATGAAAAATGTAATGTAAACTTTTCTAAGTTA
>CM045898.1:5589456-5685420 GCA_025169545.1 Anguilla japonica | reverse complement strand
CACTCTGAGTTTCAGATCCTAACCTTCTGGCTCCCGGTCCAGATCTCCCCCTGTAAAGAGCAATAGATACAGGCAACTCATTATTCCCACCGCCATTTCCCTTCCTGAAAAATCAGGCCGAGGGGGGATAGTAGCTAGTACTGATGGTTGTTGTTCTTTAATGATGATGATGGTCGACGATGATATTGATGATGATGAGGATGAGGTTGTTGTGACAAATGTTTCCACGATGCTGTCGACCTTTGCTATGTCGAGTTTTGATTGTTGATGATGACAATTGTTGGCTACGTTGTTTAACATATAGTGCTTGTTATGTATGTACCATACTCATGTTCTATTCTAGATTGGTGACATGTTTGATATTGTAATGATCGTCCCGGAATTCAGCATACTATTATTCATGCATGCAGTCTATGATGGGAAGGTCAACCCGGACCACTGTTGTTCTCCCTCTCCCCGTGTCTGCACCATTCATGTGGCCCCCCACCTCCCAGTACTCTATTAACAGGAGCGAGCCTCGTCTGAGTAAATGTTTCCCGTTGTAATTACATGAAACCCCATGTGATGGAGCCAGACGACCATGACATGACCTTATATTTAATTTTGATGCTTTGCTTTTAAAAAAGAAAGAAAAATCACACATAAGGTGTAATAACAGCGCTCACACCCCGTTCTTTTAATAGATTATTTTATACTCTGCTTGGATGAGGGGAAAAAGAAACATGATTTACCACTTTCAGCTTGTGTGCATATATATTTTTGTAATGGAATAGAACAGAAAAGCTGTTTTTTCATGCCAGAGGAAGACCTTTCATAAGCTGCTCTGACATGCAGTCATACAAGCGCCCAAGGGGGGTCGCTAGAGAGCGATGAATCACAGATCCCTGTCTGACTGAACCCTCCCGTATCCTGGGCAACACAGGCACCAATTGTACGTCTCCCTGTGGAGCTACCAGCCACAGTCAGCACTGGCACGGTCCGGATTCGACCCGAGGCTGTGAGGATCATCCATGCACCTCAGCGTGGTGCCTTAACCAAATGAGCCATCCAGCAGCCCCAGGCCTTTCAATAAAATTACAACTTATCAGCATCCATAAGAAATTCTAACTACCATACAATGTGCCAAATAATCAAAGCAGGCACACGAGCTAGACAGGAAATCATCAGGTCAGATGACATTTTCCCACTGTAACAGACTTTAGTACAATATGCACCAGGGAAATACCCACTGCACAGCATGCAGAGGCATTCTCCAAAGACTCACTAAGTTGTCTCAGTCTTGATAGTAGTTTCTAAGCATCACACCCATAAGGTCAACATCTCACAAGCATGAAGTCGCACACACGTTTGTTACCTCAGTAATTAGGCCTCACAGCACCAACATAACAGCACAGTATATGCCTGGAACGGGGGTGGTATATCCCCATTGTGGGTGCCAGAGCTTTTTGGGTCCTCTCAGGAGTGTACTCGGGACGGCCTTGAGCTGCATCCCATCCTCCCCATAGCTCTCCATTGCTCTTCTCCCTCATCACCACGGTAACTGGGAATGTGGAGACTGGGACAAGGCCACAGGCCTAGGCAGAAGTGGCCAGGAGTGCTTACAGAAATACAGAAACATACACTTCCCTTAAGCTGCCAAGCAGCTGTACACTGTAGAACACAGTCTGAAGTACATTAATCACTGCAGGTTTCCCACTCAATCTACAGGAACTGAGGCGGAGCAGTGAAAGAATGGGCAGTGATTCACTATGTGCGCTCATATAGACATGGAAACTGTTTCTCTGATCGATCAAACATTTAATTATTTGCTAAACATTTTAGTTTACAGTCACATCTATTGCAATTATTAAGACAAGAACACCTGTGGAGTTCTAGAAGACTGTTGTAAAAATAATATTGTAGTTCCTCTAAACAGCCACTAGATGGTAGTGGAAGTTCAGTTTCACACTAAACTGTTGTCTCAATGGCGCTTCCTGGTTCAAAGCGTTATCTCATGTTTGGGCTGTGGCAAAAACATAATAGAATCTGCATAACAAGTAAGCAATAATCATTTTGCAGAGTTCTGAGAGCTAGCTAATAGCTTGTCACTAGAAACGGATTACAGGAGCTTTCTCTGGTCAGAGTGCCACAGGCATCGGTATGAAGTTTGGCTTTTTGAGCATTACTGCTGCACTAAGAGTTCAATAAAATTGTCATTATTGCAGACATCATAAATGGTTGCATGTTTTCACTAGTGAGCAAGGACATAGACACTGATGTTTCTTATTCTGAAGGGACCCTTTATGCTGTCTTCAATTATAGATTCAGTGTTGGCCTTTTAACGTCTGCAGACAGAATTATGTAATTCTTTCTTTATTAGGAGTATATGGTCACAATGACTACAATATACATTATTGAAATCAGATATCTGTGATCAGATTCAGATACAAGAAATCTTAGACAAATAAAATGGCTTATAAATACACCCCCCTCCCTTGTCACAAAGATTTAAGGGCCACTGAATCGTAAATGGCTTCTCCTTGTATTCTTTCTCATTGAATCTGATCATAATATCTGATTTCACACGTGTAACTCTGTCCACTGTAACATCAAATAATAGCCACAGATACACTATGCACAATCATGCAGTCACAGGCCAAATACAAATTCTTTTGGTTACAACTCACTGATACCCTGTCAGCTGTTGAGATTTTGTGCTTGGTCATTATATTTCATTATAACTGGCCATATTTTAAAGGCCTTTTTGACAAATCATTGTTAATAATTATGTTGATGTATTCATCAAGTTGGAAACTCAGTTGATTATCCATTGAGTAAACATGTTATTACAAATAAACTGCAGCTGTTTGCACTGAATTAAAAATGTAATCTTTTAATTCTGGCAATGACCTGTCGTTTAAAACTTCTAGACACAACTCAGAAAGGTCTATAAAATCTGCCAGGCATCAATACAAGGACATGTTAGTGACTCAAAGAGAAAGAATATTTAATCCTCTGCATTTGACTCATCATCTAAACTACTTTAGTGGGGCAGCCCACAGTGCAGTGGCCTTGGCCAAGGGCAATGGCAGTGAGTTTACTGACCCTGACATACATGTCTTTGGTGTGGGAGGAAACCAGAGTACCCAGAGGAAACCAGCACGAATACGGGAACATGCTAGCTCCATGCAGAGAGGACATGAACCCCCACAACCCCCTTTTGAATGTGGAAAGTGCAAGCTCCATGGAAAATCAGCTCCTGTTTTTATCCTATTTTTTAATGACAGACACAGATATGATGAAAAACATACAAACAACAAATGACAAGTGCACATATCGAAACGTACATACTAACAAACCTTACACCTAAATTTACAAACAAAAATAGACTGTTAAGAATAGAGATAACAAATAGCCTCGTGATAACAGAAACTACTCGCCAAAAACATTGTGTGATTGTGTCAGGGACACTGAGGGAGACAGATAGTTTATTTGTATTATTTTCTTTTATTTTCTGTCCATCGTCATCTTGTGCATCTTGAAAAAAGAACATTTCTTACAGTGACGCGAATGTTCGCTACACTCGAAAAGGCCTATTTGAGGGTTTAGCCTACAGATGGTACCAATATATTGGAACAATTTAAGTCCCAAACGGAATTGTAGAATTGTTCAATAGGCTTAGTACATGTTAGACGTTAAAATTAGGCAATGTCTACATGCAAGGAATGTTTGTCTTTTCTGGGTAACTAATTGACTACAATAAATGAATGCAACCAATAAAAATAAAAAGACTTGCTTGAACCAGTAAAAAAGTAAAAAAAAAAAAAAAAAAAAAAAGGTCGAAAGAGAAAGTGAAACTGTTTCAAACTCAAACGTCATTTTGAAGACGGAGGACAAAGAGGATGCAGTAAAAACGGAATAAAACTGGATAAAAGAACGGAGTAAGTAGTCTGTTTTGGAGTAGGATGGGGGAGAATAGAAGCTAGACGAGAAGGGGTGTTTGGAGGAATAGGAATCTGCAACTATGATCGCAATAACGCTTAATTTAGTGAAATAAAACAGGTAATAAAATGGCGCCCGAGGAGTAGACGAGGAGTAATATGCTTTTTTCAAATTCCCCATTTGGGACCAAACACAAAAAATACCCTTTCAAATGACTTTTTAAAAGTTTAACGTTTATTTTTAGCATTTAGTTGGTATTTCATGATAATTTTACCTATTTGGATATGACGGAAGTCACAGGCCTGTCGTCGGCTACATTGTGACATCTGCTGCTGCAACAAAAACAGACCGAACATTTTAACTGTGCGGATTGTGAAGTCAAAATGTTATTTTTGCTCTGTATTCACAGTTTGGATTAAGACACATTAACTTGATGTCTGCCATGTTAAAGTCGGTGGTCGGTAGTTAAGTCACGTAGCCTATGGAGCTTTCATAGCTGGTCTTCTATTATTTGAAACGAGACATTAGCTTCCGTATACAGGAACATGCTAAAATATGCTTAAAGGATATTCGTTTACATATTTGCTACCCAACTCTGACTAGTTTTAATTCACAAAGACCTAGTGGCCATGTCCTTACCAATTAATTATGTTCTATTGAATTCGTACAAGTTTCAAAGATAATAAATTCAACTACTGCAATAGTAGCAAGAACTGATAAGAACTGCGGTTATAGTTGCATTACAGTTTTTCTCAATTGTTTAAACACGTTTTCTGAAACTATAGCTCAATTTCTCAAAACTCTACACACAAAGCACAGCAACAGTTAATCTTTTGCCAAAACTACACAAATCTCTTGCAAAATGCATTCATGCATTCAAAACCATGTTCTCTCTTCTCAAAACTGACTTTTTCCATCAAAATGATTCACACAGGCCTCATATAAATAGGTCTTATTGAGCATTGATTTCACACTGGTGCGATAAATTTAAAAACACAGCCATCAAAATACTGTATATATGTTTTGGCCTCATGAGGTTATGTTACATATTCAAGTTACAAAATTGTGTAACAATTGCTTATCTTTTCCCCTTTTTTGAAGTTTTAGTTTTCTTTTCAAGGGGTCCCAAAATAGGCTGCAATTTTACAGTAAATATAAAGACTGTTGCCATGATACAATACAGTCAATGTATCATCATATAAATACAGTTTTTTTTGATTGCTAAGACACGTTTAATGAAACAATTCCCCTTTTTTTCAGAACTATTAACACAATCCCAAAACTACACATCAATCAGCACAAACCTCAAACATCCATGCCAAACTCAAATCATCTTCTCAAAAACATATACTCTTCCATCAAAATTAAACTTTGCCTTCAAATGGCACACACAAGCCATCGAAAACACAGACAAAGTAGATTAACCCATAACACACCAGTGAGATAAATTCAAAGCACTACTGCAAAAACCTTTTTATAGCAGTGCGTCAGAAGTTATTTTCTCCTGGTTATTCTACTATTTTATGGTTTTCAGATTTTGATCTTTGCAATGTTACACTACTAACAAATGAGGGAGTGTGCAAATTTCTAAATATTTTATTTGTAGTACTGAAAAGTGATGCTGAGTGAAAAGTACTGTACAGTAACCACAACACAGTTGAAGGAACAAAAAAATGTAGTATTTTCAAAGGAGAGTAGCATTCATAAATGGAACTCAGTATATGCAGCACTATAAACAAAAACAGCAATAAAATCTAAAGAACATATAGTCTGTAAATACACTTCAACATTACATAGACAGCATATCCTCTCACAGTAGTACAGCAGATACAATATGTAACATTACAGTAAATTATAGTATCTGTTTTCTTGTCTGAAAGTATGGACAATGGATGCCACCTTGAAACGATTCAAGTTTGGCTGAACTCTCTGTCCAGCTTCCCTCATCATCATACCATGCACCAGCACCATGGTCAAGGTGGCAACGTATTTCGTCTGGGACAAATTGTCTCCTGCCTCTTCGTCTCCTTTGTCTTCCTGGTCTTTGGACAGCTTGTCCATTTTGAGGATCCATTGTTCAAAAGCACACAGACGCAAACTGTGGCCCTATTTACTGATCCAGAGATTGTGACCGGTGTGTAAACAATTTTGCTGCCAAGTGTTTGCACCTAGAGAAAGGTGTGTTACCTGAGTTTAGGTTGTGATGACTTGAGTTAACTGTTTGACTACTAGTTGTTTGTTGCATGAGCCAGAGTGTGTAAACCAGTGATTCATGAGAGCATTTGTTTGTAGAGATTTGCAGAAAAAGTTTAACAATTTGCAGCATGTGTTAAAACAAGTGAAAAGTGTTTATAGTTTTGAGAGATGTGTTGGTCCTCTGAGAACTGAAGTAATAATTTGGGAGTTTTTGCTAAAAGAACCAGTTTTAGTGTGTTAGCAATCGAGAAAAACTGTAGTGCATTTGCTAGGTAAACCTAATTCTAATTCAGTACAGTACAGCAAAGTGTGTGAACTGTTATCACTTTGAGTGTTTTTGTTATTGTGTATGATACAATGCACATTTACTGTATTGTCCTGACAATGAGGTCCAGTTGGGCTGCACTCACAGCCCAGGTCCATCATGAGTCATACTGAACATTGTTAGAAGTGTTTTTTTTTTCATTTTCCTTATCAGTGCAATTATGAGTTTTGCCAAAATAGATAACATTTGGTGTCTTCTCCAAACTAGTAACATGCTTTATACTCTCCAGTCTGGACATGGATTAATGATCTGTTATCAATATATGAAATCAATGAACAAATTCAAAAAGGTAACAAAGTCAAATCTTTATTTGTTTACTGTAAAATAAATCTTTGTTCAGCAGACTGCAAAAATAAAATCTGTAGTTTGTAGGCCTGCTGTAAAAAAAAACAAAAACAAATACGTGATCATTACACCAAAGTTGCACGTATTTCCATTTGTTTGTACTAGGTTCTTTAACTTAGAAAAAGTTTACATGACATTTTTCATTCAGTGTGTAAACAACAATGCAGCATAAACACTCCTTTTTTATGTGTGTTTTTTATTTAAATAAAATGCACTCTGCGTCATACCTTTCCTTTCTTTTCTTCAGGCTATGCATAGCAACTTAAAAACTTTAGAGATTTAGCTTTCATTTCAGCTCACAATATAAATATTTCAACTTAAAATAAATTAAATAATAATAAATAAATCTGCACATGAATATAGATTTTCATCCAGCCCATTTCCAATCTAGTAGTGTTTTGTTTAGTCCAGTGTACTGTATATAATAGTCAGATTATGCTTTTAGTTGTTAGTTTCTGTCCTGAAAACGCCTTGCCAGTCTGATAGGCTTTCAACAGCGGGAGGTTTCCACTGGGCTGTCAGTGGATTCATTGTTTTCTACCTCTGCTTTTGGGCTTTTAGGGAATAAATGAGGTTCTGGTGCAGCTGCTCAACTCAACCAAGGAGCATGAAAAAGAAAGGCAAAAACTGAATATAAACATTTCAGCCACTCTTGGAGAGCAATGGAAGTTAAAAATGTATTTATCATAAACAAACGGCTTTCATTGGATTTCCTTATTCAGAGCACTATTGGATTTGCTTCTCATTGACAGGGTCAGATTGTATTCTGGGAACTCCACCGTGTGGGTCTGAATACACCGTTGTGTGTGTGTCTCACTGACTGATGCTTGTGTCAGACTTTTGTGTGTGCCCACAGAATTTGGGAACTCCATAGTGTGTGTGTGTGTGTGTGTGTGTGTGTGCGTGCGTGTGTGTGTGTGTGAGTGTATGCGTGTGTGCGTGTGTCTCTGGTTCCTCCTGTAGACTTGCTCATTTGGTGCTTTAACATTGTAGGGTCTTGGCTGGTCAGGCATTCTGGGCATCATGTCTGGTTGCATTTGTCTCTTTTATTCTCTCTTTATCTCCTTCCTTTATGTCAGACAGTGTCCTGGTTCCTTTGTCTAAGGAGTGATTCTGTCTCTATTGCCTGCTCACAGGGCTGCTCCTGGTGTGCTGATACAGTGCTGCTTCAGCAGTGTCTTTGTTGCTGGTAGCTGTATTTTGAGCCTCTTCCCCATGAGCAGCTGTGCAGGCCAGAGATCTGGGGGTGTGTTTCTGTACTGTCTGGCACCAGGCTCTGTGTGGCTGGCCATCCTTCCAGGGCTGTAGTAATGGAAAGTTTCAGCTCAGCATCCTCTGCTGTTGCTGCTCTAAACTGCTGCAGTTTTTCCTCTGACACAGGCAGAGTGATGAAATTCACCTCAAGCTCATCCTCTAGTGGTTTCAGGTGTGCTCTGTTGAATGTCCCTGCTGTGTGCACCTGGCCTTTACTAATCACTTTATGGTTGTACTTTTGCAATCCCATGAGCATTCTCTGTAGTCTAGCTGGAGCACTAAAGAGTGGCTTTTTAAATAAGGCTTCCAATGGCTTGTGTTCATTCTCTACATGAATATGTCTGCCATACAAGTATTGGATCCCAGCTCCTAAGCCCTCTGAACTTGCATCTACAGTAGGGTTGGGCTGATGCCTACCTACAAGGTGCTCCGTCAAAAATTGTTGATAGGCAATGACATCGCCAAAAAAAAAAAGAGAGACTAGTTGAGACGGCGTGGATAATCCCCGTGGAAAGATGTTGCTGTTGAGTTATTTGAATGTAAAATTTTGGAGAAGATGGACCTCTGAGGTTTGTTTTATCAGAGTGAGTTCCAGCAAAGATCTAGAAAACGCATCACATTTCAGCCAAACTACCTGGATGGAGAGACACTGCTCTGAGTAAGTGGAGAAGTACCTCCATTTAATTTTTGGGTGAACTGCCCCTTTAAACAGCGATGCTGGATGGGAAAATTAAAACCACGTTGGCCTGAAATTGGCAAAGACACCTGCATTTGGGTTACCGCCATGTTGCTCCAAGTGTAAGATACAGCCCTATATTTCAGTTATTTTCATCAGACAACAGACAACGGCAGTATAATAGCAAGTGTTTGCAACACTGTCCTTTAAAGCTGCTGAATTTTCTGCTAGTAAAGCCAGCTTCTCTCCCTGCAGGTCTTACATCAGGAGCCGAGCAGGAGACAGGGCTGGGGGGCACACAGGTATGAAAGGGCCAGAAAATCTGCTTTAAAATATTTAAAATGTTTCTTTGAAAAAGATTTTTAAATCCTGTGTTTTAAATCACTCTTTGAATATTTGAGCTTTTAATGTATACGTGGAGAAGAACTTGATTAGGGTGAGCTGTCATATAATGCCAGTTGAATTCTGGGTTATGTACTGGGCAGTAAAACAAAAGTCTTTATGGACAAGAATTGACATTTGCAATTGTTAATTTGTGCAAATGTGCAAAATGATTGGAAGTGACAATGACCCTGGAACATCGCTCCTTATCATGGTTATTCAACTGCTTCTTCATGGGGCTGTTTTAAAAATGGTGCAAATGGGCAAACTATTTTCCACACACTATGAATATCATAATGTATGAATAGTATGTGCTTTACATTGTGTGTATGCAAAGTATAAATTATTTCATAGTCCATCATTGTCACTAGTGGAAGATGCATCTGAATAATAATAATATTTATTTAAATGCTCAGTGATTCATGGGCCAAGAGTGTGTCTGTGGTGGGTCATTTGGCCCCCAGGATGCCAGTTGAATAACCCTGTTCTATAAGACTCTAGTTTTGACTTATGATATTCATTTATCCCTTTCCAAAGACAGGCTAGTTCATATAGAAACATTTAAAAACTACACCAACATGTTTCGGCCTCCAAAAAAAAATAAATAAATGTGCAATCAGCGAATTATGGAGAGAGAGAACTTTCCCCAAGACCAGATTTATGTATTTAAGACCATGAGATCAAGATTCCATATTTGATATAAACAGAATTAAACTATGAGGCCATTTTGACATGCATTTGGCGTTTGGTAACAGCAAGGGTAAATTCTCTATAAAGCTTGTCCCTGATTTACAGACTACCTCATTTCCTGTTCTTAGGTTCTGTGATGGCTGAGCAGATCATGTGGGGATTCTGGATGAGCTGAAAGGAGAAGAATTTGAAAGGTTCACATTTTATTTGAATGATGAGGTGCTACAAGGATGTGGACCCATTCCACAGGGTCAACTGGAAGGCAAAAATGTGACAGGTGTTGTGAAATTGATGAAGAGTTTCTATGGTAACAATATGGTGAAGATCACACTGGAGATCTTAAAGAAAATTGATCGAAATGACCTTATTCAGAGACTGGAGAGCAATCCTAAAATGGGTAAGATGCATCAGTGTTTCTGAGTATTTATACAGAGTAGAAAAAGAATAGGTCCAAGAATCCTTCATCTCAACAGTTACAGGTCTTTTCTTGAAGCAGGTCTACAGATATAGCTGCCCTGTGGAGGTATGTCCCACCCGTCTTGTAGAGCTGGGATAAGCATGTGCCTGTTCTCTGGTCTCTGAGCTCTACAAGCCACACACCCTCATATCTCATTTTATAATCATTCAGTGGAGCTAAATCTGGCGAATATAACCCCATCAGGGTACCCCTCCAGACTAGAGCTGCCCCATTCAGGGTACCCCTCCAGGCTACAGCTGTCCCATTCAGGGTACCCCTCCAGATTACAGCTGCCCCATTTAGGGTACCCCGCCCGATTACAGCTGCCCCATTCAGGGTACCCCTCCAGACTACAGCTGCCCCATTCAGGGTACCCCTCCAGACTACAGCTGCCCCATTCAGGGTACCCCTCCAGATTACAGCTGCCCCATTTAGGGTACCCCTCCAGATTACAGCTGCCCCATTCAGGGTACCCCGTCAGACTACAGCTGCCCTATTCAGGGTTCACCTCCAGAACACAGCTTCCCTGTTCATGGTGAAATAAAAAACTTGAAATGTGTCCAAACCTGCTGTATTCCAAAGCAATGCTGCTACCCAATGCTTCCTAAATTCTAAGTTGGCCCTGTGTTTTTTCATCTTACCATGTGAAGACAATGTGGTAATTGAAAGCATACAGTATGTGTGTAACAGGTTCTCAAGTCCTTCTCCCCACAAACCACACAATCCCGCATGCATCTCTCATTCCAGGCCTCAGTCTCACTGCAGGCAGAGCATATAAACAATTGATTGTCATTGCACACACGGGAGTGGGAGAGGAAGTGAGCGACCACCATCTGAGTCCCCGGCCAATGGATCACCTTGAACTTGTACGGCTGTAATGCCAGATACCAATGAGGGATCCGCGCATTGATATCTTTCATGCGGTGGAGCCACTGAAGGGGCATGTGGTCCAAACAGAGGATGAAAGGGCATCCCAGGAGATAATAGCGGAGGGCACACAGTTGATAGTCAGGCACTCCTTCTCCACTGTGCTCTACTTCGCTTCCTGCTGTGACAGCTTTCGGCTAATGTACAGCACCGGGCGGTTGACCCCCTCAACCTCCTGGGACAAAACGGCCCCCAGCCCGCTGTTCGATGCGTCTGTCTGCAGACAAAAAGGGAGAGCAAAGTTAGGCGTATAAAGGAGCGGTTCACCACAGAGAGCCTGTTTTACCCTCTCAAACGCCTGCTGGCACCGTTCCGTCCACTGGACTGGATCTGAGGCACCTTTCGGGTCAGATCGGTCAGGGGACTGGTCAGCTCAAAGAATGCTGGAATAAGTCCTAAGAACCGTCTAACCTCTTCTTTTATCTTGGGTCACAGGCAGGCCGCAATAACTGCTGTCTTATCAACCTGGGGATGCTCCTGCCCAATGCCCAAGTGGTACCCCAGATACCGTACCTCCCTCTGTCCAACTGCACACTTCTTCGGGTTGGCTGTAAGCCCCGCACACCTCAGAAACCCAAGCATGACCCCCACATGCTCCACATGCCGCTCCCAGGTGTCACTATAAATGATTACATCATCCACGTAGGCCATAGCATATGGAGAGTGGGGCTATCGCACCCGGTCCATGAGGCGTTGGAAAGTAGCAGGCGCCCCGAACAGCCCAAATGGAAGTGTGACAAACTGGTATAATCCATACGAGTGGAGAAAGTCATTTTTTCCATGGATTCTGGCAACAGGGGGATATCCCAGCAGCTCTTAGTTAAATCCAGTGTTGTGAAAAAATGAGCAGTGCCCAGCCGGTCCAGGAGGTCGTCAACCCTAGGCATGGGATAAGCATCAAAGCATGATACATCATTCACCTTGTGATAATCAACACAGAAGCGTACAGACTCGTCCTGCTTAGGCACAAGCACAATGGGGCTGCTCCACGTACTTACTTGATTCTTACTTTGATTCTTCTATCACTTCCATCTCTAACATAGCCTGCAATTCTGCCTGCACAGTTTTCTTTTTGTGTTCAGGCAATCTATAGGGCCGAGAATGTACCGTCACCTCTGGAGATGTTTCAACGTGGTGGTGGATGAGGTTCGTGCGCCCTGGCAGGGGGGAGAACACATCCCCAAAGTGCCTCTGCAACTGGGCCAAATCTGCTCTCTGGCACAGTGAGCGATGATCATTGCAAAGGGCTGGGGTAGAATTAACTGGTTTTGTCACCTCCGGTGCTGCTGAGCCAGAGCAAAGGGGCGGCCGGCGTCCTTGTATCGAAGAGACCTGAAGCGGCGACAGTGATCTTCATCTGTTCGACGTACTCGGTCAAAAAAAGCCCGCTTTTGGTCCTCACAGATGGATCTCGAGAACGCCGGCAGGCTGTGCGCAGCTTGTTGAGCTTCCCTGGTGAGAAGGGGAAGCAAACGCACAGCCCACTCCTCTGTAGCCCACCCGCAGGCAGCCGCTGTACCCTCAAATGTGGCCAGGTACGCCTCTACGTCCTCTGTGTCTGCCATTTTGGCATCTGTAGCCCGGCGTACCTGCCAGTTGGGGTCCTGCCGGGTACAGCAACATGCTCAGCAGGACAGCCCGATCCTCCGCCTGCCCCTGAGCCAGCTCAAAGAGTGCGGCGGTCTGTCTCTCCTGCAATGCCGGCAGATGTTTCAGGGCTGCCCCAGCAGCGATTCCATCACCCTCGCTCCTGCTTGTTCTTCCAGCTTGTTTTTGCCTCCTCTCTCCCCCCGTACGGGCCACCACTGTAATGAGTTCTCCAGTACTTCTCCCCACAAACCACACAATCCGTCGTTCTTAGACACACTAAGGCTGTATTGTGCGCTCACAGAAAACACGGAAACACAAATGAAACAAACCACACAAGATAAGGACGGGGATAAGATGGCACGTCGCTCCCACGTGTATTCATCCACATCTCATTCCAGGCCTCAGTCTCACTGCAGGCAGAGCATATAAACAATTAGCAATTAATTGTCATTGCACACACCTGGGGTTGCAGTCCCAGCTAAACCACTCCCTCTCTGCCTGCAGATGGCGCCCTTACCACACCACCCCTCCACAATGTGTCATATGGAAGTGTGAAATGGCAATCATTTATATTGGGAATAATCTTACTGAATAATTTCAGCTGTTTTACAGCAATGTATGTTTATTTTAATGACTACACATTATGTTTAAAGAACAGCGTGCATGCAGTGCGTTCGGTGTGTCGGAAGCACATCTTGAATGAAATGCATGAATGAAATAGTTTTGTTTGGAAAGTTCTGTTCAGAAAGAAGATATGTTACTGTTTAACATTGCAGTAGAAATTATACTATTATATTTATTTGGAGAAACTTAATTGGAATATGGTTTGTAAGATTAAATATAAATATCATAGGCCAAAATATTTCAAATTCCATAAGAGGTAATTTCAGAATAATAGCTAAGAGACAGATTTATTACAGCTTTTTATGTACTATATCAGATTTTCAGTGGGTCAGAAGTTTACATACACTTTGTTAGTATTTGGTGGCATTGCCTTTTAATTGCTTAACTTGTATCAAATGCTTGGGGTAGCCTTCCACAAGCTTCTCACAATACTTTGAACTGGTGTAACTTAATCAGGTTTGTGGGACTCCTTACTCGAATACGCTTTTTCAGTTCAGTCCACAAATTTTCTATGGGATTCAGGTCAGGGCTTTGTGATGGCCACTCCAATACTTTCACTTTGTTGTCTTTAAGCCATTTTGTTACAACTTTGGAGGTATGCTTAGGATCATTGTCCTGCTGGAAAATCCAGTTGCAACCAAGTTTAACTTTGTAGCTGATGTCGTGAGGTGTTGCTCCAGTATTTCTAGATAATTCTCCTTCCTCATGATGCCATCTATTTTCCGAAGTGCACCCATCCCTTTTCCAGCAAAACACCCCCACAACATGATGCTGCCACCCCCATGCTTCACAGTTGGGATGGTGTTCTTTGGATTAAAAGCCTCACCCTTTTTCCTCCATACATAGCGCTGATCATTATGGCCAAACAGTTCAATTTCTGTTTCATCTGACCAGCGAACACTCCTCCAAAGGTCTTCATCCTGGTGATCACCTGCAAACATTCTGGCTTTTTTTATACCGGTCTTGAAGTAGGAGCTACTTCCTTCCATGACAGCCTTTCAGGCAATGGTAATGTAGGATTCGTTTAATGGTTGATGTAGATACTTTGGTGCCTGAGGCCTCTAACTCCTTCACCAGTTCCTTTGTTGTTGACTTGGGGTTCAGTTGAGCCTTTCGGACCATAGTTCATTCAGCCCTGGGAGTTCATTTGTGCCTCCTTCCTGAACGATGCAGTGTCTGTGTGGTCCCAAGATTTTTATATTTGCATACAATTGTTTGTACAGATGCTCGTGGTACCTTCAGTTGTTTGGAAATTGCTTCTAAGGAAGAACCGGACTTGTGGAGGTCCACTTTTTTTTGAGGTCTTGGCTGAGTTGCTTGAATTTTCCCAAGGTATCAAAGGCAAAAAGGTAGTGGCTGTAAAGGTAGGCCCTTAAATATAGCAACAGGTGCCAATTAACTCCTAATTATGACAATTAACCAATCAGAAGCTTCTAAAAAGTCATTACATCAATTTCTGGAATCTTCCAGACTGTTTAAAGAGACAGTCAACTTGGTGTATGTAAACTTTTGACCCACTGGAATTCTGATATAGTGAATTAAAGCTGAAATAAACCTGTCTTACCTCTGATGTGAACAAAGTAGATGCCCTAATTGACTTGCCAAAATAAATGTACCGTAACATGAAATGTGCGAAGTTGTGAAAAACTGAGTTTGAATATCTTTAGCCTAGGTGTAGTAAACTTTTGGCCTCGACTGTACTAACTTGGCACTTGATGTACATTAATTGTAATAAAAGTGGAAGTCCGCAGAATTTGATTGTTTGGCCTTAATGCTCACAGCTGTAGAGCATACAGTGAAGGGAATCTTCCCAGGGACATATATTTTATATAGAACCACTCTGCGAAGATTTATATAATTCTACTGAAAAGAGAGTTTTAGTATACTGTTTTTATGCTCAGATGCAATGCAACAATGAAAGATTTAACGCTGGTTTTCCTCTCTTCAGATGAATCCATAAAAAGAGCCCAAGAGGACCTGAAAACTCATCTCAGGAGGAAGTGTCAATGCATATTTGAAGGTTTAGAAAAACATGGCCACCGAATCCTCCTCAATAAGATCTATACAGAGCTCTACATCACAGAGGGGGGAAGTGGGGAGGTCAATAATGAACATGAGGTAAGACAGATTGAGACAGCATCCAAGAAACAAACCACACAGGAGACTGCAATCCTCTGCAATGACATCTTTAAGCCCTTACCTGGACAAGAGAAACCCAGAACTGTGCTTACAAAGGGCATTGCTGGCATTGGGAAAACTGTCTCTGTGCAGAAGTTCATTCTGGACTGGGCAGAAGGAAAAGCCAATCAGGACATTGATTTCATCTTCACTCTTCCTTTCCGAGATCTGAATTTGAAGAAGAAAAGAGCATTCAGTCTGATGCAACTTCTGCAGCACTGCTTTCCACAAATGAACGCGATTAAAAGTGTTGAAGTTGATGAAGTCAAAATGGTGTTTATCTTTGATGGTCTGGATGAGTGTCGACTTCCTCTAGATTTCCAAAGCAACAAGGACTGTGGTAATATAACAGAGTCATCATCACTGGATGTGCTGCTGACCAACCTCATTAAGGGAAATCTGCTTCCATCTGCTCTCCTCTGGATCACCTCCCGACCAGCAGCAGCCAGTCAGATCCCTCCTGAGTACGTCCACCAGGTGACAGAGGTACGAGGGTTTAATGACCCACAGAAGGAGGAGTACTTCAGGAAGAGAATCAATGATGAGAACCAGGCCAGCAGAATTATCTCACACATAAAGTCATCCAGAAGTCTCTACATCATGTGTCACATACCAGTCTTCTGCTGGATTTCTGTTCGTGTTCTGGAGACAATTTTGGGTAAAGCAGAGAATGGAGATCTGCCCAAAACTCTGACTGAAATGTACACACACTTCCTGCTCATTCAGACAAATGTGAAGAATCAGAAGTATCATGATACCAATAAGATAAGCTCAAAGAAGATGTCAGCATCAGATACAAAAATCATCCTGAAACTGGGGCAGCTGGCTTTTCTACAGCTGGAAAAGGGTAACCTGATATTCTATGATGAGGACCTGAGAGAGAGTGGCATTGATGTTAGTGAAGCTTCAGTGTACTCTGGGGTGTGCACA
Organism: Anguilla japonica; assembly: GCA_025169545.1. Taxonomy (NCBI): domain Eukaryota; kingdom Metazoa; phylum Chordata; class Actinopteri; order Anguilliformes; family Anguillidae; genus Anguilla; species Anguilla japonica. The sequence continues at coordinate 5,668,926 of CM045898.1, read as the reverse complement.
GAGATCTTCAAAGAGGAGTGTGGGTTGTATCAGGAGAAGGTCTACTGCTTTGTGCATCTGAGCATTCAGGAGTATCTGGCTGCCTTGTTTGTGTTTCATTCATGCGTAAATAAGAACAGAAATGTACTCCGAGCAAAAAAATCTCGCATTGACAGAGTGCAGCTGTCTGAGTTACACAGGAGTGCAGTGGATAAGGCCTTAGAGAGTAAGAATGGACACCTGGACCTTTTCCTCCGATTCCTTCTTGGCTTCTCTCTGGTCTCTGTTGAGACTTTCTTAAGACACAAAACAAATCCCATTGTTACATTCTTTCAAAGACTACTGACACAGACAGAAAGCAGATCACAGAGCATTGAGAAAACAGTCCAGTACATTAAGGAGAGGATCAGAAAGGAGTCTTCAGCAGAGAGGATCATCAATCTGTTCCACTGTCTCAATGAACTGAATGACAACTCTCTAGTGCAGGAAATCCAGAATTCACTGAGATCAGGAAAACTTTCTGATAAAAAGCTGGAACCAGACCAGTGTTCAGCTCTGGCCTTTGTGCTACTGATGTCAGAGGAGATCCTGGATGAGTTTGACTTGAAGACCTACAACACATCAGCAGCAGGTCATCAGAGACTGCTACCAGTAATCAGGAACTGCAAGAAGGCCAAGTGAGTATTATGTCATTAATAATGTAGATGATTTACAGCATATTTTCCCACTTTCTCATTCTAGTCAGAATAAAGTGCAATAAAATTGACGGGCAACAGAAAATTTGGTCAATAATTTTTTTAACTCGTGTCCTCATTTAATGTCTTATATCCAGAACATAAGCAACATCAAATGCAAAACCTCAGCACTTACCATATATTTTATTTTATTTACTATTACTTTTTACTGATTTAATACATTTACTAATTATTTGCAAAGATGGCAATTGTGAAATAAATAAGGAGTTTATTGATATCAGAGTAATATGATGGATTAACCTTTGTCAGAACATACAATTCAAGCAGATTAAAATGAAGAGAAGCTATATTAAGTTACAGTATTAAGAAAAGGTGCCATATTTTGGTGACAGCACAGGCACAAACATACTTAGAATTGCTTGTCATATTTTTCACTTTCACTAGGGTTGTTTATGGTCTGTGGTTAATCTGTCAACATGGGTTTGTTGGTGCAATCAGGGATGTGCCAATAGAAACATTTGGCACTGCGTTAGTTTGATGTTGAATAATGAGTTTGCTGTTAAACCAACCCATAACAGGTTTTAACTTGTGCTATTTTGGCATTATAACTGTGCCACACATGTGAATCCATAAACACGTAACACAGATACAAGAAATATTTTGTTTATTTCAATTTAACTATTTTAAAGAAAAGTTGTATTGTTATTCAGTCCAATGCTGGCTATTGAGGCAGTGGAGTTAATTGTGTAAGCTACTTGAATGAGATAGGTGGGACCTTTACACCCCTCAGATAGTGTTTACAATGAGCCCAGAACGCACTGGAAACTTGCTTTTAATCATGTGTTTGGCTGGGCTAGGTCAATGATTGAGTGGACTTTTGTAATGTTAAAAATGCAATTTAGAATTTTGGATGGATTGGGTGGCACATTACTGTACAGCCCTCAGGAAGTCAGTGCATTCTTTGTGATGTGCTGTGATCTACACTACATAGCCATATGCCATGGATGTGACATAGACCTCACAGAGGACACATTACAGGACTTTCATACAGAGAGAAGCAGAGTTGCATGTGACGATTGCTACAGAGATTACAGAGCACAGAGTGCACGAGATAGCAGGGACTGGTTGGCTGTGGAGCCGTTTCACTAGTGAGTGTTCATTCATCTTATCAAGTGCATGTCTGAAATGAATGACACTTAGTTGAAGTAGAGAATTTTTTGTTAAATATTAGTGTGAAACACTGTAAAAAAAAAAAAAAAAAAAAGCTATAGTAAATCCAGACAAAATGTCTTTTTTCCTGTCCTCTGGTGCACAAGCGCGATGCCCGCCTAGCTGAAACAGTAGCGGCAGCAGCAGGATGGAGAGGCCGACTGGAGGCTGTCTCTGCCAGCTGCCTCCTGCTCCTGGCCAGTCTGGGAATATTCTCCCTGCGGAACTGTTCATGGGAACGCAACCATTTATTATAGCTTTTAGCACTGGCATAGGAACAGAAAATACACTTTCATTTAAATATTAACAAAATAATTAATCAAAACTATTCAGTTTCATCTTTGTTGGTTTGTAGAGGTCCTCATAACGGTTGTAATAGTTCATATTGTTGGGCAGAGAAAATTCTACCCTTAGAATAACCAGCACGATGAGGTATATCATGTAAGAAATAGGACGTATTTCCGCAGAAAGAGTCTGGAACCTACACACAACAAGACTGATAAGTCTGGTCTCTGCTTTTTTTTTTTTTTTTTTTTAGCAAAAAGTTGTTAACAATAACATACATGATTCTACATCTGATTCGTACTAGGTTAATACATATGCATACCGTAAAATTTAACAAAATGAATGATTGTCTGTGTCTAGTCATATAGCATGAATACTGAATAAGCACATGGTGACCTCTTAGTTTTCAGCGTTACATAAACAAACCTTATATCAGATACAATAGTTTGGTTTTTATCGATCAGTTGCTTTCAGAGTCCTGGGCAGCATGGCATCATAGCTGGTTTCTCCCTGGCAGGATGGCAGGGGGAGGATAAGGAGGAAGGCCAAGCTCACCAGTTTGGACTTATAGAAATACATAAGAGACAGGGAGAAAGAAAAAAAGACATGCACATAGACACACACACACACACACACACACACACACACACGTACATGCAATATTTTTAAATTCTTGTCCTTGGGAAGTTTGGTGCCTGGAGATGGAGGGGCCCTGCTGAAAGCCTACGAATTTAGTGTTGTACAGAATTCTAGTTATGCTAGAGAAAACTCTCCTCCCTTCAGTAGAGATGATCACAACATGCTTGCTCGTCAGCCATGGTAACAGCATTTGGCTGTGTTTCCTAAAGGGAAAGAAATGGGGTGATCTGATTGGCAATAATGAAACCAAACCCAACCACACCCACAGAACCATTTATTCTTATTGAACCTCTTTTACGACTGTGCCACAGTTGCGCTAGTGCCTGGAGTCAAGAAATGACTGAAACACCCAAATTCACCAGCGCCTTTCATTGCTGTTAGTGTTTGACAGTTGTGCCTTGACTGAGAAAATAGGGCCCAATTTAAACATCTAATTTAATAACACAGGCTCAACTACACGAACAAAAACAAAATTAGATAGTCCTGGAAATTGAGTAAAAGATAATCATGAAAGAAACGAATGAAAGACAAACCAAAACCACAGCTTGTCTCTCCCACATTAAAACTGATCAAAGCCAAAGACACACTGCTGAGAAGAAAGACAAAGCTGAGACAAGACCAAAGGCTCATGTTTGCTTCAAAAGCAGGGCTGGCCCGTGGCATAAACGTTCTATACGGTTGTTTAGGGCCACAACCACTAGGGGGGCCACACGACCACGAGGGGGGGCCACACGATCCAATGTTTATCTAAGGTAAATAACGTTGTTTTCGTAATTACGTTATTTATCCCCTATCGCGGAACTAGTGGTATAAATTTTAAATGGAATGGCCCCACCTCTCTCGAACACATTTGCTTAGGGCCACCAAAATCCTAGGGCCCTGTTAAAAAGTCATCACTTTAATAGCCAATTTTTCAATCAACATTTGTCCTTAACTTGGACTTGGACTAGTAAATGCACTTTACACCTTTCCTTCACAAACTCAGTTTGGTGAAGTTCTAGTTATGGCTGTGTTTGCCAAAGTGTTTGTGAAGAAAAAACAATCCTTGCTTTTAATTGTAAGTTTTAGTAAATTAAGAACAAATATTGTTTGAATCCCAGCCATGTGTTTGAAAGAGGGGGGTTCCCCTTCTCTTCCTGGTCTATGCATAATTCATTACTAATTGTAGCTTTTAATACTAAGAACAAATGTTGTTTAAATCCCATTCCTTCTACCCCTGGTCTATGCACAATTAATTAATTAATAATTAGAAAAGAATAAAGGAGAGACTTCTCTATCCCCCTTTTTATATTTTCGTTTTAAGCCACTTTGCAGGATAAAACTTCTTTTCAATGTTATGATTAAAATTGTGTTAAGCTTGGTTTGAGAGGGATACGTTTGGTTATGAATTAAATGTTTGTGTTTCTATGTTGGGAGGCTAGGGCAGGCAGTAAATGCACCATGTTTAAAGGCCAGTAGTACCACCCTGGTCTCTGCTTTATTCTGGTACAGGCTGACCTAGAATCTCCAGCATAGTGCTTGTAGATAGAGTGCAAATAGGAAGGTAGAGGAATCGTAGGATATAATGGGTGCCAGAGTGAGGTCTACTCGGGGAACTGTTAAATTAGCCTCAATCCCCAGTGCCTGATCTTGAGTTAATTCTGTGGCTTATCTCAGAGAATCCATAATAAGAGACGTTGTTTCCAGAGGTAGTTTGGAACTCTGTAGTGAGTGTTGCAACCATGGAAAGATGATTTTTACACGCTACAAGCTTCAGCACCGCATTTTGTGAGCTTGTGTGGCCTACCGCTTCACTGCTGAGCTGTTGTTGCTCCCATACCTTTCCGCTTCACTATACCAACCCTTACAGTTGACTGGAGAAGCTCTAGCAGGGCATGACATCTGATGAACCAACTTGCCTCAGCCAGAGACTTGAAAGGGCGCTGTGCACCATTGTAAGTGAGCTTGAGCGAGGCTGGGTACAGTATATTAGGAACGTCTGGAGACCGCGATCACATGTTACTGCCAGCAGAGAAGAGAAGGCTCTGTGCCGCTGTGCTGTGTAATCGCTGAAGTCTGGATAAAAACTAATGTCTATCCCGTTAAACTTCACTGGTGATTTCCTGGTGGCTTGCGAAATATGCTGTCGATCCATGTACCCCAGCAGATTAATAATCAATGTTCCAGGCCTGTCTGCTGTTTTTGATCAGCCGCCATAGAAACGGTGAGCCCTCATTACTTCTGTAGTCCTGTCAGCCAGAGAGGGGAATCACTCTTTGAGGGAATTGGTAAGAAAACCAACCGGGTCGGATTCTTCGGAATTCTCTGGTAGGTTAACAATGCGAAGGTTGCACCATCTGCTCCTATCCTCCAGCTCCGCCATTTTAGCCTCGAGCTGATCCTGTTTGGCCTGGTGCAGTGAGGCAGCGGTTTGGGCTAGTTTAACTTTGGCTTGCAAACGGGCAAGCCTTGAGCTGTGTCTCAAAATATTGTCTGTGTTTTTCTAACATAGCCTTTACAATGGCTGTTAGCATGACACAGGATTCCTCATCATGTCTTTTTCTGGGTGAGTCTTGCCTGAAAGAGTCTTTGTTTTTGAAGACATGGACATATTTTATATATTGGTCAACAGCACCAATAAACTGCACTGGGAGTGAACAGTTAAGTTAGCCATTTGTAATGAAAACAGTTAAATGAGGAGGTGAGAGGGCAAGGAGCAAAATCACTAGGCAGATAAAGAAAAAGAACATACAAAGAACTTGTGATGCGTACCCTCAATCTTCAAATGAAATGAATTAGGTACCAAGATAATTAAATGGATATTTCACAAGTAATTTTGTGGAGCTTACCCCATTGCATTTGGATAGTGTGAATACTAGCAACATAAACTCTCCCTGTTAACCGTTAACAGCATCGCCGTTCCTCCTGGTTGTCCAGCTCCCAGTTCACTCCCATTCATTTTCAGGACCTTTTGAAAGTAATCTTTTTAAAACATAAACTAACTACGGGGGATAATAGATCAATAAAAGAGAGTACTGATGTCAAACAATCCCTGTGCCTGTTGTAATAGGTCACCAGTGAGAACTGGATACAGACTGTCTGATTGACATGATAAAACATTGACCTGCATAGTAAAACGTTTCAGGCCTGTCACACATTGCAGTCTTCATCCATCTCCATTTACCTGCTATGAACTTTAATGAAATCCATGCATTTACCCCACTCTCTTTCACACACTGACCTTTTAGCCACGTTTCCACCAAAAGTACCCTGAACTTTTAGTCCCAGGAACTACTTTTCAAGGAACTAAAAGGTTCCTTCAGCCCATTGTTGTCTGCGTTTCCACCACGGTCTAAAGTCCCGCGAAGATTAGGAAAATTAGCCCACTGACGTATGAAAAAGCGACGTTGTCGTCGGTCCATCTGTCCTATGATTTCTTCTGTAACCCCATAGTACCACCGAAGTAGCCTACATTATTTTCTAATAACCGGGACAGCCCGGAGGGGTTTATTCCACTTATATACAACGGGTCACCAACAATGACTATATATGGTTACTTTTGTATTTATTGATTTTTATCGATTTAATCACCTGGAATTGAAATATTCTTCTGCAGCCGTTTGGGCATATTTTACCGTTGTCAAGCAAAACTGTCGTTGGTAGTTGAACTTGGACCGTTGTTATGCAACAAATAGGATATAACAGGCCAATAGTCAGATTGTAACTGTTTTATATATCCTCTCAAACACAATCATTATGTTTTTATGCGAACATTCACTTTCATGTCTTGACATCCGAGGCGACAGAATGCATTCACATTTCCAATATAACTGGCAACAACAGCAGAAAACATGCACATGTTGTAAACAATTTGCTGTTTAATTACTTTCTCATCGTCAATTCCATATAGGCTAATCGCAAAATGACAAGAATAGAACGAAAACTCGGACTTGCGTAAAAATTTAAATTAGCAGTGGTACAGCCACCGTTTGCTTTCCTTCGAAGTTACTGCTAGCCGAGCAGCGAAGTGTGCCCTCCAGATGCGAACCATGCACCATAAATTAGTCCATAGTCTTCCTGGTCTTTTTGTGGAATTGAAGAATGGCAGAGTAAAATTACGGCAGTCTGAAAAAGCTAAAAGGATGATTATTAGAATTAACCTGTTATTTTACCCTGACAAAAAGTGCGGAAGGTGATTTCCAGTTTGCTTTTACCGTATCACCAATGTGAATTACGCAGAACTACCGCATACCTCACATAACTGTATCAAACGTTTTGAGTCAATTACAACGGGCTAACAAAGAAAATCCGGAAGAAAATATTCAGCAACCGAATTAATCCGTTTGAATGTTTTGGTACGTAATATGCTGTCCCAGCACGAATGCTTAGCATTTTATAAAACGAATACTAAAGCAAGAAAAGAACAGAAGAGCACACGTTATAATTCCAAGATGTTGGCAGGCTATAACCAAAACTAGGCTGCTGCGCCGCATAACATGCAAGTTTGATTTGAAGTTATTATGAAAATAAATCGGTTTGTGGCTGCATATTTTTAAACATGGCGGTTGAAATAAAACACTGCAAGTAGTCGACCAATCAGAAATTTTCAGCGCTTGCGCCCCACCCCAAAGGTTCCGGTACTTTTGGAAAGTACTACTACCCCCCGAGCAGGAACTTTTTTGGGGGTAAAATAAAGCCCCCGGAACTAAATTTAGACCCTAGTTCCTGCGGTCGAAACGCACTGAGTTCCTCAAAAGGTTCCTATTTCCGGGGTAAAGTTCCTGCGGTGGAAACGCGGCTTTTAATGAAGGTGAGTTTTGCAGGATCGTGGTGTTTCTGAAAGGATTGTGAATAAAATGACATTTTATTCTGCTGGTCGCACTGTCGCCTCAGAGCAAGAAGGTCCTGGGTTTGAATCCCGGCCTGGGCCTTTCTGTGTGAAGTTTGCTTGTTCTCCCGTGTTCATGTGGGTTTCCTCCGGGTACTCCGAGTCTGTGTGTGAATGGTGAGTGAATGTTGTGTGTGCCTTGTGATAGTTTGGCGACCTGTCCAGGGTGTATTCCTGCCTCTCGCCTTGTGACCCTGACCAGGATAAGCGGGTATAGATAATGGATGGATGGACTTCCACAAACAAGAACGAGAGTCATTCAGCGACTGATTCCAACTTCAGACTCTAGTTCCTAGTGAAAGTAATTTCACCTACTGTGCTTTGGATGTGAATTCCTGCATGAACCTAGCACAGGCCTATGTTATTATGCGATTCACAGGACTTTCCGAAACATTTAGCCAATTTAAAAATGAATAGCCAATATGGGCATGTTTCTGTACAATTCACTAAATTAGCATTTAGGGGTTAGCTCACAAATAAGTGGCACGAGGTTGACGACTGAATAATTTGCAATTAGCTGATGACAACAATATAAAATATAGGCTAATTTTTTTTAGTTTTTTTTAAACACATTAACCCCTTAGCGCACAAGCCAAATCTTGCCAATCCTTGCCCATTTAGGGGGTTCCCTATTTAAAGCCTTATAACTCCAGATGTGAACACCACAGAGACTTGAATAATGGCTTAAATGAAGCAAGACATTTGTACAATTTACAATACTAACGCAGATTAGTTTATATTCATAATTTTGGAAGAAATAAAGTGCCACAAATGCAATTGTTTTGACAAAAAATCAAAAATAAATTAGCACTTTTTTAGTTTGCAATGAAATACTGAGAGATTGCATATATACAGGAGGTTACACTATACATGTGCTAGATCAAAAACTTCTTGACCACAAGTTCATAAAATCTAAGAGTGGATATGTAGAACTACTATAGACGTATGAAGCAAAAACTAAGCAGTGTACCCAGCGTCTCCAAATCTATCCAAAATGTCTAAATTATGCATTGTTGTAAATCACAACATATTCACGTATTTCACTACAAATCTATTGTTTTGACTCAAGAAAATCACTGTTGTATAATTTTCAAATGGGTATTACAAGCTTTCAGTCAGTACAGTGGTCTAAAATAGCTAGATGTCCAGAAAAATATCCAAAATCTCTCCAAAATTGAATAAAAAGCTTTTTGTCCATTATAAAGCATATAAATGAGCCCCTTATGAAGGTTTAAGATGAAACATTGCTATCAGATTAAAAAAATAATGCAAAAGTATTGTCACACAATGCGGTACAGTACCTAAATGTGTAATAATTAACTTGTGTGTATTTCTATACTCTGTACTCTCGTATGTGATATATGAGACAACATGAAAACAATTTTCAACCATCCACCACCTTTTGGCAATGTTCCAACTCTGACGTCATCACTGTTGCACGCATCACAAAAACTATTACACTTCCATCTAACGCTTACATTACAGTGTGAAATATTCACATTATATAACACCACTAACCTATTTAAAGATACTCAATTTCAAAAATAACGTATATAACCAAAATATTTTGAGCAGTAATACTTACATAGCAATGATGAAATCTCCTCTATGTTCAGTAGATGGAGACAGAGACAGTATCAATGATACTGTTCTATTCGCCTCAATAATAATAGTATTTTCCAAGAAATTACGAGATATCGTTGACCACGTTTTGTGAGGTGCAGCATATTTTCTGCTAACATAGAGTGAATGCGTAAGTGAATGCGATGCTAAGAATATTTTCTGTTACGCTGACCTATAAAACGCTATTCCAAAAGCAGAATTAGACATGTTATACATCGTTAGAAAGCTTATACTCTCACCTACTGAATAAATGAATTGTTAATCAAGCCAGTCTGTACTAGAAAGGGCGACGACGCCGTAAACAACAGGTCTGGTATTACCCACCGCTATTTTGGAAGATACCCAGGTGTCACAGATGCGCGTATATTTCCCAAATGGATTGTCCAAGACAATATATGACCACACAGTCTCAAAAGGGACATCGCTACACGTAAAACCAACGGTAAGGTTTTATATTTATTCAATATTTAGTCCCAGATATTGCCTGTAGAATGACATGGTATCATTTTTAAAAACGTTTTCTCGTTTATTTCGTTATTCAGTGAGTAGCGTTTTCACTGCTGTATAGGCATATCTTAGGGCTATTGTCGAGTTTATCTTGTTTCTATGACGGAATATGATTTTTTAGTGGTGAAAGAATATTTTTATGAATGTCAAGATAGACAATATTGTCCATTATATCAAGGGTGGGGGGTGTTTTTTAGATGAGACTGCAGGATGGGGGTGCGTGTTAAATGAACGACGAGAGCGACAATGGTGGGGCTGCGAAACTCCGTTTTTGGCATAGTTCTCGTGTATCGTTACTAATGAAACTAAAACAACGCGTTTCTGTTTTTAACTCACACTTTGGTTGCAGTAGCACCGAATGTTTGAGTTTAGTAATCTCCACTAGGGGCTGTGCGCTAAGAGGTTAATTAGCAGTGTGGGAAAATTTCTTATGATTTGTAGCTTTATCCATGCAGATGTACTTTAGTGGATCAAACAAGTTGTAAAACAGCTAGCCAAAATCTTGACTTTAAATTTTAGTTAGTCTCATTCTCCATTTGGCTGTTCTGAGCCATAGAAAGCTTCAAAACACTTGGCCAGGATAACCTAGAGATAAGGACGAACTTGGGGATAGCCATTGGAGGTGTGAATGTGTGTGTCTGTGTGTGAGTGTGAGTCTGCATGTGCATGTGTATGTGTGTGTGTGCGTGTGAGTGTGGGTCTGTATGTGTGTGTCCATTCCCCCCAGGGGGTGTCCATTCCCCTCCCCCCTCCCCCCTCCCAATAGATAAAATATGTGGCTTTCTTGTAGTTAGCATTCTAGCATCTAGGTCTGGTGTCTACATTTCATCTCTGGTTTTTTAAACTATTCTGCTGCCTTTTTGTTTTTAAATTTTGGTCTTGGCACATCCTTAGATTACTTTGGGACAAACACACTGTGTTTGGTATCTTATTTCAATCATTCCTTGTGTGACTGTCCATGTCTATAACCTTTGTTAATTGTTTTAAGGTAGTTGAACCTTGTCTTTAGATTTGATATGTTTGATAATAATTACCAAATGAAATCAAATAAATATATTTTACATGTTGGATAAGTGAGGTGTTTTAGCTGTTGATGCGCTGTCTTCAGTATTCAGAGTGCCAGATGCCAAACAAGGGTGTTAACGGTTAAAACTGCTGGGTTCAGAAAATTAAACATAGTTCAGATAATCCTCACCTTGCTGAAAGGTTTTACACTCTTTATCTTCTTAGTCAGTGCCTGTCCTAATTTTATGACCTGTAATTCTACTGAATGCCGTGCCTTGCATAACTGCAGCGGGAATGTTGATCTTACTTGCCTTGGCTATATTTGGATTTGTGTTGACTAACTGCGTTGTGTCAGTTTCCTGCATCATACACTGTTCATCAGGCCAGCTGCACCAATGTCAAAACAATGTTGACCTCTCGAATTATGAACAAAGTGGTGATGAGTTCTTATAGCCTAACATATTATGTTTGAATAAAGGAAATGACTGCGGTTTCTTTGCTTGAATTGAGACTGAACCTAGTTTACATCTCCGCCTCAGTGTTGCCAGATGCCTGAATCAGTTACTCCTAATAAAAGTCCTCAAAATATTCAATCAACTCCCATTCAGATTCCTCACAAATATTACCCCATATCTCATTTAAAATCCCCCTCTGTCATTGACTTCCATACATCTTCACTGTAAAACTTCCCCCATGAATGTTTAAATCCCCTACATACATTTAGGGAACAGTCTGGCAAGCCCACTCTGCGATGTGTGATCTTTTTCGGGAAATAATATACTGATGGCCTCTTTTGTTCACGTTTTTTTGCACCAAGCAAATAAGAGAGTTGGCTACCCATAGCTTATAGCGTTTCTCAGATGTAAGTGGGCTGACCAGCTAGTTTAAGACAGTTTCTTTTAATTCTATAGGTCTATTTATTACTCAGGCAAGTTTGTTATTGCAATACAAAGGCTTTAGGGGTAGGAAGACACGTAGAGCTGCGGCGACTAGTCTGAAACTCGTTACAGTTCCAGACCCAGACCCAGACCCGAATCAGAATGTCCAGTTCGGTCCGGTCCTCCACGACAGGTCCTGTTCCTTCTCAGATTAGGTCCCCACCGCTTTAAATTTCAAATAATCCCACTACTAACTATGTAATACTGAGGAAAAATTCCAGTACAAAATTTCACTTTTTTCAATTGGCCTCCATTGGATTACATAGATGGTTTGAAGTGCGATTATTCAAAAATGCTGCAGTATAATTTCACAGAAATGGGGTACAACGTACATAAGGATCCCTTCTGTCATAAACAAGTGTTTTAATTCTAAGGAGAAGTCAAATCCAAAAATTCTATTTTTTATATTAGCCTGTATTGGGCTACTTGGAAGGTTAGAAGTGGGATTATTCAAACGCACCTATTTAAGGTGGACCAGAAATTTTGAATCAGGAGTCAACTCCAGGATGGTAGCGTTACCAATACCAGGCTACTTAGCTAGAGAGCTGTAAAATGCATTGAGAGCTCTTTTTTTCCAAGCTCTTACTATTGTAACTGATTATAACTACAGCTGAAAAAATGCTTTATGCTCCATCAAAGTAATTATCCTCTAATTCAAAAATGCATTTCTTATGATTATGTGACTGATTGATTTGCCCATGAATCTGAACAGGAGAACCTGAAGAATGCCCACCAAACAGGAAAATGTTGCATGGAGTACAACACACACCTGAAGCCCCAACTTTCATTCTAGAGCATTTTAATCCCTGTGAACTTTTTATCTTTGGATTCCAACAGTATGTGGAGTGTGAAATATGTGAGTAGAGAAAAGATTCAGGTCCCTCACTGTAGGCTTACCTGCTATAAACACTCATTCATGGTGATGACAATTTAGCTTCTTAGTGCTAAAAGATGATGTGTGTTGTTGGCTGCATGGGTGTTGCAATATGTCTTCACTGCTATAATTCTTTTTTTTAATGTTAATTAATTATTCATTTATTAATTATTTTTCAATTGCCCCACCAACTCCCCCACTTGATGGAGGACAAGTTTATTTATACAGTTACGTAGCGGCAACAGTTTTCGCCCCAGGAGGCTGAAATTTGGCATGGAGGTTGGCCATGACCAAACATAGAGCTGAGTAACTTTTCAGGCTGATTGACCAAGAGGGGGCGTGGCCTATCACAAAAAGGTGCATAGCTCCTGAATGGATTCACAGATTTGCACAAGATTTTGTGGAAAGGTTGGTCATGAGCCAAAGAAGAGCTCATCAACTGTTCATGCCAATTGGCAAAAGGGGGCATGGCAGCAGGAGTGGCCTATCAAAAAAGGGGCATAAAATCTACACGGATTCACGTAACATGGCAAAACTTGGTGGAAAATTTACGTAACACCATAAAACTTCAAGGAAAAGTTTATCATGAACTGCTGTCTAACTTGTGCATGTACCACCTGACGGTCTGCAAAGCTGTGCCCAACCTCTAGCAGCCACACATTTTGAGGCTGAAATTGGGCATGGAGGTCACGTGTTTGGGGGAGGGTGTGTGCGTGGATGCATGCACGCAGACGCGTCATGCCCATTCAAGCTGGGGGGGCACGTGCCCCAGCAGATTTTTGATATCTGGATTTTTTATATTTTTATTTTATTTCATTACTATTATTTTTTATAATATGTAGTTATGATCATTTTATATTACGAGTCAAACATATTCTTCTGATTATGTCATAGATCATACCTCAGAAAGTCACACACCCCCTTTCCCTATGGTATTGGTTTCTCCAAAAGTTGCAGGATGAAATCGGTTCGCAACAGCAGGCACGCACACAGACAACACTCTGTTCCGCATCAGTGCTGGAGGAGATGTAGGCTACAGCTTAACGGTGTGTTGCTGAAGTGGTTAGTAGAGCATCAATCCCTTTTTCAAACGTGTGAAAATGAAATGCAATTAGTCATATGCACTTAATTGCATTTGAGAAATATAGGCATAGTTTGCTTTGCAAGATTTGCATGCTAGTACCAGCTAAAGTTAGTAGCCATCCCTCAATCTGGTTGTTTAGCCTTCTGGCTCGCTAGCTAGTCGTGATTTGTGATAGCAGAGCATGCTATTTAATATTGGTAAAGGAGAGCTTTGTGAATCTTATCAATCAATCAATCAATTTTTATTTGTATAGCACTTTTAAAAAATGAGCTTTGTCACAAAGCAGCTTTAGAGAACCGGCCCCCAAAGTGTAAGCCTAGGGAAACAGTGGCAAGGAAAAACTCCCTGACTGATAGCAGGAAGAAACCTTGAGCAGAACCGGACTCAGAGGGGGAACCCATCTGCCGCGGGCAGGCACCGGTTTGGCAGTGAGCTGATTATTTTTACCACCAGTAGTTATAGTTAGCAAAACACTGAATTCCATTTGATATCTCCAGGTCAAGATGCAGAGGAAAATCTCGTCATTCTTAAAAAAAAAAAAATAACGACAGAAAGCCCCAGCCCTGTCCTCAGTCAGGAGGTTGATAGTGCAAGAGGTAGTTTATCTTAGGTGAGATTTATAGTAATAGGCTATTTTTCCTTCATGGAAATGTATGCAGATTTAATTGTGTGTAGGTGTGGTTACAGGTTATATGTACTTAGGCTAGTGGTGATGATGGATCTTTCAAGGAAAATAGGTTACTACTGCTCAGTCTGAGCTTTTATTGGCAATGGAGCAGACACTGCTATGTGATGTCAGCACAGTCTCATCTGTACTCATGCTGCTTCCTATGCATTGTGTTTGAAAATACAAATGTTACCATGTTGGCAGGTTCCTTTCATCTGTGGCTTTATTATCTATGTTCTCTAAATTAATTAGCATTGTGGATATAGTCTTTTTATGTGAATTTATGTCCCTTAAAATTTTTGGGTGAAGCAGACAAGATTTAGCTCTTTTTCAAGAAAAGTGGCAGCAGTGTAGAAGCTAGTGTAGAAGTGAGTGAATAAGTGAGTGTCATTTCCAGTGAACATAACAGCAAATATAATTGACATGAAAATCTCCAAATAAATATACAGTATTTACCCTAATATAAAGTGGGAGCTTCCTGAGCTACAAAAACTGATTTAGTGACATTTTAAAATAATCCCCCCGCAGTTGACGAGACTGCAACCACTGAGCTGCTGGCTGCTCAGAAATGGTCCACCTGTGGGACAGGGCGATGGGTCTGCAGTAATGATTTGTTTTTCAGACCAAAAACTGACTGAAGCCAGACGCTGTGGTTGGGCGGGAGGGCAAAATGAGCAATGAACTTATCTACAGTATGTCAGATATCAAGTGTTTAGATTATGGCCTCAGAGAAAGAAACAGTGAACTGGATACAATATTGGCTTAAAGACTGCTGCCTACCCTCCCCTCCATGAACATTAAAGGAAACGTCCTATACGCCACTCTGATACCCTTATCTAGGCAGGCGATCTATGGGTCCCACCTCCTGCAGAGTGTCTCAGGAGAGACAAACCAGAAGACAGAGATATTTACAAGGCCAGAGGCCCAGTGTGGCTACAGAATGAACAAAGATCCTGTTCTGTTTGATCTTAAGTTAAAATGCACTTTAATTACTAAGTACACTGTCAGCTTTTAGATAGGGCATTCCTCGTCATAAATGAGCACGCCCCCCTTCTACACATGAACTCGGCATTGCCCAAACAGGGCAAACATGCTCAAGCCATGTTGCGTCAAGTGTTTAGTTGTGTTGTGTTGCAGTTGGTCTTTATTTTGGTGGTGGTTTCTTGGTTGTGCGTTTTAGTTCATTTCCTTTGTTCCCATGGCACTGGAAGAGGGGAATACTTTGATAAGGTCTGGCTCTTCAGTCTTTCTTTTCTGGTAATCTAAATTTAGCATCTTGTTTGATGTCTTCTGTTTTGTTTTGTAACTTAGATGTAGACCTGATACAGAGTTTGTTTTGGTTTGTCAGTTGATTCCACCAGGTTACTGTTGACTGACCTATCAATGATTGAATTCATAATTGTCATTTTCAATAATACTTGTTAAATTAAATCACGTAAAATATATTTTATATGTAGGTTAAGTGAGGAGTTTTAGCACACAATACCACTTGTGTTCAGTATTCAGAGGGCTGAACATTTTAACAAGGGCATTGACTGAAGCACTGGATTCAGAAAATACACATATTTTTACTTAATTGTTGCTTGCCCGACAGTGCCTCCTGGAGTTTTAAATACACTGCTGTCTGAGCTTTAATCTCAATATAAACTGCCGCTGGGTCCGTACAGCCTGTTCACTGCTTATTCCTGTATTTTAATGTATAAACACAATGTGCAGATGTTCCCCTGTCATACAGTACTGCACTGCTGCCCTGCTCTCCCTGGGAGTATCGGGGTCCCCCACTCCCTGCCCACTGACCCTTAGCAGTGTGCAGCACCAGGGGATCCTGAGACGGCCTCAGCACAGGGGCTCAGCTGATCTTTTAGCCCATAGTGATGGATGACAATGGGATTTTACATTTGTGCAACCTCATATTTGTACCCCAGTGAAACATGAAATGGTGAAAGGCAGCAAACAGTTCTGGGGGACTGAGATCAATTTTTTTTTTAAATCAAATTTCATTAGATGCCACTTTGTTTGGTTTTATTTTATATATTTTTTCAGGGTGCCAATAATTTTGACCCCTATGTTTTTGAGAAAAATACTATTTTCGTAAGTTTTTTATAAGAATTATGTTTTATTAAAGTGAAAGTAAGCAGTTTCTACAAATGTTTGAGCAGAAAATTAAAATCATTATGTTTAAATGTTTCTTTTATACAATCATTTATGCTCATTTTAGTGAAGAGTGCCATTAATTCTTCATTACTTTGCAGACTGAACAGCTGTGACCTCACAGAGAAGTCCTGTGATATTGTGGCCTCAGCTCTCCAGTCATCAAACTCAACCCTGACAGATCTGGACCTCAGCTACAATAACCTGGGAGATTCAGGAGTGGAGCTGCTCTGTGCTGGACTGAGGAGTCCAATCTGTAAACTACAGAGACTGGGGTGAGTAGTGATGTGTACTGTGTGACATTAACGAAATAGAATTACTGATTATGGAAATGTAAGGGTTTGAATTTTGTCACAGGGAAGACTAATTTCCTGACTCCATTCATTTTCAGAGCCTGTAACCTAAATGTTTGTGTGCATGTGAGTTTGCATATAAGATTATTGACTGAGGTGTGCTCATATGAAATGATGGGCAGCTTGACCCTGTATCCTGTAGAGAGAGACTAGCTACTGCTGCCAGGCATTCATCTAAGTGTTCTCTGACATTAAGATCTTCAATCCTGGGAGGTAAATACCCTGCTCATCCAGGAATCTAAAATCAACACCTGGGATTAAGCTAATTAAGATTTACCCCATTTGGGTAGCGAGACTATATAAATGGATGGACTGCATTTATAAATGGACTGCATTTATATAGCGCTTTTATCCAAAGCACTTTACAATTGATGCCTGTCATTCGCCAGAGCAGTTAGATGCTGTCTTACTCAAGGACACTTCGACACGCCCACGGCGGGGTTTGAACCAGCAACCCTCCGACTGCCAGACAATCGGTCTTATCTCCTGAGCTATGTCGCCCCTTATGATATATAAATATCACAAGGCATGACTTCTGTATTATTCTATTAAATAACATTTGACTGACCCATGAGCTGCATATCCTGCTAGTGAAACTAACAATATGCCCAGTGAGTACCTCATTAAGGGTGTTACCCCAAAACTTTAAGTTACTGTCGCTACCCCCCAGTTCTCCGAAACACGGGGTAGTGAGATCCACGTATGGGAAACGACATCCGGTAATAAAATTTCACCAAGTATGGTTCTGACAGCCAGTAGCGCATTCAGTGCTACAGGAGACTACTGCTCTCCTGGAAGAACGTATATGGGACACTGCAGTGCTACTACTCTTCATATTCACTTCTCATGCGCGGCAATCAGGGCAGTCTTGGTGGATCTCTCCACCGGGGTTACAACAGTAACCTAAAGTTCTCTTTCATCATCTCGTGTTTGAGATACACCTATGGGGAGATACAGACAGCTCCCAGAATGCCTTATGCTCACAGCTGAGATGCTGTCAGGCCAGCAAAGGATGCCTTCTCCCCTGAGGGGAGGGTGGTGTCTGGTACATCCAAGGAGGGAAGTACTGAAGACTTTCCACTGCCCAAAGCTATAGCCAGGACCCAGAAACAGTGTGAAGCACTAAAAGCCATAGCAGATGAGGGGAGATGTGTGCGCCTCACACAGAGCTCACCCCCAGAACTGAGTGGACTACCGGCCTCAGGCAGTGGAACCTAGCAATAGTATCTGGAGAAACCCAGCCTGCGGCTGAATAAATATCCTGTAAGGAGACCCCATGAATAGGGCCCGCTATGCAGCCATGCCCCTCATTGTATGAGCACTCAGGCCCAAGGGGGGTGTTATCTAGAGCCTGACCGATATATCGGCCAGGCCTATATATCGGCCATTATTTGACTTTTTTGACAACATCGGGATCGGCAGTTATGCCGCCGATGTGTCCCGATATTTTAATAAGTATAATAAACAAAAAAACAATGATTATTTATCTGTAATTGTCTGTTCGAACGTTGTAGTTGCTATTTACTAGAATTATCCAGTAGAGGGAGCTCTAATACAAGTGTGAACTGCAGCAGCTGACACGCTACTTCTCTAATAAGATGTTTGTCACTCGTGCCTCATCCAGTATTCTCCACTGCAAGACTTGTCTGCACAGATTCGATTGCCCCAATAAAGGTATGTATATTTAGTGAAAGTGTTTTAATTAAATGCGTTTATACGACCACTATGTTTATCAATCCTGATTATCAAGCGAGCGAGCTAGCTAACATATTTGGTTCACTTTAGTAAGCTAGCTGGCTAGCAAGCCTTTATGAAGTGGCATAAAGGCTTGTATGCCACAAGCCATTGTAGTTTTTTTCCATGTAGGCTAGGGTATTTCATCCAGTCAATTTCATTTCATCTAGCGTTACACTTGATTCACTCTTTGGCTCCGCTAAATAATGTCTTACTCTTTGAGATCATGTAGTAGAAATAAAATAAGAAAATATAATTCATTTAACTTACTGAGAATATATAATAAGAAATAATGAGGCTGTGTCAATAGCTAATGCTAATAGCTAAATATAATTAATGTACTGAGAATAGATACTAAGAAATAATAACAAATTAATAACAAAAACAATAATAATAATATTCATAAAAATACATGTTTGAAACTGGAAAACTGACTTTTTTAAATTAATTTTTTATAGACGGCTGGAAAAGAAAGGAGTAAAAGCAAGGTGTGGAGTTATTTTTGATTTCACACACTTAAAGATGGTGTTAATATATATATTTAATTTAATATCATCTTTTACTTTTTTTATCTAAAAAGTTCTTTGTGTGTTTATTTCTAATTTTATTTGTTTGCTTATAAGTTAAATGTTCTTAAATATAGAAACTTTAATAAAAATGTAAGTTTTTCAAATTGATTTGAAAATGTTGCACTTTTTGACAAAACTTCGGTCAAAACATCAGTAATCGGTGGGCTAGGACTCTCCAAAATCGGGATCGGCATTGGACCCAAAAATCTGGCATCGGTCGGGCTCTAGTGTTATCCTGTTTGAATCATATGCCATAGCAAGAGCTTCCACAAGCCAATGGGACAGCCACTGCTTAGAGATACTTTTCCTTTGCAGGCAGGGGCCCAGGTGGCTAAGAGCTGGTCGCTCTTTCTAAAAGCCTTAGTCTTTGTCATATACATGTGGAGAACAAAGCATATGCAGCCTATGCTGCTCTTCAGAGGAGAAAGGTGGTGGGTGAAAAGCGGCAAGCTCCAACACCTCACATGTGAAAGGAGGGAAGCTTTTAGGCATAAAGGCTGGATTGAGCTTAAGAAAAAGCCTATCCATCTTAGAGGAGAATATTGTGCACGAGAGATGCACTGAGAGCGTATGGAGGTCACTGACTCACTTAGCTGAGGCTAGTGCAAGCAGCAACGCTGTCTGGAGAGACAACAATTTTATTTATAGACTCAAACGGTCTTGGAGACAGAGCCTCCAGCTCCAGTGATAAATCCCAAGGGGGAATGTGCTTTTTAGCAACAGGCAGAGCACAGTGAGCCCCCTTCATGAACCTGTGAATGAGGGGGTTCTGCCTCACTGCATAGTCTTTGAAACCAATATGACAAGCAGTGAGAGCTGTCAGATAGACCTTAATGGTAGAAAAGGATTTCTCTTTATCCATAAGGTTCTGTGAAAAGCACAGCACGTCAGAAACAGAGCTCTGGTAAGGCACTGACTGACAAGAGGCACACCATCTTTCTAACACCTGACACGTATTGTCATAAAGTGGCCTGGTAGAGGGCGCTCTCGTGCTCTGGATGGTTGCAGGCACGTGAGGGGGAAGCCCTAATGCGTTGAGGTTATGTCTCTCACGGGCCAAGCCCATAGAGCTACTCGCTCAGGGCAGGGGTGATGTATTTCCCTGTTCACCTGAGACAGGAGGTCCGTGCGTAGCGGGAGTGCGCATGGCTGTACATAAAGGAGAGGGATAATCTCAGCCAGCCACGGCATTTTCTGCCACCTGCGTGCGATTAGGATCAGTGTGAAGCTCTGCTCTCTCACTCTGGCTGGGGTGGGAGAGATGGGAGTGAGGGGGGCAAATGCCTGTGAAGAGATCTACAGCTGCACGGCCAAATCTGTGCCATAGCATTTCCACAGTCTGGGGATGTAGATACCATTCCTCGTACAGTGGGTTTCCCCTTGACAGCAGATCCGCGCCTGCGTTCAGAATATCTGAACATGGGTCACGCGTAACCACAGAAAGTGACGGCTGCTCCAGACCAACAGTCTGTGGGCTAGACCATGGAGCTGGAGGGAGCGCATGCCACCTTGGTGATTGACATATGCTACCGCAGTCATTATTGCAGCGTACGAGCACATGATGTCAGACAGAGAAGAAAATATCTGAGAGCTGTCCATATAGTTAATAGCTCCAGATAATTGATGTGAACTGAGCGCAGCTGGATTGGCCGCGTCCCATTCATCATGTGACCCCCCTGAGTGCCCACCCCAGAGAGGATGTGTCTGTCCTCATGAGAATGATCCTGAGAGGGGTTCCCTGAGTGTAAAAGTCTGTTTTTCCAGTGACTCAGAGTGTGTCATCGTGAGACGGCGATGGAGATCATTGCTGGAGGCTGTGGTGGAGGGATGAAATCCACCTCATAAAGCCCCTCATTCTTAACAGCCCCAGTGGCAAATCCTGAGAGGCTGACACCATCAGCCCCTGCAGTCTGAGGCATGTGTGATACTGTACTCTCAAGCCCGGTGTGAACTGAGAGAGGTACAAGTCTGAGAGATTAAATGCAGTCCACTGATAGGTGAGCTCACAGCGAGACATAGTTTAAATCCACTCCCAAGAATGTTACACTGCAGGATGGGGAGAGATTGCTCTTGGGGAGGTTTACTCTGAAACTTAGAGACAACAGATGTGTATGAACTCAGTGTCCAGCACAACTCTGCCTTTCAAAAATCAGCCAGTCATCTAAATACGTCAGTATTCTGAGCCTCATTAGTCTCAATGGAGCCAGACCCACCTCTACACAAATACAGAACACCCATGGACTCAGGGAAAGGCCGAAGGGTAGCAAACACCACGATGGGCAAAGCGGAGAAATTTCATCTGAGGGGATAAATGCTTACGTGGAAGAAGGCATCTTTCAGATTCATTGATGTGATCTAGGGATGTTAAGTTAATTGATTAACTGTTAATCATTAAGAAGAATGTTGATTGATTAATTTCTATAGATTAAACTGTTGAATTTCATTAAACCATTTCAATGAATAACCTAATGTTGGTGATTAGGTTTTAAATTAAAGAGACATTTAAAAAATTTTAAATTATAAATTAATGGTTCCCTCGACTGGCAGCATTAGTGAAATGTTATTGGTCCATTCCTGGAACATCAGTGCCATCTGAGCGCGTCTTCTCAGCTGCTGTTCTCACCTTCAGCAGACTGTACACCAGACTGACCCCAAAGCACGTAGACATGCTCATATTCCTTAACAAAAATGCTTAAGTATTAAGTTAAGTTAAGTTAAGTTAAGAAATTTCTTCCTCTTAAACATGGGCAGCGCTCTCTTGGGTTTGAGAATAAATGACTCTGTTGAAATGGGGGGTTTCACTTTGAACTGGAGTCTGTAGAACTTGGCTATTGTCTGTAGCCCTTGTCTGTAGTAGTGCTGCTGTGTCCTATGAGCTCTTCCAGGAGGGCGGTAGCCTCCTTTAGCATTGGACACGCTACTGTCTGTCAGAGCCAGACTTGGTGCAATGATGAGACACTCTGCAGAGGTCATGACCGGCTGTTATTCCCCATAGTTGGATTTTCAACACAAGATGATGAAAGAGAAGTTTATTTATGGCACCAATACAGTGATTGGTTCTTGCAGATGCACACCCTAGTCAGTGTATAAGTGTGCCATGTACTTTGCGCGTAAATTGCTTGAGCTTCCCTTAAATGCTATCCAGAGAACATTTCCCACAATCCACACTATTATACATTTGACAAAATAAAGTCTGACCTGACCAGAACTCTAGTACCTACCACCATCACCAACAGACCCCCCTCCTACAATGACAGGGGTGCTGCATGGTAGTTCTACCGCCCCTACAGGCACAGGAGAACTAGCAGCCCAGCTGGCAGTAAATAAGGGGCTTTGTATGACTGATGTGCCCTTATGACTAAGTCTATCAGTTCTGTATATTTTGCATGTTCTCCTGTAAGTGTCTACTGTGATAGGGTGGCAGTGTAGTATAATAGCTATGGAACTGGTCTTGTAACCTAAAGGTCACAGGCTCTATTCCTGGGTGGGAAACTGCCATTGTACCCTTGAACAAGGTACTTAACCTGCATTGCTTCAGTATATATCCAGCTGTATAAATGGATGCAATGTAGATGCTATGTGTATAAAAAATGCATCTGGATGAGTGTCTGCTCAGTGCCTAGATGGATGGATGGATGTATGGATAATCTTATTTAAAGTGACTCGGCCTTTAGCTGTGTGTTAGGTTGCAGTGCTGTGGGAAGTTTGTCACCGAAAACCAAAAGTAAAGAAGCAAACACACTGTCCACTCTGAAAGATGTGTGTTCTCTTTCACATCATTACTTTTGGTGGTAGCTGTGTCAGACATCCCACAGCATTGCAAACTAACTGACTGACCACTCTGAAAGATGACAGCCACACTTTTGTAATAGTATAAGCCCAGAGAAAAGATCACAGAAAAGGTAGATGAGCCCTTAGTCCCAATTCTAAGAATTTTCAGAATAAGAAAAGGGGCCATTTGGGTCAGAATTTCATCTGTAGAACTGTCAGAGTTCAGTCCAACAGGACGTCTGATTCTCAGGTCCAAAGTGCTGCAGCTGGAGAGTGTAGCACAGACATCTTCCTCAGTGCATCATCAACCTTAAAATCCTCATCACTGAACATTATCATTTGTATCATTTACCATTTGTTTTATGTATAGCTAATATAATTATAATATAATATATGAACTCTTCTTTGCAGACTGAACAGCTGTATACGCACACAGAAGTCCTGTAATATTGTGGCCTCAGCTCTCCAGTCATCAGACACACCCCTGAGAGATCTGGACCTCAGCTACAATAACCTGGGATATTCAGAAGTGAAGCTGCTCTGTGCTGGACTGATGAGTCCAAACTGTAAACTGCAGAGACTGGGGTGAGTAGTGCTGTGTACTGTGTGACCTTAACAAAAAATAATTCCTGAGTATGGTTGTGTATGTCTGAATTTTTATAACAAGGAAGAAAACAAATTTACTGATTGCATTTTCAAAGCCTGTAACCTCAATGATTGTGTGAATACGAGTTTGCAGATCAGCATATTGACTGGGGTATGCTCATACACTACATTTCCAAAAGTGTGTGGACACCTGAACATCACACCCTTGTTGAACATCTCATTCCAAAACCATGGGCATTAATATGGCGTTGGACCCCCCTTTGCTTCTGTAACTGCCTCCACTCTTCACATTATAACTGTGCCACACATGTGAATCCATACACACATAACACAGATAAAATAAATATTTTGTTTAATTCAGTTTAACTATTTTAAAGGAAAGCTGTATTCAGTTATGCAGTCCAATGCTGGCTATTGAGGCAGTGGAGTTAATTGTGTAAGCTACTTGAATGAGGTAGGAGGGAGACCGGCTTTACACCCCTCAGATAGTGTTTACAATGAGCCCAGAACGCACTGGAAACTTGCTTTTAATCATGTGTTTGGCTGGGCTGGGTCAATGATTGAGTGGACCTTCGGAATGCTGAAAATGCATTTTAGAATTTTGGATGGACTGGGTGGTACATTACTGTACAGCCCTTAGAAAGTCAGTGCATTCTTTGTGGTGTGCTGTGTTCTACACTACATAGCCATATGCCATGGATATGACATAGACCTCACAGAGGACACATTACAAGACTTTCATACAGAGAGAAGCAGAGTGGCATGTGACGATCGCTAGAGATTACAGAGCACAGAGAGAGCAGGGACTGGTTGGCTGTGGAGCTGTTTCACTAGTGAGAATTTTTTGTTTATTTTAAATAGTGGTGTGAAACACTGTTAAAAAAAAAAAAAGGCTCTAGTAAATCCAGAAAAAATGTCTTCTTTCCTGTTCTCTGGTGCACAAGCACGATACCTGTCTAGCTGAAACAGTAGCGGCAGCAGCAGGATGGAGAGGCTGACTGGAGGCTATCTCTGCCAGCTGCCTCCTGCTCCTGGCCAGACTGGGAATATTCTCCCTGCGGAACTGTTCATGGGAACAGAACAGTTTATTATGCCTCTTAGCACTGGCATATGAACAGAAAATACACTTTTGTTTAAATATTAACAAAATAATTAACCAAAACTATTCAGTTTCATCTTACCTCGCCCTGTTCTAGATAGAGAACAGGGCGAGGTAACATGAATGTAGAAACGTGGCGCTTGCTGATAAGAAGGTTTTGTGGGCTAGCCAAGTGAAGAAATATAGTTAGTTAAATAGCACAGTGGTGAACTGGTGTAACTTTTTTAATAAAAGGAATACATTTGCCGTCATGAAATGCATATGGGTGGCCGTGAGTGAGTTTTGGTAAAGCAAATATAAGCGTAAGAAAACGTTAGTGTAAAAGAGGAAATTATCTGCCTGAGGGCGAGGCGGGTTTCAATCCTTCAACCGGAGGTTTACCAGTCTGTGACTTTGTTAGTGCAGCACCATGACATAGCTGTGCAATGCGTGAAATATCATTAGCAAACCTGTCCGTGTTTTTAAAGAACACAGACCAGTAAGCACAGAAGAGCTCCCGTTGAATCCATATGGCTCTGCAATATTGTAGCCGGTTAATAACTGAACGTGCAGACGGTACATCATAATGCAGTGTATACGTTCGGTGAACAGCGGGTAGATATGGTGCAAAAGCAATAATTGAGAAGTAGTAGACAATTATTAGTGAGGGTAAAAGCAGGTTGAAGAAATGTGTTCCTAGGTGGGCTTGACCCTACAACCCCACGTTCCCAAGACTGGGACCTTGCCCACTAGGCCACAGGCAGACTAGCTGTTTAAACTGCAAATGTTTCAGAGTAAAACGGTATGTGTATTTTGCGTGCGTATGCGCGTATTTGATTGGGTCGTGTAGATGAAGATTTGGCTGGTGTCGGTAAAATGTCCAATGGGGACACATGTTGTTAGTGGGATAGGCGGCAGGAAAAATAAGAATGAGAAGAAGAAGAAGAAGAAGAAGGAGAAAACGCAAAATCCCCTTAGTTTGGGGCTTTATTGTGTGGACATGTGAAGTTGTTTATGAATTTTGTCTGTTGAAATGGGGTCAGAATGTACAGAATTTAATGTTTTTAAGGGCTGAGTGTCTGTGGCTGTTGTGGTTATTTCTGTGGGGAACCCTGAAAAGCACCAAACTCTCGGTGCTGTATAGGTATGGGGCATGCCCCTGCCAAGGCGTACCTGCCATCCCAATCACAACACAATTGCTCTTCAGCCATGGTGACATTAGCATTTGGCTGTGTTTCCTAAAGGGAAAGAAATGGGGTGTTCTGATTGGCAATAATGAAACCAAACCCAACTACACCCACAGAACCATTTATTCTTATTGAACCTCTTTTATAACTGTGTCGCAGTTGCGCTAGTGCCTGGAGTCAAGAAATGACTGAAATACCCAAATTCACCAGCGCCTTGCATTGCTGCTAGTGTTTGACAGTTGTGCCTTGACTGAGAAAATAGGGTCCAATTAAAGATAAAATTGAATAACACAGGCTCAACTACACGAACCAAAAAAAAATGAGACAGTCCTGGAAATTAAGTAAAAGATAATCATGAAAGAAACGAATGAAAGGCAAAACAAAACCAAGGCTTGTCTCTCCCACATTAAAACTGATCAAAGCCAAAGACACACAGCTGAGAAGAAAGACAAAGCTGAGAGAAGACCAAAGGCTCATGTTTGCTTCAAAAGCAGGGCCGGCATAAAAGCTCTATGCGGTTGTTTAGGGCCACAACCACTAGGGGGGCCACACGACCACGAGGGGGGGCCACACGATCCAATGTTTATCTAAGGTAACTAACACGTTATTTATCCCTTATCGCGGAACTATGGGTATAAATTTTAAATGGAATGGCAACAGAACATTTCATAGCAATGTCATTTAGGGTTTTACCAAGCGACCCCCCCCCCCACTGGACAGAATCCAACAGCACCTCCCCCCCCCCCCCCAACTCGACAGCATCCAACAGCAGCCCCCCCCCCCCCCCCCCGCTCGAACACATTTGCGTAGGGCCACCAAAATCCTAAGGCTGGCCCTGTTAAAAAGTCATCACTTTATAGCCAATTTTTCTATCAACATTTGTCCTTAACTTGGACTTGGACTAGTAAATGCACTTTACACCTTTTCTTCACAAACTCAGTTTGGTGAAGTTCTAGTTATGGCTGTGTTTGCCAGAGTGTTTGTGAAGAAAAAACAATCCTTGCTTTTAATTGTAAGTTTTAATAGTAAATTAAGAACAAATGTTGTTTGAATCCCAGCCATGTGTTTGAAAGAGGGGGGTTCCCTCTTCCTGGTCTATGCATAATTCATTACTAATTGTAGGTTTTAATACCAAGAACAAATGTTGTTTAAATACCATTCCTTCTATCCCTGGTCTATGCACAATTAATTAATTAATAATTAGAAAAGAATAAAGGAGAGACTTCTCTATCCCCCTTTTTATATTTTCGTTTTAAGCCACTTTGCAGGATAAAACTTCTTTTCAATGTTATGATTAAAATTGTGTTAAGTTTGGTTTGAGAGGGATACATTTGGTTATGAATTAAATGTTTGTGTTTCTATGTTGGGAGGCTAGGGCAGGCAGTAAATGCACCAGGTTTAAAGGCCAGGAGTACCACCCTGGTCTCTGCTTTATTCTGGTATAGGCTGACCTAGAATCTCCAGCATAGTGCCTGTAGATAGAGTGCAAATAGGAAGGTAGAGGAATTGTAGGATATAATGGGTGCCAGAGTGAGGTCTTCTCAGGGAACTGTTAAATTAGCCTCAAACCCCAGTGCCTGATCTTGAGATAATTCTGTGGCTTATCTCAGAGAATCCATAATAAGAGACGTTGTTTCCAGAGGTAGTGTGTAACTCTGTAGTGAGTGTTGCAACCATGTGTTATGTGCCATGTGTTTTCTTTTCTGTGGACTTCCCTGCCTTCACCTATCATCATCTTCATTGGCTGCTCCGCATATCAATCACCATCCACCAAGTCCCACCTTCACCAATCCCCACCCTCCGTGTCAATTCGGATCAACCAATCAGAACTCGCCACCTCTGCTATAAAAACCTTGAATGTTTGCCATTATGGATGTGTCTGACTTGTTGCTCTGTGTGTGTTAGTAGTTGACTCCATGTTAATCACTCTTTTGAACTTGTCTTGTTTTGTGTACACTTCCAAGGCTTGGGACAGGTAAGACTGGGGGCTCCTGTACATATGCCCGTAGGCTTTGTTGTGTATAGATCCACTAGTCCTTAGGGGTGATTGCCAACCAACTGTTTTTTTCAGTCTGCTAGTTAGAGTAGTTAGGCCTTTTGTTTGTGTACTTGATACACTAGATTAAATTACTCTCTGGTTTAGCTAGCTTGTTTTTCTGTTCTTTTGGCAACATCCAGCGTCCCTTGACCCTGGTAGTGTGTGTCTGGGTTGTTGTATGTCCCGTAGTTGTTTGTTGCACCTTTTTGTTTTGGTTCCCACAGTAAACACCCATGCACTGAGTTGCTGCTTTGTCTGCGTTTGATTTATTGTTATTACCATCTATACAGCCTTAACATCTCCCGCATTTTAACATCTAGTTACCTACCCCATGCACCCCTAGACCCATGGGGTCGTAACACCATGGAAAGATTATTTTTTACACGCTACAAGCTTCAGCACCGCATTTTGTGAGCTTGTGTGGCCTACCGCTTCGCTGCTGTGCTGCTGTTGCTCCCATACCTTTCCGCTTCACTATACCAGCTCTTACAGTTGACTGGAGCAGCTCTATCAGGAAAGACATCTGATGAACCGACTTGCCTCAGCCAGAGACTTGAAAAGGTGCTGTGTACCATTGTGAGTGAGCTTCAGCGTGGCTGGGTATATTAGGAACGTCTGGAGACCGCGATCACAGGTTACTGCCAGCAGAGAAGAGAAGGCTCTGTGCCGCTGTGCTGTGTAATCGCTGAAGTCTGGATAAAAACTAATGTCTATCCCGTTAAACTTCACTGGTGATTTCCTGGTGGCTTGTGAAATATGCTGTCGATCCGTGTACCCCAGCAGAGTAATAATCAGTGTTCTAGGCCTGTCTGCTTTGTGTATGGTGGGCCCTCATCACTTCTATAGCCCTGTCAGCCGGAGAGGGAAATCACTCTGAGGGAACTGGTAAGAAAAACCAACCAGGTTGGATCCTTCAGAATTCTCAGGTAGGTTAACAATGCGAAGGTTGCATCACCTGCTCCTCTCCCCCAGCTCCGCCATTTTAGCCTCAAGCTGATCCTGTTTGGCCTGATGCAGCGAGGCAGCGGTTTCGGCTAGTTTAACTTTGGCTTTCAAACCGGCAAATTCAGCCTGTAGCTCTTTCATGCCGAGCGAATATTGGGAGATTTTAGCTTGTATGGACCGGGTTTTGCCCTCAATCCGGGAGAGCCATGTCTCAAAATATTGTCTGTTTTTCTAACACAGCCTCTACAATGGCTGGTAGCATGACACAGGATTCCTCATGTCCCTTTCTGGGTGAGTCTTGCCTGAAGGAGTCTTTGTTTTTGAAGAAATTGACATATTTTATATCTTGGTCAACAGCACCAATAAACTGAACTGGGAGTGAACAGTTAAGTTAGCCATTTGTGATGAAAACGGTTAAATGAAGAGGAGGAGAGGGCAAGGAGCAAAATCACTGGGCAGCCATCTTCCCAGTATGTCACATGATTCTCCCCAACAGATTGATAAATAAAGAAAAAGAACACACAAAGAACTTGTGATGCATACCCACAATCCTCATATGAAATGAATTAGGTACCAGGATAATTAAAGGGATATTTCACAAGTAATTTTTTTGGAGCTTACCCCATTGTATTTGGATAGCGTAAATACTAGCAACTAGCTGTCCCTGTTAACCGTTAACGGCATCGCCGTTCCTCCTGGTTGTCCAGCTCCCAATTCACTCCCATTCATTTTCAGGACCTTGCTGAAAGTAATTTTTTTAAAACATAAACTAACTACGAGGGATAATAGATCAATAAAAGAAAGTACTAATGTCAAACAATCCCTGTCCCTGTTGTAATAGGTCACCGGTGAGAACTGGATACAGACTGTCTGATTGATATGACCTGCATAGAAAACATTGACCTGCATAGTAAAATGTTTAAGGCCTGTCACACATTGCAGTCTTCATCCATCTCCATTTTCCTGCTATGAACTCTAGTGAAATCCATACATTTACCCCACTCTCTTTCACACACTGACCTTTTGTTGAAGGCAAGTTTTACTCCTCCATTACACACTGGTTTGTGCTGTAGGATTGTGGTGTTTCTGAAAGGATTGTGCATAAAATGACATTTTATTCTGCTGGTAGCACCGTCGCCTCAGCAAGAAGGTCCTGGGTTCGAATCCTGGCCTGGGCCTTTCTGTGTGAAGTTTGCATGTTCTCCCGTGTTCATGTGGGTTTCCTCCGGGTACTCCGAGTGTGTGTGAATGGTGAGTGAATGTTGTTTGTGCCTTGTGATAGTTTGGCGACCTGTCCAGGGTATATTCCTGCCTCTCGCCTTGTGACCCTGACCAGGATAAGCAGGTATAGATAATGGATGGATGGACTTCCATAAACGAGAACGAGAGTCATGCAACGACTGATTCCAACTTCAGACTCTTGTTCACTGATTTTAGTTCCTAGTGAACGAGTGAGTCATGCAGTGACTGATTCCAACTTCAGACTCTAGTTCCTAGTGAAAGTAATTTCACCTACTGTGCTTTGGATGTGAATTCCTACATGAACCTAGCACAGGCTTATGTTATTATATGATTCACAGGACTTTCCAAAACATTTAGCCGATTTAAAAATGTATAGCCAATACGGGCATGTTTCTGTGCAATTCACTCAATTAGCATTTAAAGCTGGCTCACCAATAAGTGGCACGAGGTTGACGACTAAATAATTTGCAAACAACAGAAGAGCTAATGCTGATATCCGTGCAGATATTGGATATAGTGGATCAAACAAGTTGTAAAACAGCTAGCCAAATTATGTGTGTGTGTACTAACTGATTTTACATTTCAGTTAGTCTAATTCACCATTTGGCTGTTCTGAACCATAGGAAGCTTCAAAACACTTGGCCAGGATAGTCTAGAGAAGACCGAGCACGAACTTGGGGGTAGCCATTGGAGGTGTGAATGTGTGTGTGTGTGTATGTGTGTATGTCAGAGGGGGTGTCCATTCCCCTCCCCCCTCCCCTCCCACTAGATAAAATATGTGGCTTTCTTGTAGTTAGCATTCTAGCATCTAGGTCTGGTGTCTACATTTATATCTCTGTTTTTTTTTTTTTTAATATTCTGCTGCCTTTTTGTTTTTAAATTTTGGTCTTGGCACATCCTTAGATTACTTTGGGACAAGCACGCTGTGTTTTGGTATCTTTCAGTCATTCCTTGTGTGACTGTCCATGTCTATATCCTTTGTTAATTGTTTTAAGGTAGCTGAACCTTGTCTTTAGATGTGATATGTTTGATAATAATTACCAAATTAAATCAAATAAATATATTTTACATGTTGGATAACTGAGGTGTTTTAGCTGCTGATGCACTGTGTTCGGTATTCAGAGTGCCGGATGCCAAAAAAGGGTGTTAACGGTTAAAACTGCTGGGCTCAGAAAATTAAACATAGTTCAGATAATCCTCACCTTGCTGAAAGGTTTTGCACTCTTTATCTTCTTAGTCAGTGCCTGTCCTAATTTTATAACCTGTAATTCTACTGAATGCCGTGCCTTGCATGACTGCAGCGGGAGTGTTGATCTTACTTGCCTTGGCTATATTTGGAACTGTGTTGACTAACTGCGTTGTGTCAGTTTCCTACATCATACATTGTTCATCAAGCTAGCTGCATCAATGTCAGAACAATGTTGACATCTCAAATTATCCACAAAGTGGTGATGAGTTCTTATAGCCTAACATATTATGTTTGAATAAAGGAAATGACTGCGGTTTCTTTGCTTGAATTGAGACTGAACCTAGTTTACATCTCTGCCTCAGTGTTGCCAGATGCCTGAATCAGTTACTCTTAAAAAAAGTCCTCAAAATCTTCAATCAACTCCCATTCAAATTCCTGACAAATGTTCCCCCATATCTCATTTAAAATCCCCCTATCTGTCATTGACTTCCATACATCTTTACCGTGAAACATCCCCCATGAATGTTCAAATCCCCTACATACATTTAGGGGAAAGTATGGCAACCCCACTCGGCGATGTGTGATCTTCTTTGGGAAATAATATACTGATGGCCTCTTTTGTTCACGGTTTTTTACATCATGCAAATAAGAGTTGGCTACCCAAAGCTTATAGCGTTTCTCAGATGTAAGTGGGCTGACCAGCTAGTTTGAGACAATTTCTTTTAATTCTGTAGGTTTATTTATTACTCAGGCAAGTCTGTTATTGCAATACAAAGACTTTAGGGGTTGGAGGACATGTAGAGCTGCGGTGACTAGTCTTAAACTCGTTCCAGTTCCGGACCCAGACCCGGACCCGAATCAGAATGTCCAGTTCGGTCCAGTCCTCAACGACAGGTCCAGTTCCTTCCCAGATTAGGTCCCCACCGCTTTAAATTTCAAATAATCCCACTCCTAACTATGTAATTCTGAGGAGAAATTCCAGTACAAAATTTCACTTTTTTCAATTGGCCTCCATTGGATTACATAGAAGGTTTGAAGTGCAATTAGTGCAATTAGCATAAGTTAGGTCAGAATAGTGTTCACTGTGTGAACTAAACTGTGTTCTTAGCTAGAAACAGCTGTACGAAATGAGTATTGTATCTTATTGAACGTGTGTTTTGTAGTTGTCCACGACCATGAAATACACTTTTGTACATCGCTTTGGATAAAAGCATCTGCCAAATAAAGGACATACAGATGGTGGATTATTTTTTATTATTATGTATAATTCAAGAAAAATAGATCTATCTTTTTTTTCAGTCTGTTTTAATCAGTATGTTGCTTAATTCCCAGATTATTACAATACAGGCGTGATTGCAAAGGTGAAAGAGCCACAGTGGCACAGGTGAACCAATGGTTTGGTAACTTGACTGTGCTAATGAACTGTCTGATGGTTCATCTGGTGCAGATTGCTATGAATATTATGGGGGTTGGGAAACACCCATCTCTTCAGATGATAGAGGAGTCCGTTATCAGACAGGCACAGAAAATAGTATCAGACCCCACTCACATTTTTTACCCTAAATTCCTAAACTTCTACCTTCTGGTAAAAGATTCAAGTCCCTCAGTGCAGGCTTACCTGCTATAAACACTCATTCATGGTGATGACAGCTTTTTAGTGCTAAAAGTTGATGTGAATTGTTGGCTGCATGGGTGTTGCAATATGTCTTCACTGTAATAACACAGTGTTCAGTGTTAATTAATTATTCATTTATTTATTATTTTTCAATTGGCCCACCAACTCCCCCATTTGATGGGGGACACCTTTATTTATACAATTACAATGTTTATCTATAACAGTGGTGAAGTCACTTAGATTTTTAAGTGAGGCAGTTATTTTTGTTCCATTGGTATGTGTTCAGTGAGAAAGTTTTGCCATTGTGTGATACTTAATGAATTCCTAGATTTTCAATTTAGGAGGATAGTTTTTTTGGTGATCATTAAGATGATCAATATGGGTTTTATGTATTGAGATGGTGTGTTGATTGTAGGCAGATTTGTGTTATGCTAATGCTAACTTGTGGTTTGCATTTTGCAGTGTAGCTTCTGTCATTCTGTTTGTGAAGTCTTCTGCAGACAGGAGGTACTGACACATCCATACCTGTTTTATGGAGAGTGTTTCTGATTTGTAGAACAGCTGTTTGGGGGTTTTTCTTCATTATGGTGAGAACTTTGGTCATCAACTGAGGAGGTCTTTTTTGGCCTACCAAGCCATTTGCAATTATCGAGCTCACCAGTGCTCTTTTTTTTCTTAATGATGTTCCAAACAGTTTATTTTGGTAAGCCTAAGGGTGGCCTATGTCTCCAACAGTTTTTATTCTTATTTATCAGCCTCATAACTGCTTCCTTGACTTTCATAGCCACAACTCTAGTCCTCATGTTGACAAACGTCAAACAAACGATACAGAATAATGACTCTAAGTCACTAATATCCTGTCCTGTTCCCTTTGGGTCTTATGTATGGGAGATGGATATCACCCAATAAGTGAGGAGATAAGTGTAGCAATTGTTGAAGGCCCCGAAGGGGGAATTTAATGTACTTGTTGCAGAACAAACAAGAGCTTTAGTTGGGCTGTGGGGAACTGTCCATTCCCTCGGTTAGGATGAGCAGGCCTTATTGTGTGCAGGAAAACAAATGGCACCTTGGTGGTGCAAACCATAAGAGGAACAGGGCTGCTGTGTGTGTGTGTGTGTGTGTGTGTGTGTGTACCTCTGAAAGCCTTTCTGATACTTTAATCCTTTTCCTATATTTACAGTATGCTTTACTGGACAGTCAATGGCATTACTCCAAAAGTGCAAACCCTATTAAGGTTCATGTTGTAGTGTTTCTATGTCTTCATGAGTCTTTCAATTCTTTTTAAGTATACTTACCTGTACTTATATTGTAATAATTCATGAATACTTAGCCCTGCAACAACATAAGGTCACTTTAATGTAATAAGTACACTGTCAGCTTTTAGATGGACCAGTCCTTGTCATAAATGAACCTGCCCCCCCCCAACTTTCTACACCACAACTCAGCATCTCTCAGTCAGGGCAAACGTGCTCAAGCCATGCGGTGTTAAGTGTTTATGATGACCTCAGGAAAAAGTTGTCTTGTATTTGGTCTTTATTTTGGTTTCTTGGTTGTGCGTTTTAGCTCATTGCCTTTGTTCCTGTGGCACTGGAAGAGGGAAATACTTTGATAAGGTCTGGTTTATTAGTCTCTCTCTCTTTTCTGGTAATCCCAAATTAGCATATTGTTTAATTTCTGTTTTGTTTTGTACCTTAGTAGGCCTGCATTCAATAAGTGCATGATTTGAAGAGTGTATCATTTCAATTCACTATTTTAATTGACTCCTTATTTAATAAAATGATTTACAGAATTTGTTTTGGCTTGTCACTTGATTCCACCAGGTTACTTTTGACTGACCTATCAAATAATTTGTCAATTTAATTTATAAATGTCATTTTCAATAATAATTGTTAAATTAAGTCTTGTAAAGTACATTTTATATGTAGATTAAGTGAGCGGTTCTTGCAGGCAATACCTCTTGTGTTCAGTATTCAGAGTGCTGAACATTTTAACAAGGGCATTGACTGAAAACACTCATCTGAGGGTGGCACAGTGGTGCAGTTGGTAGCACTGTCACCTCACAGCAAGAAGGTTCTGGGTTCAAATCCGGCGTCACACACCGTGACTTACCCTGATAGGGACAGAAGAGCTGGACACAGGGAGATGTGGAAATTTTGGATATCTTCAGCGTTTTATAGGAAGTAGCGAGAGAGAGCGCAAACACAAACAAACACAAATGAAAAACCTTTGCCTGTCACCCTCACGTGATCTGGACAAAAACAATAAACTAAAATAACAAAGACAAAATAAATGAAATTATACGAGTGCTTTTCAGCCTTTTCTCTGGTCTGTACGTGCTCTCTCTCAACATCGTGGGGGATCCTGGTCTCAGACGCCTACTGTGGAAAGAAGCACACTTTCAAATCCTGGATTGATTCATAACATCATCCAGGTGTGTGTCTGCTTAACCAGTAGGCGTGGTCCTCTAATTGCCCTGAATTCCTCCCGCAAACCGAGCCCTGCCACATCTGGCCTGGGCCTTTCTGTGTGGAGAATGGCCTTTCTTTTGCATGTTCTCCCCATGTCCACGTGGGTTTCCTCTGGGTACTCCGGTTTCCTCCTACAGTCCAAAGACATGCAGATAGGCTAATTGAAGACAGTAAAGTGCCCATAGGTATGAGTGTGTGAGTGCAGGGTGTGTGTGTCCTGCGATAGAGTGGCAGCCTGTCTCGCCCAATGCACACTGGGATAGGCTCCAGCACCCCTCGCGACCCTGCCCAGGATAAGCGGGTATAGATAATCGATGGATGATGGATGGATGTCGGTTGTCCAACAGTGCTTCCTGGAGTTTTACATCCAGTATTGAAATGGAGTGATCTTTGTCTGCAACATGTTACACGTGCATGTAAATACACTGCTGTCTGAGTTTTAATCACAATATAGACCGCTGCTGGGTCCGTACAGCCTGCTCACTGCTTATTCCTGTATTTTAATGTATAAACACAGCGTGCAGATGTTCCCCTCTTATACAGTACTGTACTGTTGCCCTGCTCTCCCTGGGAGTATCGGGGCTCCCCCACTCCCTGCCCACTGATCCCTTAGCAGTGTGCAGCACCAGGGGGTCCTGAGATGGCCTCAGCACAGGGGCTCAGCTGATCCCTTAGCAGTGTGCAGCACCAGGGGGTCCTGAGATGGCCTCAGCACAGGGGCTCAGCTGATCCCTTAGCAGTGTGCAGCACCAGGGGGTCCTGAGACGGCCTCAGCACAGGGGCTCAGCTGATCCCTTAGCAGTGTGCAGCACCAGGGGGTCCTGAGACAGCCTCAGCACAGGGGCTCAGCTGATCCCTTAACAGTGTGCAGCACCAGGGGGTCCTGAGACGGCCTCAGCACAGGGGCTCAGCTGATCCCTTAGCAGTGTGCAGCACCAGGGGGTCAAGAGACAGCCTCAGCACAGGGGCTCAGCTGATCCCTTAGCCCATAGTGATGGATGACAAAGAGATTTTACATTTATGCAACCTCATATTTGTACCCCAGTGAAACAGGAAATTTCTGCCACCTGGGTGCGATTAGGATCAGTGTGAAGGTCTGCTCTCTCACTCTGGCTGGAGTGAGAGAGATGGGAGTGAGGGGAGCAAATGCCTGTGAAGAGATCTACAGCTGCACAGCCAAATCTCTGCCATAGCATTTACACAATCTGGGGATGGAGACACCATTCCCCGTACAGTGGGCTTCTCCTTGTCAGCAGATCAGCGCTCGTGTTCAGAATTCCTGGAACATCAATGAATCAATCAAATTTTATTTGTATAGCGTATTTCACAGCAATTGTCACAATACACTTCACAGACAACCCTGGCCTAGACCCCCACAGGAGCAAGCCTAAAGCAACATGGGTCACGCGTAACCACAGAAAGTGACAGCTGCTCCAGACAAACAGTCTATGGGCTAGACCATGGAGCTGGAGGGAGCACATGCCACCTTGGTGATTGACATATGCTACTGCAGCATAGCGTACGAGCACATGATGTTGCCTTAGACAGGGAAGAAAATATCTGAGAGCTGTCCATGTAGTTAATAGCTAAAAGAAAATTGATTCACCATGTGACCCTCCTGAGACCCCCCACCCCAGAGAGGAATGTGTCTGTCCTTTTTTTCCGTATGAGAATGATCCTGAGAGGGGTTCCCTGAGTGTAAAAGTCTGTGTTTTCCCAGTG
This sequence comes from Anguilla japonica, assembly GCA_025169545.1. Lineage (NCBI taxonomy): Eukaryota > Metazoa > Chordata > Actinopteri > Anguilliformes > Anguillidae > Anguilla > Anguilla japonica. The sequence goes on along the minus strand of CM045898.1, from coordinate 5,631,886 downwards.
ACACAGTGTTACAGAGCGCTTGTGTGTCACCGTGAGACGGCGATGGAGATCGCGCACAGGGCTGAGGAGGAGGGATGAAATCCACCTCATAAAGCCCCTCATTCTTAACAGCACCAGTGGTAAAACCTGAGAGGCTGACACCATCAGCCCCTGTAGTCTGAGGCATGTGTGATACTGCACTCTTGAGCCTGGTTTGAACTGAGAGAGACATACTCTGAGAGATAAAATGCAGTCCGCTGATAGACAAGCTCACATGGATACAGAGTATAAATCCACTCCCAAGAACGTTTCACTCCGGGATGGGGAGAGATTGCTCTTGGGGAGGTTTACTCTGAAACCAAGAGACAACAGGTGTGTCAGAACTCACTGAGTGTCCTGCACAACTCTGGGTTTTGAATTGGCAATAATCAGCCAATCGTCTGTATAAGTCAGTATTCTGATCCTCATTAGTCTCAGTGGAGCCAGACCCGCCTCTACACAAATACAGAACACCCGTGGACTCAGGGAAAGGCCGAAGGGTGGAACTGTGCATTTGTAGCAAACACCGCAATGGGCGAAGCGGAGGAATTTTGTGTGAGGGGGATAAATGCCTACGTGGAAGAAGGCATCTTTCAGATTTACTGATGTGAAATAGTGATGTTAAGTTAATCAATTAACTGTTAATTCTTAATAAGAATGTTGATTGATGAATTTTTAGAGATTAAACAGTTAATTTTCAATAAACCATTTCAATGTATAACCTAATGTTGGTGATTAGATTTCAAATTAAAGAGACGTTTCTAAAATGTTAAATTAGAGAGTCACGGTTCCCTTGACTGGCAGCGTTAGTGAAACGTTATTGGTCCATTCCTGGAACATCAGTGCCATCTGAGCACGTCTTCTCAGCTGCTGGTCTCACCTTCAGCAGAATGCACACCAGACTGACCCCAAAGCACATAGACATGCGCATATTCCTTAACAAAAATGCTAAAAAAGTATTAAGTTAAGCATATTTTAAGTCATTCTTTTTATAGGCCATGGAGTAGATTTTACTCTAATCAGTTAATCATTATTAATCAATTATTGGGTGCCGACGATTGATTAAGAGAATTGCACAAAAGTTTCCAGTCGTTCTGACATATTGAACGTGAAAGAGTGCTGTATGTTAACATTTTGAAATTATATTGCCTCAAATGTTTGTTTAACACTGGGATCCAAGAAAGGAAGTTGAGAACTGTCCTTCTTTGGGAACAGGAAATAATGAAAATAAAAACTATATTGGGTTCGATCTCTGGGAACCACACGTATTTCCCCCTTTTTGTAAGAAGGAAGGAATTTATTCTTCTTAAACATGGGAGCGCTCTCTTGTGTTTGAGAGTAAATGACTCTGTTGAAATGGGGGGTTTCACTCTGAACTGGAGTCTGTAGCCCTTGGCTATAGTAGCCCTGCAGTGTCCTATATGCTCTTCCTGGAGGGCGGTAGCCTCCTTTCGCATTGGACACGCTACTGTCTGTCAGAGCCACACTTGGTGCAACTGGATGCTTCTGTGGAGGTCTGGACCGGATGTTGTTCCCTAGAGTTGGCTTTCAAACACAAGATGACGAAAGAGAAGTTTATTTATGGCACCAATGCAGTGATTTGTTCGAGGAGAGATGCATACTTCAGTCAGTGTATAAGTAAGCCACATACTTTGGGTGCATTGTAGGAGAAAGAGTACTTATGTACATATGACTAAATATGAGAGTTGGCAATAACCATGAATAGAAAGCTTTAACAGTGTTAAGAGGCAATCATTTTATTTACCAGACATGGCAAGGATGGACAGGACACTATGCTGTAAGAGAGGAAAGGACATGCACCTGAAGAGATTGTAAGATAAAGAAATGGAACACAAAGACATTGTGATGCATACCAAAAATGCTTTTTAAGAAAGGACTTTGGATAATGAAGTAAATTGTTTGAGCTTCCCTTAAATGCTATCCAGAGAACATCTCCCACAGTTCACACTAGTTTACATTTGACAAAATAAAGTCTAACCTGAACAAGACTCTAGTATCTACCGCCATCCTCAGGAGACCCCCCCCCCCCCCCCCACCCTACAGGGACAGGGGTGCTGCATGGTAATTACACTGACAGTAAATAAGGGGCATTGTACTACTGGTGTGCCCTAATCATTGAATATATCATTCCTTTATGTGTTGCATGTCCTCCTGCAAGGGTTTACAGTGATGGTCCTCCTAAGGACTGTTTTATACTTCTGTGTAGTCTGCATAGTTTGCACGATTTGCATTGTGTGCTACATTTGCAAATCATTTATATGGCATGTTGTACAGGTACAGGTTGTGATTTTCCACCCACTTACAGATACCTGCAATTCCATATCTTTCATATCCTTTAATAAACTTGTATCACATCCATACTGTATGCTGTGGGAACGAGGCACAGACGAGGCAGACAGTGCTGGCAACATGCCTGTTGAGAACTTTTATTGTGACAGCGGTATCAAAATGAATGAAGACAGGGGAAAAGTGAAACACGAAAGACGAGGTGAAAGACTACTCAAAGAGAGAGATCAGGCTACTCAAATGTTGGGGGAAGCAAAAGTGCTAGGGAAGTGCAGGTGGGTCCAAAATTCAGGCCACGAGGAGGGGCACGTCCGAGTCTGCCACAAAAAAAAAAAAAAAAACGAGAATCAGAGACTATGTTAGTCACTCAGTGAGGGGAAAGCCAGCACACCCCTGGAGTGAGACCATGAGGCCTATATAGGGCCAGCAGCTACTCAGGCAAAGGGGAAAGTGGTGTGGATAAAGCACTGGTATGCTGCCGGTGGCCTGATTGTATCTCAGGTCCAGGCCTGAGTGTGGAGTGGAGGTGCTGAAACTCAGCCCTGTCCCTCCGGCGCTGTCCAGGTCTGAGTGTGGAGTGTAGGTGCTGAAACTCAGCCCTGTCCCTCCGGCGCTGTCCATGGTGCTACAGGCTGGCCGGTGAGACACAGGTGAAGTGGAGCTGACTGGTGGCTGATGGCAGGGAAGTGCGGGGCTCCAGAGGCCCTCACCACAATACATAAATATGAGCATGTGCATTACTTCCTGTTTCTACAGTGAATCTGCCTTTAGCTGTGTGTTAGTCTGCAGTGCTGTGGGAAGTTTGTCACAGAAAACCAAAAGGAACTAATCAAAGTCACTGTCCACTCTGAAAAATGTGTGTTGCCTTTTACTTTTGGTGGTGGCCAAACATCCTACAGCACTGAAAACGAACTTGCTCTCCACTCTGAAAGATGGCAGCTGCATGTCTAGTATGGGATGGGAGGGTTAAGCCCAGAGAAAAGATCATAGAATAGGTAGATGAGCCCATTGCCCCAATTCAGAGAACTTACAGTATAGGAAAACATTTGGGTCAGAATTACATCTGTAAAACTGTCAGAGTTCAGTCCTGCAGGATGTTTAATTTTCAGGTCCAAAATACTGCAGTTGGAGAGTGTAGCACAGATATCTTCCTCAGAGCATCATATACCTTAAAATACTCAGTTTCACTCTTCATCGCTGAACACTGTCATTGGCACATTTCCCATATTAGACACATGCTTTGTGTATAGCTAATATAATAATACGATATTAACTCTTCTTTGCAGACTGAACAGCTGTGACCTCACAGAGAAGTGCTGTAATATTATGGCCTCAGCTCTCCAGTCATCAAACTCAACCCTGGGTGATCTGGACCTGAGCTACAATAACCTGGGAGATTCAGGAGTGGAACTGCTCTGTGCTGGACTGAGGAGTCCAAACTGTAAACTACAGAGACTGGGGTGAGTAGTAGTAGTGCTGTGTATTGTGTGATCTTAACTAAATAGTATTTGTGATTATGGTTCTATTCAGTGAAATATTAAAACCCTCTTTCTCTCTCAGTTTACTCCTCTGTCGACCAGCATTCTTTCTTTGTCCATATATACCTTAATCCTCTATCACAACAAGCAAATAAAAGCAGGATAAAACCTGTTGAGGGTTGGCAGGTTTGTGGTTCCTGAGCAGAATGTAAGGTTTCAGTGGAGTCTGTAGTATCAGGTCACAGGTGATGACTGGATGCTGAGTGTCTGATTGACATGGTAAAAGATTGACCGCCTGTATAGTAAAATGTTTCAGGTATGTCACACATTACAGTCTTCATCCATCTCCATTATTCACAACCTGCTATGAACTCTAATGAAATCCATACATTTACCCCACTCTCTTTCACACACTGACCTTTTGATGAAGGTGAGTTTTACTCCTTCATCACACACCTGTGTGTGCTGCAGGATTGTGGTGTTTCTGAAAGGATTGTGAATAAAATGGTATTTTATTCTACTGGTAAAGCCGGGCATTAACTATTGGCCGGCAGCGTATGTGTGTATATCTTGGTGGGAGAGTGTCCATCTGAACAACATGTGAGCTGCTGTTTAGATGCAGTGTTACATCATTTAGTTTAGTCACTCTTCTGTGGTTCCAGTCCCAAGTAATAGTCTGGATATTATACCACTGTAAGCAGGCATGCTGTGTGGAATAGCCTGATTCAGAGATCAATGTTCTGGCTCTAGCTCCTATCATCTAAAGGATAACATCATTTACAGGAGTATTTCTTTGATAAGTATTCTAATTCTTTCAAATGCCCCGACTTATTACATTTTTTGTGCAGTTTATATTACTCCACAATGTCTACCAAACATGTTGATAAGGGGTTTTAAAAGAAAAACATGACTTAATATATCAGGCTTTTATTATCATTATTATTATCATTGTTACAATAATAATTAAATGCAACGCAATAATTAGCCTGTTATATTCGCAAAAGCGTGCGAGAATAAAATGAATGGATGGATTATAGCGTAAAGACATGCAGAACATAGGTGCAATGTGCGGAATTTTCAGAAGATACCACGTTTTAAAAAATCTGGCGTCTAAAAGTTAGTGGCAGTAATCGGTTGTGCTGTTCTCATACAGCCACTAGATGGCGATGCAGTGTAATTCCAGTTGATGCCGTGGTTCAGTGGTACTCACTAATTTTCTTAGGAGAGCCACTTATGAGTAAGACCATTACTCAAAGAGCCACAGTTATTGCAGATATAACTCAGATGTTTTTTTTTTTATCATCACTCTCAAGATATTTACCATCTTTGTGTATATTTAAAAAAATAGAGATGAAAAACTTCTTTTTCTCTGTTATATTTGTATCAATATGTTGAGGCTCCCATGTGTTTTAGCTGTCCCTTGACTTTCTAGTTAGTCTACTCTACTAGTTAGTGGTTGCAATCCTAGTCAAACAATCAAGATGCACATCTGTAAGTCTACTTCTATCTTTTCTTTTGACAATGCTCATTATAGAAAATGTTGCCTCACATGAGTAAGTGCTCACAAAAAAGCTCATTACCTTCTGCACACAGAGCTTTAAATGTGGATAATCTGAGGCTGGGACCATGCTCCAGAAATGAGCAACGCCTGATCTGAGCTCAGTTTTCAGTACATCGTTGACCAGCAGCTCAAGAATCGCACTCTGTATTACAGCAAGGTCTGGACAAAGGTTTTTCAGAGCAGGTGTAAGGCTTGACAATGGCACATTAAAATGGTTCTCAATGAAATTGAAAAGCTCCCTATACCCCACAACATCTTGAAATCTCCTTTCAAATTCATTTCTTATTTCCTCCCATATGCCTACAAATTCATCATAGTCAAAATGTTGCCGTAGATCACGGTTATCAGTTGTGCAGGCTCTTAGATTGGGAAAGTGAAGAAATTCTCTGTCAAGTATGAAGAGAGTGGTGATCTTGTGCTGGAAAGCAGTGACTGCTCTTAGCATGTTACCCAGGTGCTTCCCTTTTCCTTGGAGTTGGAGGTTAAGGGAATTCAGCTGGGATGTGATGTCAGTGATGAGTGTCAGCTGTAATATCCAGTGTGGGTCCTCAAGCTTTGGCTCAGCCCTCCCCTTGCTTGCAAGAAAATCAGGGATGTGAGGAAGTTGAGTACAGAATCGTTCAAGCACCCGGCCACGCGATAGCCTTCTCAGTTAATTGTGCATCACCAGATCCCCGTACTCTGCCTCGTATTCCTCCAGAAGTGCACGGAATTCCCAGTGATTAATGCCCTGGCCTCGATAAAGTTGATGACTCGCACAACGAGCTGCATCACATTCTTAAGGTCTTGGTTTTTAAGTTTTGACACCAGTGCCTCCGGATGAATTATACAATGAAAAGGAGACAAACTTGGGAATGCTGTCTTCCATCAGTCCGATAAGTCACTTCTCTCCTTCTCTCTCATGCTTGGAGCTTCGTCGGTGCACACCGACACAAGTTTCGACCAGTTGATTTGTTTCTCTGCAAAAAAGGTCATCAGTGCTTGAAAATTGTCCTCCACTCTGGTCTGTCCATGAAGTGGTAACAGATATAACAGCTCCTCCCGAAATTTGTTCTTTTGAATAAAGCGAACCCACACACACAATTGCGCCATGTCGCTTATATCCATGCTCTCATCAAGTGCAATGTTGTAACATGGTGTCGCTGCAAGATCTGCAATTCGCTGTTCCTGGATATCTTTCCCAATAAACTTGATCCTCCTCATTAATGTCGAATCTGAAAGCTGCAGTGCATGTATTTGCTTTATTATTATTATTATTATTATTCTTGTTGTTATTATTATTATTATTATTATTATTATTATTATTATAATTATTATTATAATTATTATTATTATGCACAGTACATTATCTCTGCTGAGGTCAAAAAGCATTGTTTAACAATTTCAGCATCCGTGAAAGCCTTTTCATGCCTAGTTAAAATCCATGCGGTCTCGTAAGTGGCCTCAGTCGATTTCTCGGCAACAGAGATTGATCTCGCCATAATTTTTTGCTGCTCAGTCAGAGTCTGTGTCAACTGTTTAATTTTATTAGTCCTCAGGTTGCTACCTGGCGGGTACAACGTGTTGTACTTGGCTTGAAAAGCACTAAAGTGGCGTTCAAGGTTAGACCGTTAACAATTGGCACTAGTCTTCTGGAAAATTAGGCAGAATTGAGCAGATTCGTATTGCACAAAGAAAAACTCATCAGTCCATGTATCCTGAAATTTTCGGTGTTCGTCCTGAATTGACCGCACCTTTTTCTTTGCTGGTGCAGCATCGGTGTCTTGGGCTTCTAGGCCAAACTGATCTGCATTTTCCCCCGTTCTTTTCTCAAGTTGCTCTTTCTCCTCAGGCCTGTTTCTAACTCCGTCACCGTCAGCTAATGAAGAATCACTTTTCTCGTTCTGCTTTTTTCTAATCATAAATCTATCCATTTTGAGTGGGCAGAGGCCGAGACAATATTTGATATAACCTTATATCAAACGGCATTATGGAATATCGAATTTAGGCTTACGTGCTAGACTTGCAAAACCATTCTCAAATGCAAAGCTACATACATAGGCTATACGACTACCCATGATCCCTCGCTGTTACGTAGCCTATGTTCTTTGACGTATCTTCAGTATGCTCCCATCTGCTGGATAATTCATTTCAATGTGCTAAAACAGGACGTACACGGAACCTACAGATGTAAGTCATAGCTATATTCTTATTGTTATCAGTGGATCTATATGAGCCACAAAACAAAGTCTCACAAGCCGCATAATGAGTAACACTGTGCTACAGGAATAAGGTAGAAGGGTACAAGTGATAAGTGATCCTAGATTGGGAGTGCCCTGCAGAGAGTGCCCTGGGAGTGGTGGCAGTGTAGCACAGTGGGTAAGGAACTGGGCTTGTAATCGAAAGGTTGCAGGTTCGATTCCTGAGTAGGACACTGCTGTTGTACCCTTGAGCAAGGTACTTAACCTGAATTGCTTCAGTACATATCCAGCTGTATAAATGGATACAATGTAAAATGCTATGTGTAAGTCGATCTGGATAAATGCGTCTGCTAAATGCCTGTAATGTAATGTGATGTAATGAGTAGTGATAGTTAGTCCAGGTACACACTGAAGAGGTGCGTTTTCAGACTACGGCAGAAGATGGGCAATGACTGAATGGTTCGTAGAGGAACAGGGAGTTCATTCCAATACTGGGGAGCTAGTTTGGAGAGGATCTGTGGTAGGGAGAACCATTCACCCCGAGGGAGTGCAGGTCACCCTGCTGCCGCAGAGTGGAGTGGTCAAGCTGCCGTGTAGGATTGAATCGTGTCCTATAGGTAGACAGGAGCTGTTCTTTTGGCTGCAGTGCAGGCAAGGGTCAGGATTTTGAACCTGTTCCTGGCGGCGATCGGTAGCCAGTGGAGTGACCTCAGCAGGGGAGTGATGTGAGAGAACATAGGATGGTTGAAGATAAACAGCATTCTGAATCATCTATAGTGGCTGTATGGCATAAGCTGCTGGGCTTGCAAGGAGGGAGTTGCAGCAATCAAGACGTGAGGTCACCATAGCCTGGACAAGTAGCTGGGTGGAGTGCATAGTCAGGTATGGTCAAATCATCCTGATGTTATACAGGAGAAATCTGCAGGACTATGATGTTGCCTTGACGTGCTCCTTGAGGTCCTGCTGGTCATCCAGGACCACCCCCAGGCTCTTTGCAGAGTGAGAGGCAGTCACTGTGGTGCCGCCAGCAGTGATTAAAGCTCCTGCAGTAGGGAGGTCTTGTGATGGATGAACAGCAGCTCAGTCTTTTTGAGGCTGAGCTTCAGGTGATGGCTGGCCAACCAAGTTGAGATGTCAGCCAGGTTGGAAGATATTCTCTCATTAACCATAATCGAAGAGGGAGGGAAAGAGAAGAGCTGTGTATCATCAGCATAGCAGTGATAAGAGAAGCCATGTAAATTAATGACCGAACCAAGAGATTTGGTATAAATGGAGAACAGCAGAGGCCCCAGTACAGATCCCTGTTGGCCTCCTGTGAAAAGGGGATGAGGTGCAGAGACAAACCCCATCCAGGTGACCTGGTAGGACCTATCTGAAAGATAGGAAGCAAACTAAGACAGGGCAGTTCCAGAAATGGCTATCTCAGCCAAGGTGGAGATGAGTAGTTTGTGGTCAACCGTGTCGAATGCTTCAGACAGTTCTAGTAGGATCAGGCAGTGGCAAGTGCCTCCCTCACAGCCAGGAAGGCAGTCTCTGTTGAGTGCTCGGATCAAAAGCCAGACTGGTAAAGGTCAAACAGGTTAACCAGCATTTATTACAGTAAAGAGGACAAAGTTATTACATGAAGGACAACGTTATTAGATTAACTATTTTTATTATATTAAGTTTTGTTACACTTGTTCATGTGACTCTGGTTTGTTTGCTTTTTACCTTAAATAAGCAATTGCCCTGCATTCAAATGTGAAATCAATCAGTTTCTGTCAGGACCACTGTCATCAAAGTAGATCTTATCTCATAAAAAACACATTTTCAACGTACAAAAATGCCAAGTTACTCACACATACAAGACATACACCGTCTATAACTCATTCATTCAGACTGCCAAAATCCAGGCCTGCCATTAAAAGTTTTGATATCAAAATGACGCCAAGTTACGGTGCTACAAACAATATAGGCTATCTTGCCTCACCGAAATTAAATAAGATGTATTCCAAAGCAATGCTACCCAATATTTCCTCACTTCTTTCAAATCACTTGGCCCTGTGTGTATAAGCATGCAGTACATGGACAGGCCAAACATATTCTCACAGTCAAGATTGATTGAATAGGCGTCTATATGTCCAATTTGTATTGGTATGTATGTATTTCGCTGCCCAGCCTTTCTGTTGCGTGAATGATTGTATGTTTCTTGGTATAAATGTCTGTTCGTAAATGTGAATGTAACATGCTGCGAGGGAAATGTCCCCATGGGGATAAAGAAGTTCTCTATGTATGTATGTACAATATGTATTTGACATGAAGCATTTATTGTGTTGGAAAACATGGGAGCCACAGTTTACCCTTCTGAGGTGTCTCACATTGTAGTGGGCCAGGTGCAGATAACATTGATTGTTTACCACCACACCTAGTTAAATTGACCTTTTAATCACACCCTTTGTGCTACATCCTCTACCCCCTTGCCCAGTCAAATTGTCTCCCTTTTATATCTTCTACCCCCAACATCAGTCCAATTCCCCCACACCTTGTTTCTTCCCCCCAATGTCTGATTACCCCCCCCCCCCCCCCCCTTCTCCGTGATGTGTTTAAGATAACCATTTGGCCCTTTGTTTCCTTGAAGGAACAGGGTATAAGTATTCACTGTCTCCATCTTTTGTTGGTTCTTTGTTTATCTGTACTTGGGTAACAGACCCACTAGTTCCTTTGCTACATTAAACGACCTATTTTGAAACAAAGACGTGCCTGCATTTATTTTTCTACTTACAAAAGTACGGCGGAATAAATTGAACTCTTAAAAATTCCACATATTGTACGTAGCAATTATACAATAACTTGTACATTTACTCAAATTCAGTTCAGAAGCAAGTACAAACATATGTTTCCTGGAGAAATATGCTTCCTGCAGTTACTCAGCAGCAGTTTTCTACATGAATTTCAATGTGTTCCATGAGGCAATTCAAAATATTTGACTCTTTGATCTGACACTAAGTTTGCATGACATTGTAAAATGCTAAGATTACAAAACACAGGGCCAAGTGACTTGAAAGAATTGAGGAAATATTGGGTAGCATTGCTTTGAAATACATCTTATGTCATTTCGGTGAGGCAAGATAGCCTATATTGTTTGTAGTACCGTAACTTGGCGTCATTTGGATATCAATACTTTAATGGCAGGCCTGGATTTTGGCAGTCTGAATGAATGAGTTATAGACGGTGTATGTCTTGTATGTGTGAGTAACTTGGCATTTTTGTACGTTGAAAACGTGTTTTTTATGAGATATCATTTCTTTTTGCAAAGCGTTTTATTATGAGAGGGGGAAATGCGAAGTGACCCTGTAAGTAACGGTTGTGGATTATGGCTTTCCTTGTGTAAATTTGTACGGTTGATGAGCGTGTACGGTTTAGCAGTTTCGGTTTGCTATATATGTAAAACAGTGGCTGTGACAAAGGGTGCGGTGGCGTATAAGTGTAAACGCATCAGAAACGCAGGTGAAATATGGCCAGTGTATGTACTCACGGATTTGACGGCCATCCAACGAGCCTTGATTGACAAAAGAATCAGCAAGCCCGTAGAATTAGAGCTCCCTAGGTCGCAACTTGTGTACCCTTCTGTCTTGCTCCATTGTCTGTTATTTCTTGGAGATGCACTTTTAGTGTTTGTAAGGTTTATAAGGCATTTTGATAGGCTTATCTGCAGGTGGGAATCCTCTTCGCTGTTTTGCTAAGCTAGAACCGGAAAACATGATAGTGGAGAATAGGAGCAGACGCATATGTCCCAGCAGGCTTTGCATATGAGAAAATGACAACAGTGTGAGAGAAATTAGGATGAAATTATGAAATTGCGTAGTTGAAACAATATGTGTTTAACAGAATGGGCATGTAGGTGAAGGTTGACATGATCACAGAGTGTAGTGCGAAGTAAATGGAGTGACCACGAGCGAGCTTAGTTTCCTTTTCGAACGGTATATATAACAGTCGCTATAAAGCATTAGCTGTTAAAGTGGAGAGTTAAGTAATGCGTGAAATCTATTGCACTGATTTGCTTTTCTCATGTTCAGTACTAGTAGTTATAATTATGAGTGAGTCATAATTTTAAATGTAATGTTTTAATGGGGGGTTGCAGAACGTACATACGTAGTTATTGTTTGTATGTGGCTAGATAGAGAACAGGGCGAGGTAACATGAATGTAGAAACATGGCGTTTGCTGATAAGAAGGTTTTGTACGGTAGCCAAGTGAAGAAATATAGTTAGTAGAAATGGCACAGTGGTGAACTGGTGTAACTTTTTAATAAAAGGAGTACATTTGCCGTGATGAAATGCATATGGGTGGCCGTGAGTGAGTTTTGGTAAAGCAAATATAAGCGTAAGAAAACGTTCTTCTGCCTGAGGGTGAGGCGGGATTCAATCCTTCAACCGGAGGTTTACCAGTCTGTGACTTTGTTAATGCAACACCATGACATAGCTATGCAACGCGTGAAATATCATTAGCAAACCTGTCCGTGGTTTTAACGAACACAGGCGAGTAAGCACAGAAGAGCTCCCGTTGAATCCATATGGCTTTGCAATATTGTAGCCGGTTAATAACTGAACATGCAGACGGTACGTCATAATGCAGTGTATACGTTCGGTGAACGACGGGTAGATATGGTGCAAAAGCAATAATTGAGAAGTAGTAGACAATTATTAGTGAGGGTAAAAGCAGGTTGAAGAAACGCGGTCCTAGCTGGGCTTGAACCTGAGACCCTATGATCCCAAGACTGTAACCTTGCCCATTAGGCCACAGGCAGAGTAGCTGTTTGAACTGGAAATGTTTCAGAGTAAAAAGGTATGGGTATTTTGCGTGTGTATGCGAGTTTTTGATTGGGTCGTGTAGGTGAAGATTTGGCTGGTGTCGGTAAAATGTCCAATGACATGTTGTTAGGGGGATAGGCGGCAGGAAAAATAAGAATGAGAAGAAGAAGAAGAAGAAGAAGAAAGAGAAGAAGAAGAAGGAGAAAATGCAAAATCCGCTTAGTTTGGGGCTTTATTGTGTGGACATGTGAAGTTGTTTATGAAATCTGTCTGTTGAAATGGGGTCAGAATGTACAGAATTTAATGTTTTTAAGGGCTGAGTGTCTGTGGCTGTTGTGGTTATTTCTGTGGGGAACCCTGAAAAGTGCCAAACTTTCGGTGCTGTATAGGTATAGGGCATGCCCCCGCCAAGGCGTAACTTGGCGGGATGGCATACCTGCCATCCCAATTGACAATAAAGGCAATACAGTTGTTTGGCGGTATGGCTCTGTTCTGGAGCTCTCCCGCCAACCACGCAGCCCGCGTGGATAAGGCCGGGAGGCCAGCAGCCAAACCCCCCTCTAGGGGTACGCACAGAACAGATCCAGCAGCAAAGCAAGTTCTTAACACATAGGGATGGAGAAATGCAATTTCTTAACACATAGGAATGGAGAAATGCAAATTCATGACACATAAGGATGGAGCTGGGGTGGTGGAGGCGATTTACAAAGCAACATGCAGCAGCTTGCATGCAGGAGGAGCAGCCGAATGAGTAGAGGGAGGCTGTTTAAGTAGACCGCCCTGTTAGGTGAATGTACTGTGATAGGCGAACATCACTCAGCTGAGCCATCAGCTGATTCAGCCAGAGCGCTTGACTCTCGTGGCCTGCCAGAACTACGCGATGCTCCATATTTGCCAGAAAAATAAGCTAAAATTCCCTGTTTTGCATGAGGGTACAGCCATCTTGGAACAACCTAGTTCCTCTCATAGCGATCTGGTTGGGCTTGCCCCTGGGTCGACGGTACTGCTCCCCCCGGTCCCGGATGGTCAGGCGGAGAGTAACGTTTGTGCCTGAGGACATCAGGCTGATTCCTGATCACCTCTCCCCTGTACTCTCTGAGCCTGAATGGCACAAGTGAATTTGTACATGTGCATGTGTTTTTACATGTACATATATACTCCATAACTTTTTATTGCACTTTTTTTACTGCATTTTTAAAAAATTTGTTTATTTGAATTTCAGTTGTATGTGATGTCAGGTCATTGAGTATATTATCTCCCATCTGTTTTTGATGTTGATTGACAATATGCCCAGAAATTAATTGTTCCTCGGGAATAAATAAAGTTTACTGAATTGAACATCATTGGCATTAGTTGTGGCTGCACAATTCTTATTGCTAGATGGCTGACTTGATAAGCTCAACAATGAATTGGGAGGAAAGAAACGAAACAGAAAAAAGGAACAATGAGTCCTGTTGTATTGCCCCAGGGTGCTCACGTGAGTCTTGCTACACAATACCTATTCATTTTCACTAACTGCCTCTGACGAGACCGCAACCACTGAGCTGCTGACTGCTCTGAAATGGAAGAGTCCACCTGTGGGACGGGGCGACAGGTCTGCAGTGATGCTTTGTTCTTCAGACCGAAAACCGACTGAAGCCAGACGCTGTGGTTGGGCGGGAGGGCAAAATTAGCAATTAACTTATCTACAGTATGTCAGATATCAAGTGTTTATATTATTGGCCTCAGAGAGAGAAACAGTGATCTGGATACAATGTTGGCTTGAAGAATGCTGCCTACCCTCCCCTCCACAAACATTAAAGGAAACGTCCTTTACGCCACTCTGATACCCTAATCTAGGCAGGCGATCTATGGGTCCCACATCCTGCAGTGTCGGGAGAGACAAACCAGAAGACAAAGCTATTTATGAGGCCAGAGGCCCAGTGTGGCTACAGGACAAATAAAGATCCGGTTCTGTTTGATCTTAAGTTTCAATGCAATTTGTGGCATTTAATTGAAATCATTGATTGGAAAATCTTTATGTCTATGTTAGAAGAAGAAGAAGTAAACTTCCATGCTTTTTATAGGTATGCAATAGCTGAACACTATTACCTCTTATACTACCTATTATATTCCTGTTTGGTCTTGTTAGAAAGGGACTAAATTCATGAATAGTTTGGTAATAATTCATGAATATTTAGCCCTGCTTTCAACAACATAAGGTCACTTTAATGTAATAAGTACACTGTCAGCTTTTAGATAGACCAGTCCTTGTGTCAAATGAGCCTGCCTCCCAATTTTCAGTAATAATTGTTAAATGAAGTCATGTAAAATACATTTTATATGTAGGTTAAGGGAGAGGTTCTTGCACGCAATACCACTTGTGTTCAGTATTGAGAGTGCTGAACATTTTAACAAGGGCATTGACTGAAAATACTTGTCTGAGGGTGGCACGGTGCTGCATTTGGTAGCACTGTGACCTCACAGCAAGAAGGTTCTGGGTTCAACTCCGGTGTCACACACCGTGACTACCCTGATAGGGACAGAAGAGCTGGACACAGGGAGATTTGGAAATTCCAGATATCTCTAACGTTTTATTGGGGTAGCGAGAGAGAGCGTAATAACAAACAAACACAAACGAAAAACCTTCGCTCATCACCCTCACGGGATCTGGGCAAAAACAATAAACTAAAATAACAAAGACAAAATAAATGAAATTATATGAGCGCTTTTCAGCCTTTTCTCTGGTCTGTACGTGCTCTCTCTCACCATCGTGGGGGATCCCAGTCTCAGACGCCTACTGTGGAAAGAAGCACACTTTAAAATCCGGGACTGATTCGTAACATCATCCAGGTGTGTGTCTGCTTAACCAGTAGGTGTGGTCCTCTAGTTGCCCTGAATTCCTCCCGCAAACCGAGCCCTGCCACATCCGGCCTGGGCCTTTCTGTGTGGAGAATGGCCTTTATTTTGCATGTTCTCCCCGTGTCCACGTGGGTTTCCTCCGGGTACTCCGGTTTCCTCCTACAGTCCAAAGACATGCAGGTAGGCTAACTGAAGACAGTAAAGTTCCCATAGGTATGAGTGTGTGAGTGCATGGTGTGTGTGTCCTGCGATAGATTGGCAGCCTGTCTGGCCCAATGCACACTGGGATAGGATCCAGCACCCCTCGCGACCTTGCCCAGGATAAGCAGGTATAGATAATCGATGGATGATGGATGGATGTCGGTTGTCCGACAGTGCTTCCTGGAGTTTTACTTCCAATATTGAAATAGAGTGATCTTTGTCTGATGTTACGTGTGCATGTAAATACACTGCTGTCTGAGTTTTAATCACAATATAGACCACTGCTGGGTCCGTACAGCCTGCTCACTGCTTATTTCTGTATTTTAATGTATAAACACAGCGTGCAGATGTTCCTCTATCATACAGTACTGCACTGCTGTCCTACTCTCCCTGGGAGTATCGGGGCTCCCCCACTCCCTGCCCACTGATCCCTTAGCAGTGTGCAGCACCAGGGGGTCCTGAGACGGCCTCAGCACAGGGGCTCAGCTGATCCCTTAGCAGTGTGCAGCACCAGGGGGTCCTGAGACGGCCTCAGCACAGGGGCTCAGCTGATCCCTTAACAGTTTCTGGGGGCAGTTCTGGAGATAAAATAAAATAAAAAATTTCTTCAGATGCCACTTTTTTTAGTTTTATTTTAAATATTCATTAGGGGTGCCAATAATTTTGACCTCTAAGCATTTGAGAAAACTGCTATTACTCAAAAGTTTTTTTTAAAGAATATTTTTTTTATCATACTGAAAGTAAGTAGTTTCTCCAAATGTTTGAGCGGACAATTTGCATCAATGGGTATATTGATTGTCTTACACAATAATTTTTGCTAATTTTCATAAAGAGTGCCAGTAATTCCTGAGTTGAATGTATAAACTCTTCTTTGCAGACTGAACAGCTGTGTCCTCACACAGAAGTCCTGTAATATTGTGGCCTCAGCTCTCCAGTCATCAAACTCACCCCTGAGAGATCTGGACCTCAGCTACAATAACCTGGGAGATTCAGGATTGGAACTGCTCTGTGCTGGACTGAAGAGTCCAAACTGTAAACTGCAGAGACTGGGGTGAGTAGTGCTGTGTACTGTGTGACTTTAAATTGGTAGAATTTGTGATTATGTGTGTAAGAGTGTGAATTTTATCATGGGGTGGAAAAAACTTCACTAATATATAGAACCTGTAACCAGAATGTATATGTGTGAATACGATTTAGCGTATAAGCACATTAACAGGGGTGTGCTCATATGAAATAATGGGCAGCGAGACATTGTACCCTGGACAGACTATCTACTGCTGCCAGGCATTCGTTCAAGTGTTCTGTGACATCTAGACCTTCAATCATAGGAATCCAGGAATCTAAAAATAACGACTAATTAAGGCTTACCCCATCTGGGTGAAGAGTCTAATCTAAATCAAAATATCCCAGGGCATGACCTCTGCATTATTTTATTGAATGACATTCAGATCCATCCATCCATCTGACTCTAACAGCGACCGCAGAGTAGCTGCACATCCTGCTAGTGAAACTAAAAATATGCCCAGTGAGTAATCCAGATAAGGTATTACCTCAAAACTTTAAGTTACTGTCGTAACCCCAGTTCTCTGATACACAGAGTGGAGAGATCCACCTATGGGAAATGACAACCGGTCATGACTTGTGTAGAAGCATCCAATTGCACCAAGTCTGGCTCTGACAGACAGTAGCGTGCCCAATGCTAAAGGAGGCTACCGCCCTCCTGGAACAGCACATAGGACCCTGCAGTGTTACTACTCCTCAGTGAACGTATTCACTTCACATGACTGGCAGGCAGGGCAGTCTTGGTGGATCTCTCCACCAGTTCTCTTTCATCATGTCGTGTTTGAGATCCACCAACGGGGAGATATGGACAACTCCCAGATTGCCCTATGCTCACAGCTGTGGCTCGATTGCTTGAGCCTGACATGCACTTCCTGTTTGTGGCAGAGAGAGAGGAAGGAGTCTTGTGGAGTTTGGAAAAGTTTGTTACAGGATTGTATTGTGCTTTGAATTGTGTATTTGTTATTTCATTTTAGTTTTTAAAACCCATATTAAAAGTAAAGTAAGATTGTTTTGTTCCTAAGGTGAAAGTCTTTGTTGCCATCAGGGGACAGGGAGGGAATTTTCCACTTTTTTTCCTCCGTTAAGCACTCAGCTAGCAAACTAGTCGTTACCTAATTTGGCCACCGTCTTGCCGACGGGAGGTTTTTTGGTTGTTTGCTTTCCTAGGAGCAAAATTTAACTGTTGTTAGATAGTTTGCCTTTATTGTTATGTACTAATGTTAGCAGTAGTTTATTATAATCTGGTTCTGGATGAATTTTGGTTTTATTTTGCCCTGAGATATATGAATAAAATATTACCTAGTACATGGGTTCCTTCAGTTATTGCTATTTAGTAATTGCTATTTAGTAGAAGTTAAGTTAGTTCATTTAACCCAATTAATTCTGCACCTGATCTTTCTTATTTAAACACTTAATATTAGTTAGTTTAAAGTGCCTCATTTTTCTAGTTTAAAGTGGCTCCCCAGTTTCTGCTGCTAGTTGTCTGGAGCCACTTAAAGCGTTTTTAAGTTGTGGTCTTGGTGTCTCCGTCTCAGCAGGTAGGAGATCTCCTAGAGCGTACAGGCAAACTCCTTGAGTTCTGTATGTAGAACGAGGGGCCATGAATAGAAATTAGCTAAATATCAGTCACTGTGTGGAATGGCCTGCCAGGTCATGTAGTAGGGGCAAAAACTCAGGGGATTTTTAAGACTAGGCTTGATACAGTGTTAGATGCTGTCTAGTCTGTAGGTAATCAGAGCACTAGGTACAATTTAGTTTGAAAATTGGCAAGCACTGTTGGGCTGAATGGCCTGTTCTCAGCGTATGTTATGTTATGTTGTTATGTTATATTTTGTTAGTTGAGACGCTGTCAGGTCTTGGGAATGAAATCTGTTGGGAATCTTCTCCTTTTGTGGAACCATGTTGGGACCAGTGATGTAACACACTGATGACCACTTTCCAGTTGAAAAGGTTTTATTACGATGCACAAAGGGAGACTCGCCACCAGAGGGGTAGTAACGCGTTATATTTACTCCGTTACATTTACTCCGTTACATTTACTTAAGTAACTTTTTGAATAAATTGTACTTGTAAGAGTATTTTTTATGCAACATACTTTTCACTTTTACTCGAGTATATTTGCGAAGAAAAAATGTTACTTTTACTCCGTTATATTCGGCTACATTCCGCTCGTTACTTTTATTTTTTACCCATTTTTTTTATTCAATGCACATTCTGTTTGTTTCATTCTCTCAGAGAGACTTCAGCCAAAGAGGCTGACTGGTCTTTGCTTTGGCTCTGTCACAGCCCCAAATGACTCCGTTTCACCAATCAAACGTAGCCAGTCACAGCACACAGAAGGATGAGTGGGCGACAACAATGGCTGAAACAACGGCGTGTGATTCATAGGTGGCAGAACACCCCTGGCCTCAAGTTCAAACTATGTTTTACTTATAGACTACCAAAAACAGTAGTTACATTATGCGCTGCCTTCTTTGTCTGCCTAGAAATGTGGACATTTCAGCCTACAAGAACTCAACTTTGAACTTGAGAAAATATGTGGCGGTAAGTTGTAGGTTAGTTTTGGCTGTGGATAGCTAACTATTTGACTGAATGGTCATTTATTGTCTTGCACAATCCGTTTGTGAAATATACGCGCATTTGCCTCGGTACCTTCCAAAATAGCTGTGCCTAATACCACACACCTTGTTTACGGCGTTGTCGCCCTTTTTAGTATAGTCTGGCTTGATTGACAATTCATTTATTCAGTAGGTGAGAGTATAAGCTTTCTAACGATGTAGGCTATAACATGTCTAATTTTGCTTTTGGAATAGCGTTTTTTAGGTCAGCGTAACCAAAATTTTTCTCATCATCGCATTCACTTATGCATTCACTCACGAAACGTGGTCAACTATTATTCATAATTTCTTGGGAAATACTATTATTATTGAGGACTTCTGGGCATAGCTAAGCCGCATGTTTGCTGATAGACCTAGCTGACATCGTTTTCTGGAGCAAAACAGAAGCGGATTGAACTGTATTGTTGATTTACTGTCTCTGTCTCCATCTACTGAACACAGATAAGATTTCATCATTGCTATGTAAGTAGGCTATTATTGTTCAAAATACTTCGGTTATATACGTTATTTTTGAAATTGAGTGTGTTTAAATAGGTTACTGGTATTAATGTGGATATTTCACACTGTAATGTAAGCGTTAGTTAGTAGTGTAATAGTTTTTGTGAAGCATGCAACAGTCATGACGTGAGCGCTGGAACATTGCATAGCATTGCATAGCATACATAAAGTTTGTTTACGCTAAACCGGAAGTTCTGCACATATTCCGCGCAAGGCATTATGGGACTTTGGAATATTGTGGATAAGTGCATCATAAGGTACAATAATGGTGCGACTGTCAGGGTTCTGTGTTTTCCCCCTGTTCTTTCCTTGTTGGGCCGCCAGATGGCGGCACTTCCGTTTTGTGTCCTGTTTAATTGCTTTATTGTTTTTCATTAGCCAATTATTGTTAGCTGGTTGTCTCGTTTGCCCTTCCCTCTCTGTGGCCTAATTGTTCATTGTGCCCTCCTGTGTCTCGTCTGTCATGTCTATTTAAGTTTCCCTTCCCCTTGACTCAGGGGCTGGATCCTTGCTCTTTGTTGGTTTGTTAGTTTGTCGGTTTGTTGCCTGTTTCCCTGCCTGCTTCTTGCCTGCCTGTTCCCTGTTCCTTGCCTGTTCTGCTCTTTGTATTTTTGTTTCCCTGTGTTTTTGAAGTCTTTCTTTGTGTTTAGCTAAAGTTGCCCTGCGAGGCTTTTTGTTCCCTTTGTTCCCCTGTTTAAGTAAAGTTTTGTTCTTATCATTTGGAGTTTTGTGTTTTCACTCTGCGTTTGGGTCCTAACCCCCCGCAACCGTGACAGCGACAAAGCATTATGTTTTCCACATATGAAGTTTCTGTTTGAATTTGAGCAGGCTCCTCTTTGTTGTGATGATGAGTCTATTTTAATGGATAAATCCCCTGTAGCCTCATTGATATTTTTTCTGTCAACGGAGGGTTCACCCCAACAAACTGATGAGGTATATAGACTTAATAGAGTACAACAGAAAGCGAAAATCCTCCTCTTCTGACGAACCTCCTGTGTATTGTTTTATTTAAAGGGATATGATTTAGGCCATATTTGAATTTGCACATGGCTATTTTATATTTTGTTTATTTCTATTGGACAAGCATTTACAATTTTATATTTTGGACATTTGGATTTTTACCTTCATCTTGCTCTGCTTATTTCAACATTAAATCAGATTATATGAAGTAACTCAGTACTTGAGTAGTCTTTTCACAAGATACTTTCTTACTCTTACTCAAGTAATTATTTGGATGACTACTTTTACTTCTACTTGAGTCATTATTATTTTAAAGTAACACTACTTTTACTTGAGTACAGTTTTTTGGCTACTCTACCCACCTCTGCTCACCACGGTGCCTCAACAAGCGCTCTGTCTGCATCTCAACGAGACAGCCACAAGTGAGGGTTTAACTATTCTGGTCAGTGATTATTGCCAAATGAGAACATTCCCAGGAAGGAATAAACATTGCACCAAACTCCCCGGGGGCCACCCATTTGATCTGCAGGTGTTGTATTACCTTACAATGATTGAACTCTATATGTGGCCATCTGTCGCTAACAGTGGGAAGTTGTTGCAGAGTGTGTGTTGGCGTGTGTGAATGTGAATGGGGAGGGTGTTGTCTGGCACATCTTGTGTAGAGCAGTACTAAAGACATTCCACTGCCCAAAGCTATAGCCAGGGTACAGGAACAATGTGAAGTACTGAAACCCATAGCAGATGAGGAGAGATGTGTTCACCTCACACAGAGCTCACCCCCAGAATTGAGTGGGCTACTGGCCTCCTGGTGACGTTCAGGCGGTAGAACCTCGCTAAAGTATCTGGAGAAACCCAGCCTGCCGCTGAATAAATTTCCTGTGAGGAGACCCCATGGAATAGGGCCCACGGTGCAGCCATGCCCCTTGTATAATGAGCGTGTGGAGAACACACACAGGACACAGCATATGCAGCCCATGCTGCTGTTCAGAGGAGAAAGGTGGTGGGTGAAAAGCGACAAGCTCCAACACCTCACATGTGAAAGCTGGGAAGCTTGAGGCATAAAGGCTGGATTGGGCTTAGGAAAAACCGTATCCATTTTAGGGGAGAATATTGTGCACAAGAGTTGCACTGAGAGCACATGGAGGTCACTGACTCACTTATCTGAGGCTAGTGCAAGCATCAACGCTGTCTGGAGAGACAATAATTTGAATCTAAATAAGCTCAAACGGCCTTACAGAGCCTTTAGCACCTGTGATAAATCTCAAGCTTTTTAGCAACAGGCAGAGAACAGTGAGCCCCCTTCATGAACCTTTGAATGAAGGTGCTGCCTCACTGCATGGTCTTTCAACCAAACATGACAAGCAGTGATAGCTGCTAGGTAGACCTTAATGGTAGGAAAGTATTTCTCTTTATCCATAAGGTTCTGTGAAAATCACAGCACGTCAGAAACAGAGCACTGGTAAGGCACTGACTGACGAGAGGCACACCATCTTTCTAACACCTGACACTTATTGTCATAAAGTGACCTGGTAGAGGGCGCTCTCGTGCTCTGGATGGTTGCAGTCACGCGAGGGGGAAGCCCTAATGCGTTGAGGTTATGCCTCTCACAGGCCAAGCCCATAGAGCTACTCGCTCAGGGCAGGGGTGTTGTATTTCCCCGTTCACCTGAGACAGGAGGTCCGTGCGTAGTGGGAGCGTGCATGGCTGTACATAAAGGAGAGGGATAATCACTGCAGTAACATTTCCCCAATGTGGGGATGGAGACACCATTCCCCATACAGTGGGTTTCTCCTTGACAGCAGATCAGCGCTCGTGTTCAGAATTCCTGGAACATCAATGAATCAATCAAATTTAATTTGTATAGCGTATTTCACAGTAATTGTCACAATACTTTTCACAAGCGACCCTGGCCTAGACCCCCACAGGAGCAAGCCTAAAGCAACATGGGTCACGCGTAACCACAGAAAGTGACGGCTGCTCCAGACCAACGGTCTGTGGGCTAGACCATGGAGCTGGAGGGAGCGCATGCCACCTTGGTGATTGACATATGATACTGCAGTCATTATCACAGCGTACAAGCACATGATGTTGCCTTAGACGGGGAAGAAAACATCTGAGAGCTGTCCATATAGTTAATAGCTAAAAGAAAATTGATTCACCATGTGACCCTCCTGAGACCCCCCACCCCTGACAGGGATGTGTGTGTCCATATGAAAACGATCCTGAGAGGGGTTCCCTGAGTGTACGGTAAGAGTCTGTGTTTTCCCAGTGACACAGAGTTACAGAGCGCTTGTGTGTCACCGTGAGACGGCGATGGAGATCGCGCACAGGGCTAAGGTGGAGGGATGAAATCCACCTCATAAAGCCCCTCATTCTTAACAGCCCCAGTGACAAAGACTGAGAGGCTGACACCATCAGCTCCTGTAGTCTGAGACATGTGTGATACTGCACTCTTGAGCCTGGTTTGAACTGAGAGAGACATACTCTGAGAGATAAAATGCAGTCTGCTGATAGACAAGTTCACATGGATACAGAGTATAAATCCACTCCCAAGAACGTTTCACTCCGGGATGGGGAGAGATTACTCTTGGGGAGGTTTACTCTGAAACCAAGAGACAACAGATGTGTCAGAACTCTCTGAGTGTCCTGCAGAACTCTGGGTTTTGAATTGGCAATAATCAGCCAATCGTCTGTGTTAGTCAGTATTCTGAGCCTCATTAGTCTCAATGGAGCCAGACCCACCTCAATGGAGCCAGACCCACCGCTACACAAAGACAGAACACCCGTGGACTCAGGGAAAGACCGAATAGTAGAACTGTGTATTTTGTGTGAGGGGGATAAATGCTTACATGGAAGAAGGCATCTTTCAGATTTACTGATGTGAAATAGTGATGTTACGTTAATCAATTAACTGTTAATTCTTCATAAGAATGTTGATTGATGAATTTCTATAGAATAAACAGTTGAATTTCAATAAACCATTTCAATGAATAACCTAATGTTGGTGATTAGATTTCAAATTAAAGAGACGTTTCTAAAATGTTAAATTAGAGAGTCACGGTTCCCTTGACTGGCAGCGTTAGTGAAACGTTATTGGTCCATTCCTGGAACATCAGTGCCATCTGAGCACGTCTTCTCAGCTGCTGGTCTCACTTCAGCAGACTGCACACCAGACTGACCCCAAAGCACACAGACATGCTCATACTCCTTAACAAAAATGCTTAAGTATTAAGCTAAGCATATTTTAAGTCATTCTTTTTATAGGCCATGGAGTAGATTTTAATCTAATCAGTTAATCATTATTAATTAATTATTGGGTGTCGACGATTGATTAAAAGAATTGCACAAAATTTTCCAATCTTTCTGACATATTGAACGTGAAAGAGTGCTGTATGTTAACATTTTGAAATTATATTGCCTCAAATGTTTGTTTAACACTGAGATCCAAGAAAGGATGTTGAGAACCGCCCTTCTTTGGGAGCTGGAAATAATGAAAATCAAAACTATGTTGGGTTTGATCTCTGGGAACCACACGTATTTCCCCCTTTCTGTAAGAGGGAAGGAATTTATTCCTCTTAAACATGGGAGTGCTCTCTTGTGTTTCAGAGTAATGGAGAGAAATGGGGGTTTCACTCTGAACTGGAGTCTGTAGCTCTTGGCTATTGTCTGTAGCCCTTGGCTATAGTAGCGCTGCAGTGACCTGTGTGCTCTTCCAGGAGGGCGGTAGCCTCCTTTTGCATTGGACACGCTACTGTCTGTCAGAGCCACACTTGGTGCAACTGGATGATTCTATTAAGGTCTGGACCGGATGTTGTTCCCTAGAGTTGGCTTTCAAACACAAGATGATGAAAGAGAAGTTTATTTATGGCACCAATGCAGTGATTTGTTCGAGCAGAGATGCATACTTCAGTCAGTGTATAAGTAAGCCACGTACTTTGGATGTGCTGTAGGAGAAAGAGTACTTTATCATATGACAAAATATGAGAGTTGCCAATAACAATGAATAGAAGGCTTTAACAGTGTTAAGAGGCAATCATTTTATTTACCAGACATGGCAAGATGGACTGGACACTATGCTATAAGAGAGGAAAGGACATGCACCTGAAAAGATTGTAAGATAAAGAAACGGAACACAAAGAAATTGTGATGCATACCAAAAATGCTTTTTCAGAAAGGACTTTGGATAATGAAGTAAATTGTTTGAGCTTCCCTTAAATGCTATCCAGAGAACATCTCCCACAATCCACACTAGTTTACATTTGACAAAATAAAGTCTGACCTGAACAAGACTCTAGTATCTACCGCCATCCCCAGGAGACCCCCCCCCCCCCCCTACAGGGACAGGAGTGCTGCATGGTAATTATACTGACAGTAAATAAGGGGCATTGTACTACTGGTGTGCCCTAATGATTGAATCTATCATTCATGTATGTGTTGCATGTCCTCCTGCAAGGGTTTACAGTGATGGTCCTTCTAAGGACTGTTTTGTACTTCTGTGTAGTCTGCATAGTTTGCATGATTTGCATTGTGTGCTAAATTTGCAAATCATTTATATGGCATGTTGTACAGGTACAGGTTGTGATTTTCCACCCACTTACAGATACCTTAAATTCCATATCTTTCATATCCTTTAATAAACTTTTATCACATCCATACTGTATGCTATGGGAACGAGGCACAGACGAGGCAGACAGTGCTGGCAACATGCCTGTAGAGGACTCTTATTGTGACAGCTGTATCACAATGAATGAAGACGGGAAAAGTGAAACACGAAAGACGAGGTGAAAGACTACTCAAAGAGAGAGATCAGGCTACTCAAATGTTGGGGGAAGAAAAAGTGCTAGGGAAGTGCAGGTGGGTCCAAAATTCAGGCCACGAGGAGGGGCACGTCCGAGTCTGCCACAAAAAAAAAAAAAAAAACGAGAATCAGAGACTCTGTTAGTCACTCAGTGAGGGGAAAGCCAGCACACCCCTGGAGTGAGACCATGAGGCCTATATAGGGCCAGCAGCTACTCAGGCAATGGGGAAAGTGGTGTGGATAAAGCACTGGTATGCTGCCGGTGGCCTGATTATGTCTCAGGTCCAGGTCTGAGTGTGGAGTGGAGGTGCTGAAACTCAGCCCTGTCCCTCCGGCGCTGTCCAGGTCTGAGTGTGGAGTGGAGGTGCTGAAACTCAGCCCTGTCCCTCCGGCGCTGTCCTTGGTGCTGCAGGCTGGCCGGTGAGACACAGGTGAAGTGGAGCAGAGTGGTGGCTGATGGCAGGGAGGTGCGGGGCTCCAGAGGCCCTCACCACAATACATATATATAAGCATGTGCATTACTTCCTCTTACAGTGAATCTGCCTTTAGCTGTGTGTTAGCTTGCAGTGCTGTGGGAAGTTTGTCACAGAAAACCAAAAGTAAAGAAGCAAAATCACTGTCCACTCTGAAAAATGTGTGTTGCCTTTTACATCTTTACTTTTGGTGGTGGCCAAACATCCTTCAGCACTGAAAACTAACTCACTGTCCACTCTGAAAGATGGCAGCTGCACGTCTAATATGGGATGGGAGGGTTAAGCCCAGAGAACAGATCATAGAAAAGGTAGATGAGCCCTTTGCCCCAATTCAGAGAACTTACAGTATAAGAAAAGGGAACATTTGGGTCAGAATTACATCTCTAGAGCTGTCAGAGTTCAGTCCAGCAGGATGTTTAATTTTCAGCTGAAAAATACTGCAGTTGTCGAGTGTAACACAGACATCTTCCTCAGAGCATCATCAAACTTAAAATACTCAGTTTCACTCTTCAGCGCTGAACACTGTCATTGGCACATTTCCCATATTAGATACATGCTTCATGTCTTTCCCAATAAACTCGATCCTCCTCATTAATGTCGAATCTGAAAGCTGCAGTGCATGTATTTGCTTTATTATTGCGTCCTTATTGGTGAAGTTACGGTACATTTTCTCAGCTGAGGTCAAAAAGCATTGTTTAATAATTTCAGCGTCCGTGAAAGCCTTTTTATACCTAGCTAAAATCCATGTGATCTCATAAGTGGCTTTGGTCAATTTCTTGGCAACCGAGAGTGAGCTCACCATCATTTTTTGCTGCTCACTCAGTGTCTGTGTCAACTGTTTACTTTTATTAGTCCTCAGGTTGCTACCTGGCGGGTACAACATGTTGTACTTGGCGTAAAAAGCACTAAAGTGGCGTTCAAGGTTAGACCGTTAACAATTGGCACTAGTCTTCTGGCAAATTAGGCAGAATGGAGTGGATTCGTATTGCACAAAGAAAAACTCATCAGTCCATGTATCCTGAAATTTTCGGTGTTCGTCCTGAATTGATCGCTCCTTTCTCTTTGCTGGTGCAGCATCGATGTCTTGGGCTTCTCGGCCAAACTGATCTGCATTTTCCCCCGTTCTTTCCTCACGTTGCTCTTTCTCCTCGGGGCTGTTTCTAACTCCATCAGCTAATGAAGAATCACTTATCTCATTCTGCTTTTTTCTGCCGAGACAATATTTGATATATCCTTATGACAAAAGGCATTATGGAATATCTAACTTAGGCTTACGTGCTAAACTTGTAAAACCATTCACAAATGCAAAGCTACGCACATATGCTATACGACTGCCCATGATCTCTCGCTGTTACATAGCCCATGTTCTTTGAGGTATCTTCAGTATGCTGCCATCTGCTGGATAATCCATTTCAATGTGCTAAAACAGGACAATCACGGAACCTATAGAAGTAAGTTATAGCTATATTCTTATTGTTATCAGTGGATCTATATGAGCCGCAAAACAAAGTCTCACGAGCCGCGTAATGAGTAACACTGATCTATGTGTTCTCTGACATTAAGACCATCAGTCATAGGAGGTAAATGTACCGCTCATCCAGGAATTTTGTGATTCATAGACTTCTGCCCTGAAGTTGCAACTTAACCTGTAAAATCAGCAGATGTAAGTGCCAAAACTCACTATCACAGTGATCAATAAAATTAAGGCCTATCTGGGTAGTGAGTAGGGGTGGGCAATATAGACTTAAAATTATATCACGATATTTCATGGTATCGATATAAATGACGATATGAAAATAGTACCATTCAACACTATATTTGGCCACAAGTCACATCAGCGTACAGTCTTGAGAGCCGTGCAAACACAAACATTGATCCAAAAAAGTAAAACTTAATCCTGACCATCATCAAATACTAAACTATACCAATTACGTAGGCTAAAAAATAGAATATGAATTTTATTCATAAATTAAAATTCCAGTGAAAATGCAAACAACAATACTCGCAGGATTCATAATCTAACCCCAGGAAAAACAAATGGAAATGTTGTAAAAATACTTTTCTTCTGTAAAAGTGCAAATAATGTTTAAATAGTGCAAACTTAGCAAGTCTTAAACTATGCTGCAAAACATCAAAACAGTATATAAACACAGTAATGATTCAAATCAAGTACAAGTTTGAAATGTAAACACTGACTTTAATCATAAACTACATACAGCAAATGAAAACGTAAACACTTATACAACCTCTGTTGTACTGTCATGGCACAAATAGTCGTAAAAATAGTGCAAACAGAAAATCAAAAAGTAACAGTCCCAAACATGTATTCAGTTAGGTTACAAGACTGCATAACAGTGCAAAAACAACCTGACAAATTAACAGCAAATTAACAAATAAAATACAAGTTCAATGAAAATGTAAACACTGATATACTCTGAAATTGTAAATAAAATAACTTATGTGGAAATGAGGTTGTGGCTGGAACATGCCACAAATTAGGTAGTGCAAGTTATCACACACATACTACTAAAGCATGTCATTCAGGAAGAGGTAGCTATCAAAAAGAGAACAGGACATCACAGCTTAAGATTTTTGGTTAAGAAGACTATCATATTAACTGTGGCTGGTTTCAGAGCAGACCTTTGGCATGTTACTGTATTTCCCTCAGCACTGAATAGCTTCTCTGAGGCTGTACTCATGGCAGGGATACACAAGTACTTTTTTGCCAAACCACTGATCTGAGGAAAATTCACCTTGTGTAGCTTCCACCATGCGAGGGGATCGCTCTCGCCATCTGCCAGTGGACAAACCAAATAGCTGTTTAATTGAGCCTCAATTTTCTCTGTGTCAGAACGGCTGGTCAGCTCAGCAGCTGGTTTCTTGAAAAAGCTTCCAATACTCTTCCTCTCCCTCTTAGATGCACTTTGGGCTTGTCCTGTAGATCCAGGTGATTTTTCAGGGGCAGCAGTGTCACTTGGCATGACAGAAAGGGATTCCACCTCTCTGACTACTCTGGCTTTGATGACCAGGATCTCTTCTTGACTCGTGCTGAGTGCAGAAGCGTGGATCAAGCATTGTTGCCATGTTGATAAGTTTCTCAATCTCTGGCTCCTTGTACTTGGTGTTCAGATAGTCCAGTATTGAACTTTTAATTGTCTTGGTGAGATCTGTGTCTTCATCTTTCCCCTGTAGCAGCTCACTGTTGAATAGCTGAAGAACAGGCTTCAAGCATGACACAGCGACATAATTTTCAGCAGAGAGAGCATCTGTGAAATCAAGGAGAGGCCCTAGTGCCTTACTCACAGAATCAAAGACATCAATGTCCTGCCATGTAGGCACCAGATGCCTGGTTGACCTATCAGCAGCTAAGACTTGTGTGAGGGCCTTTTCTCATTCAAGCAGTCACTGAATCATCTTTTGCCTTGATCTCCATCGTGTTGGAGATTCCGTCACCAGTTTATGCTGAGGGAGGCCAATTTCTTCTTGAGCATATTTGAGTGCCCGTTGCCTTTTCCAGCTGTGCGAGAATGCACTGACGACCTTTTTACAAACTCCCACAGCTTTGTCAATCCTGGCAGCCCTCATGCTTCTCTCTGCAATAAAACAATGAATGAGAGTTCAGTTAAATATTAATTTAATCATAATCGTAAATACACACAATACATACATGTATAATTACCTCTTGTCTGTGCCATGTGTCTGTATGTGTTAATATCTTTTTTTGTAATGTATTACTTTTCGAGAAGTATAGTTATATGACTGTGGACAACAAAGGAAGTTGTCTCTGAAGAATATTAAAGATTAAGCTCATGCATGCTCAACGTGCATTGGTTTTGGTTTCTTCCAAAAGTTGCTGGATGAAATCGGTTCGTAACAGCAGGTACGCACACACACAGCACTCTGTTGCGCATCAGTGCTGGAGGAGATGTAGGCTACAGCTTAACGGTGTGTTGCTGAAGTGGTTAGTAGAGCATCAATCCCTTTTTCAAACGTGTGAAAATGAAATGCAATTAGTTATAGACACTTAATTGCATTTGAGAAAATATAGGCATAGTTTGCTTTGCAAGATAGTTGGCTAGTACCAGCTAAAGTTAGTAGCCATCCCTCAATCCGGTTGTTTAGCCTTCTGGCTCGCTAGCTAGTCGTGATTTGTGATAACATAGCATGCTATTTAATATTGGTAAAGGAGAGCTGTGTGAATCTCATGACAGTGAACTGATAGTTTTTACCACCACTATCACAGGTTATAGTTAGCAAAACACTGAATTCCATTTGATATCTCCAGGTCAAGATGCAGAGGAAAATCTCGTCATTCTTTAAAAAAACGGCAGAAAGCCCCAGCCCTGTCCTCAGTCAGGAGGTTGATAGTGCAAGAGGTAGTTTATCTTAGGTGAGATTTATAGTTATTATAGCTTTATAGTTATAGATTTATAGTTATTATAGCTATTTTTCCTTCATGGAAATGTATGCAGATTTAATTGTGTGTAGGTTTGGTTACAGGTTATATCTACTTAGGCTAGTGGTGATGTTGGATCTTTAACGGAGGCTGAGCAGTTTGGAAAATAGGTTACTACTACTCAGTCTGAGCTTTTATTGGCAATGGAGCAGATTCTGCTATGTGATGTCAGCACAGACTCATCTGTACTCATGCTGCTTCCTGTGCATTGTGTTTGAAAAAACAGCTATTACCATGTTGGCAGGTTCCTTTCATCTGTGGCTTTATTATCTATGTTCTCTAAATTAATTTGCATTGTGGATATAATCTTTTTATGTGCATTTATGCCCCTTAAAATGTTTGGGTGAAGCAGACCAGATTTAGCTCTTTTTCAGGAAAAGTGGCAGCAGTGTAGAAGTGAGTGAATAAGTGAGTGTCATTTTCAATAACCATAACAGCACAAATAATTGACATGAAAATCTCCAAATAAATATACAGTATTTACCCTAATATTAAGTGGGAGATTACCGAGCTACAAAAACTGATTTAGTGAAGTTTTAAAGTAATCCCCCCAAAGTATTTGAATGTATATGTCAAATTGCAGAAAATTACATCATTATTTTCTTTTTTTTCTGGGGAAGGACCCCCATGCCCCCTACTCTAATTGTGCCCCTCCAGAATTCTGCACGACGCCCCTGCATGCACGCATAGATGCATGCGCGTGTGCGGTCGCAGCTATTGCAGATTCGCGCTTGTTACCTTAAAAAAGGTATGGCCCTGCATTCAAATCTGAAATTGATCTGTATTTGCCAGGAAAAAATCTAAAATTCCCTTTTTTACATGAGGCTGCAGCCATCTTGGATCAAGCTAGTTTGTGACATCATTGGCATTAGTCTCGGCTGTTCAGTTCCTATTGGTAGATGGCTGACTTTCAGTGAGCTCAGCGACAAATCAGGAGGAAAGAAACAAAACAAAAAATGCATAGAGAGTCCTTCTGTATTGCCCCAGGGTGCTCAAATGAGTATTACTACATAATACTTATCATTTTCATGAACTGCCTCTGACGAGACTGCAACCACTGAGCTGCTGACTGCTCTGAAATGGTCCACCTGTGGGACAGGGCGACGGGTCTGCAGTGATGAGATGTTTTTCAGACCACAAACCGACTGAAGCCAGACGCTGTGGTTGGGCGGGAGGGCAAAATTAGCAATGAACTTATCTACAGTATGTCAGATATCAAGTGTTTAGATTATGGCCTCAGAGAGAGAAACAGTGAACTGGATGCAATATTGGCTTGAAGAATGCTGCCTACCATCCCCTCCACGAACATTAAAGGAACATCCTTTACGCCACTCTGATATCCTAATCTAGGCAGGCGATCTATGGGTCCCACCTCCTGCAGAGTTTGTCTCAGGAGAGACAAACCAGAAGACAGAGCTATTTACAGAATGAGCAAAGATCCGGTTCTGTTGGATCTTAAGTTTAAATGCAATCTGTGACATTTTATTGAAATCGTTGTCTGAAAACTTTATGTTTATGTTAGAAGCACAATGTCATGGTTTCAGGGTGCAGTGGCTGGGTGTGGCCACCAGGGGAGCACCCTGAGTCCTGATTGGGCTCAGCTGTTCATCGCCTATTTAACCTGTGACGCGACAGGTTTCATCGCTTCTGTGTCAATATTACTAAGACCAGAGCCAGGTAATAGGACGGTGGGACAAGTGCTCTGTGTGAGCTTTTTGTGTTAGGTTGTTGTCCGGTTTATTCAGCGTGGGTGTGAAGCACAGTTTAGTGCTCTAGGAAAAGGTTCTTTATTATTTTGCAGATCTGCGAGCTGGGGTATTTGGGACGTTGTCTTGGTCTTGTTTTTCTTTTGAGTTTTTCTGAGTTGCACTCAGATTATTTATTTTAGCTGAGTGTTTGTCACTCAGCTGTATTCTCTGTAAAACCCTAAGTCTAAGGGTTTCCCGTTGGAACTTCTGGGACCTTTATTATTTTGTACCAGTGTTTGGGTACTCGGTTAGCGTTTGTCGGATATCGGCTTCGCTAGTATTATTCCTTTGTTTTTTTCCCCTTCCCTCTGTTTAGTCCTTCGGGATTTAGGAGCTACTTGTAGTAGCCTGGTGATACCCTTGTCAGTGTGCCTGTGAACCTCCGAACACTACCCAATCCCCTTTTCACACAAGTAAACTTCCATGCTTTATATTGGTATTCAATAACTTAACTGAATTACGTCCTAATATATTAATGTTTGGTCTTGTTAGAAAGGGATTAAATTCCTAAATATTTTGGTAATAATATAGTTCTTAGCCATACTTTCAACAACATGAGGTCACTTTAATTAATAAGTACACTGTTAGCTTTTATATACGGCAGTCCTCGTCATAAATGAGCACGCCCCCCTTCTACACATGAACTCGGCATTGCCCAAACAGGGCAAACATGCTCAAGCCATGTTGCGTCAAGTGTTTATGATGGCCTCAGGAAAAAAGTTGTGTCCTGTTGCAGTTGGTCTTTATTTTGGTGGTGGTTTCTTGGTTGTGCGTTTTAGTTCATTTCCTTTGTTCCTGTGGCACTGGAAGAGGGGAATATTTTGATAAGGTCTGATTCTTCAGTCTTTCTTTTCTGGTAATCTAAATGTAGCATCTTGTTTGATGTCTTCTGTTTTGTTTTGTAACTTAGATGTAGACCTGATACAGAGTTTGTTTTGGTTTGTCAGTTGATTCCACCAGGTTACTGTTGAATTCATAATTGTCATTTTCAATAATACTTGTTAAATTAAATCACGTAAAATATATTTAATATGTAGGTTAAGTGAGGGGTTTTAGCACGCAATACCACTTGTGTTCAGAATTCAGAGTGCTGAACATTTGAACAAGGGCATTGACCGAAGCACTGGATTCAGAAAATAAACATATTTTTACTTAATTGTTGCTTGCCCGACAGTGCCTCCTGGAGTTTTAAATACACTGCTGTCTGAGCTTTAATCTCAATATGAACTGCCGCTGGGTCCGTACAGCCTTCTTACTGCTTATTCTTGTATTTTAATGTATAAACACAATGTGCAGATTTTCCTCTGTCATACTGTACTGCACTGCTGCCCTGCTCTCCCTGGGAGTATCGGGGCTCCCCCACTCCCTGCCCACTGACCCCTTAGCAGTGTGCAGCACCAGGGGGTCCTGAGACAGCCTCAGCACAGGGGCTCAGCTGATCCCTTAACAGTGTGCAGCACCAGGGCGTCCAGAGATGGCCTCACCACAGGGGCTCAGCTGATCCCTTAGCAGTGTGCAGGATAAGGGGATCCTAACTAGCTGGCTGGTAGCTGTCGGCTGCCTCGCATGAGGAACCGACAACACACAAACCAGATTTGTGTAGGTCAACAACTGTCTCTTCTTAGTTGAAAGCTCTTTGGTTTTTCCCATGGTCATAGATGACAAAGGCATTTTGTGTGTGTGCAACCTCATATTTGCATGCCAGTGATACAAGGAATGGTGAAAGGCAGCTATACAGTTTCTGGGGGCTGAGATCAAATAAAATAAAAAATTTCTTCAGATGCCACTTCCGATGTTTAGTTTTATTATAAATATTCTTTATGGGTACCAATAATTTTGGCCCCTATGCTTTTGAGAAAACTACTATTACTCAGAAGTTTTTTTTAAAAGAATATTTTTAAAATTGTACTGAAAGTAAGTAGTTTCTCCAAATGTTTGAGCAGACAATTTGCATCATTGGATATATTGTTTGTCTTGCACAATAATCTTTGCTAATTTTCGTAAAGAGGGCCAGTAATTCCTGAGTTGAATGTATAAACTCTTCTTTGCAGACTGAACAGCTGTGACCTCACAGAGAAGTCATGTGATATTGTGGCCTCCGCTCTCCAGTCATCAAACTCACCCCTGAGAGATCTGGACCTCAGCTACAATAACCTGGGAGATTCAGGAGTGGAGCTGCTCTGTGCTGGACTGATGAGTCCAAACTGTAAACTACAGAGACTGGGGTGAGTAGTGCTGTGTACTCTGTGACATTAACTAAATAGAATTACTGATTATGGAAATGTAAGGATTTGAATTTTGGACTAATTTCCTGACTCCATTCATGGATGTTTGTGTGAATGTGAGTTTGCATATAAGATTATTGACTGAGGTGTGCTCATGTGAAATGATGAGCAGCTTGACCCTGTATCCTGGAGAGAGAGACTAGCTACTGCTGCCAGGCATTCATCTAAGTGATCTCTGACATTAAGATCTTCAATCCTGGGAGGTAAATATCCTGCTTATCCAGGAATCTAAAACCAACAACTATCCCTGGGATAAACCTAATAAAGATTTACCCCATTTGGGTAGCGAGACTATATAATTATCACAAGGCATGACTTATGTATTATTCTATTAAATGACATTTTTGACCCTAGCAGCTATCCATGAAGAGCTGCATATCCTGCTAGTGAATCTAACAATATGCCCAGTGAGTTCCTCAGTAAGGGTGTTACCCCAAAAACTTTAAGCTGCCTCCTCCCCTGAGGGGAGGGTGGGGTCTGACACATCCCGTGTAGGGAAGTACTAAACACATTGCACTGCCCAAAGCTATAGCCAGGGCCCGGGAACAATGTGAAGTACTAAAACCCATAGCAGATGAGAGGAGATGTGTTCACCTCACACACAGCTCACCCCCAGAACTGAGTGGGCTACTGGCCTCCTGGTGACGTTCAGGCGGTATAGAACCTAGCATGGGCTGAATATTGTGGGTAGAACCCACAATGCAGCCATGCTCCTCATAGAATGAGCCCTCAGGCCCAAGGGGGTGTTTATCCGCTTTGAATCATAGGCCCATTACAAGAGCTTTCACAAGCCAATGAAACAGCCACTGCTTACAGATGCTTTCCCTTTGCAGGCAGGGGCCTAGGTGACTAAGAGTTAGTTGCTCTTTCTAAAAGCCTTTATCTTTTCCATATACGTGTGGAGAACACACAGGACACAGCATATGCAGCCTATGCTGCTCTTCAGAGGAGAAAGGTGGTGGGTGAAAAGCGGCAAGCTCCAACACCTCACATGTGAAAGCTGGGAAGCTTTTAGGCATAAAGGCTGGATCGGGCTTAAGAAAAAGCCTTTTTATATTAGGGGAGAATATTGTGCATGAGAGATGCACTGAGAGTACATGGAGGTCACTGACTCACTTATCTGAGGCTAGTGCGAGCAGCAACGCTGTCTGGAGAGACAGCAATTTTAATCTAATTTATAGACTCAAACGGCCTTAGAGACAGAGCCTCCAGCTCCAGTGATAAATCCCAAGGGGAAATGAGCTTTTTAGCAACAGACAGAGAATAGTGAACCCCCTTCATGAACCTGTGAATGAGGGGGTGCTGCCTCACTGCATGGTCTTTCAACCCAACATGACAAGCAGTGATAGCTGCCAGGTAGACCTTAATGGTAGGAAAGGATTACTCTTCATCCATAAGGTTCTGTGAAAAGCACAGCACTTCATTAACAGAGCTCTGGTAAGGCACTGACTGACGAGAGGCACACCATCTTTCTAACACCTGACAGTTATTGTCATAAAGCGACCTGGTAGAGGGCGCTCTCGTGCTCTGGATGGTTGCAGTCACGTGAGGGGGAAGCCCTAATGTGTTGAGGTTACGCCTCTCACGGGCCAAGCCCATAGAGCTACACGCTCAGGGCAGGGGTGGTGTATTTCCCTGTTCACCTGAGACAGGAGGTCCGCGCGTAGCGGGAGCGTGCATGGCTGTACATAAAGGAGAGGGATAATCTCTGCCAGCCACGGTGATTTCTGCCGCCTGCGTGCGATTAGGATCAGTGTGAAGCTCTGCTCTCACTCTGGCTTGAGTGGGAGAGATGAGAACGAGGGGGGAAAATGCCTCCTAAGTGATCTACAGCTGCACGGCCAAATCTCTGCCATAGCATTTCCTCAATCTGGAGGTGGAGACACCATTCCCTGTACAGTGGGTTTCCCCTGACAGCAGATTCACGCCTGTGTTCTGAATACCTGGAACATGGGTCATCACAGAAAGTGACGGCTGCTCCAGACCAACAGTCTGTGGGCTAGACCATGGAGCCGGAGGGAGCGCATGCCACCTTGGTGATTGACATATGCTACCACAGTCATTATCGCAGCGTACCAGCACATGATGTCCCCTTAGACAGGGAAGAAAATATCTGAGAGTTATCCATATAGTTAGTAGCTCCAGATAATTGATGTAAGCTGAGCGCAGCTGGGTTTCCCACATCCCATTCACCATGCGACCCTCCTGAGTGGCACATCAGCAAGGCAGTGGGAGAGATGACCTAAGTTTAACATCAAACCCCAGGCGGCACAACTACGCATTGTGGTAACCAATCAGATTTGACCTAAAAATCAGTCAAGTAAATTGTCCCCCTTTTCATAATTTAGTTCCACATTCTATAGTTCCACAATGAAGGACTCCCTTTAATTGTCGTAAATCCTGCGCTGCCCTCCTGCAGAGACGCTGACCAGAGGAACGCAGCGTGGAGGAAAGTCTCTGAAGTTGTCGGTGGCTCTGCTGTGTAGACAGTCATTAGTCTATGTACAGTGTAAATTTCACCGAAGATGCAATGCTGCTGACGAGCTAATGGCTAGTCGATATCAGATAAGCTAATGAAGTTTGTCTGCATGAATGCCAATGAATGTATATTCTGTTATAGTGCAAACAATGTTATTTTAAAAATAAAATAAAATAAATGATAGCAGCACAAATGTTTTACCAAAGAAACTGGTGATTTGAACAAGAACGTTTATCGGATAACAGTGAAGCACAGACTGATCTAGTTGTGAGAGAAACGTAGACTAAGTGAAATCAAGGTGACCATAAAACTAATAATATATTAGATGCTTGTTGGTTGTGATCATTTCTACCAGCCACCTAGCTAGCTAACTAGATCTAAATTTGATGACATTAGCTGGCTAATCCAATTCAGATAATGATAAAAACCAATAATCCTACTTCTATTTATAAAGTGCTCTCCCTCCAAAAATTTGAAAACAAGCAGGAATGGATCCTATTTGATATTAAATTTAAATCACAAAATGAATAAGGGAGCCTAGCCTATCATAATAATTCAAATACAATATCTTACATTTTCAGCATTACATTTTTAAATTACATTTATTTGTAATGTAAAAATGTAATGATGAAAATGTAAGATCATTTTAAAAGTTTTTATTCAAACTGGACAATGATATGAAACAACATTAAACCCGATCAACATTTAACAAACACAACTGTCATAAAATAGGTGACACGCCCACAAGCGGCCGATTGTGGGACGCGGGAGCGGTGCCAGGCGGCTTTGCCAGAATCAGTGTGGCTTCACCGTAACAGCCCCAGTGGCAAAACCTGAGAGGCTGACACCATCAGCCCCTGTAGTCTGTGGCATGTGTGATACTGCACTCTTGAGTCTGGTTTGAACTAAGAGAGGCATACCCCTGAGAGTCTGCTGATAGACATGGATACAGAGTATAAATCCAGTCCCAAGAAAGTTACACTCCAGGGTGGGGAGAGATTGCTCTTGGGGAGGTTTACTCTAAAACCAAGAGACAACACATGCAGCAGAACTCGCTGAGTGTCCTACACAACTTGAATTGGCAATGATCAGCCAATAGTTTGGAGCCAGACCCACCTCTACACAAAGACAGAACACCCGTGGACTCAGGGAAAGACCGAAGAGTAGAACTGTGTATTTGTAGCAAACACCGCGATGGGCGAAGCGGAGGAATTTTGTGTGAGGGGGATAAATTCCTACGTGGAAGAAGGCATCTTTCAGATTTACTGATGTGAAATAGTGATGTTAAGTTAATCAATTAACTGTTAATTCTTAATAAGAATGTTTATTGATGAATTTCTATAGATTAAACAGTTACATTTCAATAAACCATTTCAATGAATAACCTAATGTTGGTGATTAGATTTCAAATTAAAGAGACGTTTCTAAAATGTTAAATTAGAAAGGCACGGTTCCCTTGACTGGCAGCATTAGTGAAACGTTATTGGTTCATTCCTGGAACATCAGTGCCATCTGAGCACGTCTTCTCAGCTGCTGGTCTCACCTTCAGCAGACTGCACACCAGACTGACCCAAAAGCACACAGACATGCTCATACTCCTTAACAAAAAGTATTAAGTGAGGCATATTTTAAGTCATTCTTTTTATAGGCCATGGAGTAGATTTTACTCTAATCAGTTAATCATTATTAATCAATTATTGGGTGCCGACGATTGATTAAAAGAATTGCACAAAATTTTTCAGTCGTTCTGAACGTGAAAGAGTGCTGTATGTTAACATTTTGAAATTATATTGCCTCAAATGTTTGTTTAACACTGAGATCCAAAATCGGAAGTTGAAAACCGTCCTTCTTTGGGATCTGGAAATAATGAAAATAAAAACTATGTTGGATTCGATCTCTGGGAACCACACGTATTTCCCCCTTTTTGTAAGAGGGAAGGAATTTATTCCTCTTAAACATGGGAGCGCTCTCTTGTGTTTAAGAGTAAATGACTCTGTTGAAATGGGGGGTTTCACTCTGAACTGGAGTCTGTAGCCCTTTGCTATTGTCTGTAGCCCTTAGCTATAGTAGCACTGCAGTGTTCTGTGTGCTCTTCCAGGAGGGCAGTAGCCTCCTTTAGCATTGGGCGCGCTACTGTCTGTCAGAGCCACACTTGGTGCAATCGGATGCTTCTATGGAGGTCTGGACTGGATGTCATTCCCTAAAGTTGGCTTTCAAACACAAGATGATGAAAGAGGAGCTTATTTATGGCACCAATGCAGTGATTTGTTCTAGCAGACATGCACACTTCAGTCAGTGTATAAGTAAGCCACGTACTTTAGATGCGCTGTAGGAGAAAGAGCACTTTATAACACAATATGAGAGTTGCCAATAACCATGAATAGAAAGCTTTAACAGTGTTAAGAGGCAATCATTTTATTTACAAGACATGGCAAGATGGACTGGACACTATGCTAT
This sequence comes from Anguilla japonica, assembly GCA_025169545.1. NCBI lineage: Eukaryota > Metazoa > Chordata > Actinopteri > Anguilliformes > Anguillidae > Anguilla > Anguilla japonica. The sequence goes on along the minus strand of CM045898.1, from coordinate 5,592,677 downwards.
AAGAGAGGAAAGGACATGCACCTGAAGAGATTGTAAAATAAAGAAAAGGAACACAAAGAAATTGTGATGCATACCAAAAATGCTTTTTATGAAAGGACTTTGGATAATGAAGTAAACTGTTTGAGCTTCCTTTAAATGCTATCCAGAGATCTCTCACAATCCACACTAGTTTACGTTTGAGAAAATAAAGTCTGACCTGACCAAAACTCTAGTACCTACCGCCATCCCCAAGAGCTACAGGGACAGGGGTGCTGCATGGTAATTATACTGACAGTAAATAAGGGGCATTGTACTACTGGTGTGCCCTAACGATTGAATCTATCATGCCTGTATGTGTTGCATAGTCCTCCTGCAAGGGTTTACAGAGATGGTCCTGTTTTATACTTCTGTGTAGTCTGCATAGTTTGCATGATTTGCATTGTGTGCGACATTTGCAAACGGGCAGAGCATTTATATGACATGTTGTACAGGTACAGGTTGTGATTTTCCACCCACTTACAGATACCTTCAATTCCATATCTTTCATCTCCTTTAATAAACTTTTATCACATCCATACTGTATGCTATGGGAACGAGGCACAGACGAGGCAGACAGTGCTGGCAACATGCCTGTAGAGGACTTTTATTGTTCATAATGAGAGAAATCACTGCGCTCACCCGTTTTAATTTGTTTGATGCGTAGAAACCGAAGAAATGTTGTCAATTGAAAAGAAATTGGTTCGCACTCAAAAAAATGGTTACAAAGCTTCAAAAAAATGTCATTGTTTATTTTTTATTAGTTTTCTTTAATGCAGATTCATGCACAAACGTTTTGGCGTGTTGCCTTCTTCAGTGTGCAGGTACAGTGATTAAGACAGGTAACAGCTGCCTTTCATTAGGGCTGCTGGCCAATTATTATGAGACAATTATTTATTAAGGCTGCTAGACAATCATAGTCTCCGGCGCTGTCCAGGTCTGAGTGTGGAGTGGAGGTGCTGAAACACAGCCCTGTCCCTCCGGCGCTGTCCAGGTCTGAGTGTGGAGTGGAGGTGCTGAAACACAGCCCTGTCCCTCAGCCCTGTCCCTCCGGCGCTGTCCATGGGGCAGCAGGCTGGGCCGGTGAGACACAGGTGAAGGGGAGCTGAGTGGCAGCTGATGGCAGGGAGGGGCGGGGCTCCAGAGGCCCACACCACATACATATGTATGAGCATGTGCATTACTTCCTGTTACAGTGAATCTGCCTTCAGCTGTTAGCAGGGACAATATCACAGGTCTGACCAATAATATCATGACTGGTTAGATAAAACCTTCATGCTATTTTATATACTGGTGTATATATTTAAGTTGTCTGTGACAGTTAGCTGCTTAGTTCCTCTCTGGCTCCGCTAGCTAGGTTGGGTCATGAAGTAACGTTTGGGTAGGTTGGGCTGGCTAGCTAGCCAACTCGTGCCTTTGACTGTGTGAGTCAAAGTGAAAGATGAACTTAGAACAAGGGCAACAAGTGTCAACTTGAGGGTCATGTTGTTTGATGTAAATGGTAAACAAATGATATTTGCAAAGTGTTAATAGTTATTATCAAATAATTGTGTTATGTAACTAGTTCTGTATTTTCAAAGAATGAACTAGCTGAGGTAACAGTTCAGAGCGAGCTCAGAGCCAGCTGGCATCGCCATGGTAACCAACCAACCCTCCTAACGGCCACATTTTAAACAGCGTCGTCATGGTTACCGTCACGTTACTTTGGCGAGAGGTAAATAAGGAAGAGCGCAATTTTGTATTGAATGCGGTTTCATTTCACCTTGCTGAATATTTTAAAATTAATGTCAAAAACCCTGACAGACAGTATAATTTGTTAAACTTAAATTGTTTGATAACTTGATGGTTACAAGATTAGGAAGAAAATATTATCATGATGACAGTAATGTATTTAGCTAATGGGTTATACGAGTAGTTATACATTAACAGTTATATTTATCTATTCATAGTGATGAATCTTCTGCGTCTTTGAAATGTATAGATGTTTATGAACTGAAGAACATGTCAGGTGAGGTAAAGTGCACCACAAAAATGCTGTTTTTTTGTGTTTGCAGATGAAATTAATATGTTTGCAAATCAGATAAGTTCATCACATGGAAAGGGTTATTAGAGCCCAGTAATTGCCTTAGACTATTGTGGATTAGTCAGAATACTTCATGAACTTAATTTACACACCCTCCCCCTCCCTGTTTTTGTGTGCACATCTCAGGAATGCGTAGGTACATATGTATCAACTGTCAAGGTGAACAATGTCACAAAGAATTTGTGCGTGTGTTTGTGTGCGTGCGTTCGTGTTTGTGTGTGTGTGGTCTCTCCACAGGCTGGGTTGGTGTAATCTCACAGAGGGCTGCTGTGATGTTCTGGCCTCAGTCCTGCGTTCTCCTCACTCAGAGCTGAGAGATCTGGAGCTCAGAGACAACGAGCTGCAGGATTCAGGAGTGAGAGCGCTCTCTGCTGGACTGGAGGACCCACACTGTAAACTGCATAGAATGGGGTGAGTACAAACACAAACCCCTTCAATAGAACTGAAGCAGCATGTTCCTGTTCTTCCTCTTGGTAGAATTCGACTACACAAATGAATGAAGAAAATGAATTAGTCCTGTTTACTGAACTGTAGTGGGGTGTAAACTCAAATGTGTTTGATAATGACTCATTCCACCTTCATGTTATTTTAGTTTAACACACACAGCCCTGTTAGTTTATATTATGTTACATTACATTTATTTACCAGACGCTTTTATCCAAAGTGACGTACAATAAGTGCATACAAAAGGTAATTGGAACAACTACAAAACACAGGTCCGATAAGGTACAATACTTTGCACAGTTATTCATAGCCATGAACACATTAAGTCCAATTCACACAGTGAACATTACTGTGACCTAACCTATGCTAAGTCAAACTAGGAGGCATTACAAGCAACGTCTAGACAATGATACAAGGCACAATAAGTGCTGGATGGAGGTACATGTAACATGAGTGGCACAGGAGGTACATGTGTAGAAATAGGGGGATTTAAGTGATAGAAATGATCTACAAAGTGGTGATAGTTAGTCCAGGTATAGTCTGAAGAGATGCATCTTCAGACCACGGCGGAAGATGGGTAGTGAGGGAGAGGTTCGTAGAGGAACAGGGAGTTCGTTCCACCACTGGAGAGCTAGGGTGGAGAAGCTCCGTGGTAGGTACAAGATTGAACCCTTTACCC
>CM045898.1:5576956-5584456 GCA_025169545.1 Anguilla japonica | reverse complement strand
CACACATACATGCGTACACACACACACACACATGCATTCTCTTACCCATTCGCACACGCAACCCGGGCACACACCTACTCATGCACTCACACACATACACACACATGCTCACATCCACAGTCACTCCCACAAACGTACGCATACATGCACACACATTCATAAATTCACGCACACAAGCACACTCTCACCCAATCACACACACTGTGCCCAATATTAACCTCAGTACAGCTTAAACCCTGTACATAAGAGTATGATCTTTTAGCAGGTTCAGGTTAAGCACTCGCTGTCTAAATGTGATTTTATTTTTTTTACATTTTAATACGTTCATATTGAAAATGTTCAAAGTGTGTTTATTTACTTTTGATTATTAAAACATTAATATAACATTGAGAGTAATAATGCCAAAAGATGGCAGAGTAAAATGTTTTTGAAGTAATAATTCTGTCTCCTGTATCTTTTTTAAAAGAAGCCAGTGGCAAACTCCTCCACTTAAATGTGCATTTTTACTAGTTTTTACAGTTGCTTTCATTCATTTTCACAAGAATTCCAATGTGCAAATTTCTGTGGGCAAATGCAGCTGATAGGGAGAATGCAGAATGATCACTGCAGTGTACTTATTTCCTTTCATTACTGTAAACAATGATGAGTTGAGTTTCCTTAATTATTGGGTCAGGATTGTTTTTTTTTTTTTTTTTTTTTTCAAAATCTGTTGCTTTAATTTTCTGTATTTTCAGACAACAATCTTCAATGATTAAACCTGAATTATAAAAAATATCAGATGTGTTGGTGTTATGATTTATTATTGTGTGATGTATTGAACCCCTGTGACACAGTAGTACTTATTTCATATTCTGTATGGGATTATGTTTGGGCTCAATATGAGTAGATCAGCATGGGGCTAAAATCTGCAGTTGAAGCAATGAAATTCATTTACAGTAGGGGAAATAAAATCCGTTATAAGAAAAGTTGTGTAGTGTCTGATGAATGCTTGCTTCTGTTACTGTAGTGTAACCACAACTCAGTACATTTTGAAAAGTCACTGATTGTCTATTGAGCTGGTATATTTGTTACCTCTCAAATAAATGGTTTTACTGTAGGTTTGAACCTGGATCTGCTGCACATCAGTTGAATGGATTAGACCACTAAGCCAAAATCAAGGCAGAAATGTGGTTTGCATGACATCCAGTCATTGAGATGTTCCTGAGACCCTACAGTTTTTCTCATTTTTTCAAATGCATTTCTAATATCTGCAGTCACACATTACAAATGCATTACAGTATGTTATGATTGCTTTGGCTCAATGTGCAAAACTCAATTTGCCAAACTGACTGGCAAAATTCTTACCCTAAGGCACTAATTGCAGTACCTACCCACGAAGTGCACAACTCTAAATCACACTCAGTTTTCACAATACAGTCGTCTCGTATTAGTACAATGTTCCAATGCTTATTGCTAGACATGCAGATTGTGGAATGAAGTCAACATGTTTGCAATCCTGTCTCGTCACTTCCAGCAACATTGCCCAGGTGAGTCGCATTGCAGCACGATTGGTAATCCCAACATAAAAGGCTGTTTTACAGCACTACATTCAGCAGTGTCTGACAACATGGAGCAGCCCAATGCAGTTGGTACTGATGGACGGGTCGTGGTTGTGGCTGAGGTTGTGGTCAAGCAGGTAGCAGAAATATTGTTGTATCGAATGAATTTAGAGCCACAGTGATTGACCATGTCATAAATCCAGGCATAACAATGGGAGAAGCTGGAAGGATTGTAAGGCCCAACTTAAAAATGTCAACAGTGGCATCTAATAAGAGCTTTTTGACTGAACATTGATAAGTCAATAATTTACTGCAAAATGTGATACTGTAATTACATTACAGGATTGTTGTGTTGGTGTCATTTTATATTATTTCTGTTCCATGACGAGCCTGTAAGCCATATTAATCATTTTTATTAGAGACCGCGCAACTCTGTCCAAAATGGCGGCTTATTCCACATGGGGGAAAATTGCGTTTGTGTTAGGTATTCCTGTGGCAATGTCTGTTCTGTCTGTTCTGATAATGTGATTATTTTTCTTCTATCAGATAAGGCCTGCTGGTGCAAGTTTGTAATGTTGCATTTGTATGTGTTATTTTTACTGTTTACGTGTCAAATGTCTAGAGTGTAAATGTTTCTGTTTAAATGATTGGTTGAATAACACATATCACCGCTATTTTCACCGACCATGTTAAACGTACTCACTTGCGCGTCTCAGCTCCAAAGGCATGCTGATGTTAAACCCATATTCCAATCTGTTTGAAATGACACAAATTCTGCCTAGTCTGTTCAAACATCAGACATTTTTTTACTCTACATATTGTTTATGCCCTGCACCTGAACAAATTGGATGTGCCCATTCTACTGTACCATCTCCTTTGTAAGCTAAGAAGTTCCTTTCAGCTGACTACATCAGAATCTGTACTACTGGCGTTTTATGAGAGCTTAAAATGTACAACATTGTTAATCAGAAATTATATCTGGGTGGGTAAATTGGTGGATATGCTGTAGAACATAGTTTGTCATTGATTTATAAATATACCAGTATATCCTGGGCTTTCATTGATGGTTTAATTGTGGTACATATAGCAGTGGCCTGATATGCATTCTATGTTTGCAGTTTGCTTCTACCTGACTGCTTCCCCCAGCAGGGAAACAGAGGGGCAACCCCCCCAGCAGGGAAACAGAGGGGCACAACCCCCCCCAGCAGGCAGAGGGGGCACAACCCCCCAGCAGGAAACAGAGGGGCACAGCCCCCCCAGCAGAGAAACAGAGGGACACAACCCCCCAGCAGGGAAAAGAGAGGGGCACAGAAGACTCTGGGTCATCCCACCATGGATGGCGCAGGAGAGGTAGCAGGTTTTAGCAGTTTGCTAAGGTGGTCTGGGAGGATGGACAGCATGGGAAAGTGTGGAGGACCGATCGCTCAGTCAGACTGGTGGAGATATTCTGGTGGAAGCTTGATTGTAATTGTTCTACTTGTCACTACAGAAATCTACATAATCAATTGTTAATGAAATCTCTCTCAATAAGTTCTTGGAATATTCAGGATTTGTATTCTTCGGTTTTTGGACCAAAGAGCACAAACCCAGAATTCATCTCATGCATTTCAGGACATGATATTATAATATTGTTGGAGACATGGTGTCGAGATGATGCTAATACTCATTGTCCCCCAGGCTATGAAGAAATTTTACTGTCATCCCTCAAACAGAAAAACATAAGGCACGGCAGGGATTCAGGTGGGATTATCATATGGTACAGAGATGATTTGTCAACCCAATTAGAACTAATTAAAAAGGCAATAACACACATCTGGCTAAAATTAAATAAAAATATTATCAAATGTGATAATGACTTACGTATATGTGCGGCCTACATTCCCCCTTTGGGAGTCACCGTACTACAATGATAACTTTTTTGAAAATCTTCATAAAGAGATCACACATTACCAGGCCCAGGGTAATGTTCTATTGATCGGAGATTTGAATGCCAGGACAGGATCTGAGCCTGACATAGTAAATTCTACTGGAAATAGCCATATCTTCAGACAGTCCTCTCTATACTTCACTCCTATCGTTATTCCCAGAAATAATCCTGACCATATTTGTAACAAAAATGGGAAAGACTTAGTGCATCTCTGTTGTTCCCTAGGTCTGTACATGCTTAATGGCAGGATCAAAGGGGACACTTTAGGGAGGTTCACATATTGTTCAGCTCTTGGGACTAGTGTAGTTGACTATGCCATTACTGACATGGACCCCTCCTATATTAGTGCATTCACTGTCAGACCACAAACACCACTAACAGATCACTGTCAGAGAAATGTATACCTAAAAGAATTATAGAACAAATAGCAGAGTCTGAGCCCTGCAAACTGTACAGATTAAACAGGTCATATCGATGGGCTCCTGACAGTGAAGTCAAATTCAAAAGTGTACTCAGTTCACCTGAAACTACTAACATTATTAACACCTTTCTCTCAACAGAGTTCCAGCAAAACCAATTAGGCATAAATATGGCTGTAACAAAAATTAATAATATATATCATAAATCAGCCAATAAAGCAGGTCTTACCAAAAACAGCTCTGCATCCAAACAGAGACTGAAAAAAGAAGAGTGGTTTGATGAGGACTGCAGAAATATCAGGAAAGAATTAAGACTACTATCCAATCAAAAACACCGTCAGCCACTCAACCCAGAAATGCGACAAAATTATGTTGAAAAACTAGGAGAGTACAAAAAGACCCTAAAGGAAAAGAAAAGGATACATTATAATCAAAAATTACAAGAAATTGAAGACTCCATTGATCAAAATCTGTTCTGGAAAAAATGGAACAAATTGAGCAAAAAAAAAACCAGACGATTTGGCCTTACAAAATTGCAACATTTGGAAAAATCATTTTGAAAAACTTTATGAGCAAACTTCACCTAATAATCTAAATTATGAACAAAAACAAATTCAAGAAAAGTTGCAGATCCTTGAAGCAACTATTAAAAACTATCAGAACCCACTTGATTACCAAATTACAATGAAAGAATTAGAAGACAACATTAAAAAGCTAAAACCTGGAAAAGCATGTGGACCTGACAGCATCAGGACAGAGATGCTTAAACAAAGCACCTCTGAGCTGAGACAGGCCCTGCTCAAATTGTTCAATCTTGTTTTCCAAGCTGGCTGCTTTTCTGATATCTGGAATCAGGGGCTTATTTCCCCAATTTACAAGAGTGGAGACAAATTTGACCCTAATAACTACCGAGGCATCTGTGTGAGCAGCAATCTGGGGAAGATTTTCTGCAGCATTATCAATGGCAGAATGCTAGCCTTCCTTATGAAACACAATGTCTTGAGCAAAGGAAAAATTGGCTTTCTACCAAAACATCGCACAACTGATGTTTACACCCTACACACCCTAATTAATCAACATGTACACCAAAAAAGCAAAGGTAAAATTTTTGCATGCATAGATTTTAGGCTTTCGATTCTATTTGGCAAGAAGAACTATATTATAAAATTCTCCAAAGTGGTGTAGGGGGTAAAGTTTATGACATAATAAAATCTATTTATGTCAATAATAAATGTGGAGTAAAAATTGGGAATAAAAGAACAGATTTCTTCACTCAAGGACGAGGTGTTTTTCAGGGATGCAGCTTGTCATCAATGCTCTTTAATATCTATATTAATGAGTTAGCGGTGCTGTTGGAACAATCTGCTACCCCTGGCTTAACCCTAAACAACAAGGAAGTTAAATTCCTGCTCTATGCGGATGACCTGGTGTTGCTGTCGCCCACAGAACAAGGGCTACAGCAACATTTGGATTTGCTGGTGCAATACTCTCAGAACTGGGCACTGACAGTAAACTTTAAAAAATCTAAAATAATGATATTCCAAAAGAAACCCAGATCTCAGGAAACCAGACGTGTTCACTCTAGGAAACACCGCACTAGAGCACTCCCTGTTCTATGATTACCTGGTGCTCAAAATAAGTGCCTCAGGAAACTTTGGTCTGGCAGTGAATACACTAAAAGAAAAAGCCTGCAGAGCCTTTCATGCAATTAGAAGAAAATTTCACAAAATAGACATACCAATTAGAATTTGGCTTAAAATCTTTGACAGTGTAATCCAACCAATTGCCTTATATGGAAGTATGGGGTCCACTCAGTTATCACAACTACACTAGGTGGGACAAGCATCCTATAGAGGCCTTGCATGCAGAATTTTGCAGAACAATACTAAACATCCAAAGTAAAACTCCCACCAATGCATGCAGGACAGAATTAGGCAGATACCCATTAATAATTAACATTAAAAAAAGAGCACTTAAATTTTGGATGCAACTCAAATCAAGTCCCCAAGACACAATGCAATTTCAAGCACTGGAAACCCAAGACCTGAAACCCAAAAAGAGTCCTCTCAGTCAGCTGGTCATGAGACTCACCAACTAAAACCAAACACTGACCAAACTCTGACCAGCGCTGCTTTAAAACCAGAAATTAGAGTAAACCAAATAATTAAACAAACAAAAGATGCCTATCTGGAACACTGGAATAATGAAACCAAAACACAAAATAAACTTAATTGCTACTTGGCCCTAAACAGAGAATACAATTTGGCAGAGTATCTCTTCTCTGTCAGAGATAAAAAGCAGAGACAAATCCTGACCAAGTACAGGCTCAGTGACCACACCTTAGCAATTGAAAAAGGAAGGCACAAAAAAACATGGCTACCCAAAGAAGAACGTATATGTGGTCACTGCAAGACAGGAGAGGTAGAGACAGAGATGCACTTCCTGTTATATTGTGAAAAATATTCACAGATAAGGGAAACATATTTTAATAAGATCCAAAATTCAACATTCCTAAACAAATTTCCCTCCCTAACAAATGACCAAAAGCTGCGAGTCCTATTAGGAGAAGGACCGACAGCCTCACTCGCAGCTAAATACATTTTTGCCTGTCACAGCCTGAGGGACAGTAGGTGAGCTTCCAACAAACATATGTATGTGTGTGTGTATATATGCATATGTGTTTGTATGTATATGTATATGTATATGTGTGTGTATGTATATATGTGTGTGTGTGTGTGTGTGTGCGTGCATATGTATGTATGTACATATATGTGTATATATATATGTATATGCGTATATGTGTATATATATATATATATATATATGTATGCGTGTGTAAGTGTGCATACGTATATATATATATGTCTATGTATATGCATATGTATGAGTATATATATATATATATATATATATATAATACTCTTAATGAGAAAATACTTCTTTTTTTTAATTAATTTAATTCAGTTAACTTAATAGATAATAAGTATTATGTTCCTATCATTTATGCTGTTATTGTTGTTGCTGCTTGTTTTCTTTTTTCTTTTTAATTATATATTCTTACTGATTACTGTTATCACTACGCTTTGGCAATATATATTTTTAAATATGTCATGCCAATAAAGCATTTGAATTTGAAATTTGAATTTGAATTTGATACCACAAGCCAGGCTTAGCTTCCTGATCAGGGCCAATTATGACACGCTGCCTTCTCCTCATAACCTGTCCTAATGGTTTGGTGCGGATGAGACCATCCGCTCTGTGCTGCCCCCAAACGAGTCCTGTGGCACATTCTGTCAGGCTGTGAGACAGCTCCAGCACAGGGACACTGAGCAGGCCTCCAGCACAGGGACACAGAGCAGGTCTCCGGCACAGGGACACAGAGCAGGCCTTCGGCACAGGGACACAGAGCAGGTCTCCGGCGCAGGGACACAGAGCAGGCATCCAGCACAGGGACACAGAGCTGGCCTCCAGCACATTCTGTCAGGCTGTGAGACTGCACCAGCACAGCGGTGCTACAGATGGAGGTATGACCAGCTCCTGCGGAAGCTTCTGGAAATACTGGAGACCAGCAGACAGGAGGCAAACAGAGATGCCTCTCCTGTGAAAGAGCATCAAT
>CM045898.1:5513354-5576456 GCA_025169545.1 Anguilla japonica | reverse complement strand
CACTCACACACCTACACACACTCTCGCCACACCCAGTTACACACACACACACTATCTCTCTATGACATACACTCCATCACACACACACATACTCTCACACACATCCTTTTTCTCTCAGTCATGTACACGCACTCACAAATACACACACTCATGTTTACTCATGCACACGCACTCACACACCTACGCACACACACTCTGACACCCAGTCACTCACTCACACACCCTACACAACGGACACACACAATCTCACGCGCACACACACACACACGCATGCAAACATACACACGCTCATACCCGTATGCACACACACACACTCTTTCTCTCACGCACACTCTCACATACAGTATACAGAAACACACATTCGCAAATGCACGCACACACACACACACACACACATGCACTCACTCACAAACACAAACATGTCAACAAACACACATTCTCATTCCCATACGTACACACACACACACACACATTCTCTTACCCATACGCACACACACACATACTCATGCACACGCAAATGCATACACTTACATGCATGCACACACCATATACATATACCATATACACAAACATTCTCATACCCATACATACACACACACACATGTATAAACACACACAAATTCACAATGGCACTTTCACGCACACACATACACATACATACACTCATTCTCTTGCACGCACACACACTCAAATACACAGTCACACACACATTCACACAAACGCACGCACACACACTTTCTCTTACCCATACACACACGCACCCGTGTGCACACACACACATACTCATGCACTCAATCATACTCTCACACATGCACACACACATACATGCGTACACACACACACACACACATGCATTCTCTTACCCATTCGCACACGCAACCCGGGCACACACCTACTCATGCACTCACACACATACACACACATGCTCACATCCACAGTCACTCCCACAAACGTACGCATACATGCACACACATTCATAAATTCACGCACACAAGCACACTCTCACCCAATCACACACACTGTGCACAATATTAACCTCAGTACAGCTTAAACCCTGTACATAAGAGTATGATCTTTTAGCAGGTTCAGGTTAAGCACTCGCTGTCTAAATGTGATTTTTTTTTTTTTTACATTTTAATACGTTCATATTGAAAATGTTCAAAGTGTGTTTATTTACTTTTGATTATTAAAACATTAATATAACATTGAGAGTAATAATGCCAAAAGATGGCAGAGTAAAATGTTTTTGAAGTAATAATTCTGTCTCCTGTATCTTTTTTAAAAGAAGCCAGTGGCAAACTCCTCCACTTAAATGTGCATTTTTACTAGTTTTTACAGTTGCTTTCATTCATTTTCACAAGAATTCCAATGTGCAAATTTCTGCGGGCAAATGCAGCTGATAGGGAGAATGCAGAATGATCACTGCAGTGTACTTATTTCCTTTCATTACTGTAAACAATGATGAGTTGAGTTTCCTTAATTATTGGGTCAGGATTGTTTTTTTTGTTTTTTTTCAAATCTGTTGCTTTAATTTTCTGTATTTTCAGACAACAATCTTCAATGATTAAACCTGAATTATAAAAATATCAGATGTGTTGGTGTTATGATTTATTATTGTGTGATGTATTGAACCCCTGTGACACAGTAGTACTTATTTCATATTCTGTATGGGATTATGTTTGGGCTCAATATGAGTAGATCAGCATGGGGCTAAAATCTGCAGTTGAAGCAATGAAATTCATTTACAGTAGTGGAAATAAAATCCGTTATAAGAAAAGTTGTGTAGTGTCTGATGAATGCTTGCTTCTGTTACTGTAGTGTAACCACAACTCAATACATTTTGAAAAGTCACTGCTTGTCTATTGAGCTGGTATATTTATGTTACTTCTCAGAGAAATGGTTTTCCTGTAGGTTTGAACCTGGATCTGCTGCACATCAGTTGAATGGATTAGACCACTAAGCCAAAATCATGGCAGACGTGTGATTTGCATGACATCCAGTCTCTGAGATGTTCCTGAGACCCTGCAGTTATTCTCGTTTTTTCAGATGCATTTCTAATAACCGCAGTCACACATTACAAATGCATTATAGTATGTTATGATTGCTTTGACTCAATGTGGAAACTCAATTTGCCAAACTAATGGGCAAAATTCTTACCCTAAGACACAAATTTCTGTACCTACACAGAAAGTACAAAACTCAAAATCACACACTCAGTTTTCACAAAACAGTCACCTCATATTAAGACATCCAAATTGTTATTGCTAGACATGCTGATTGTGAAATAAAGTCAACATGTTTGCAATCCTGTCTCATCACTTCCAGCAACATTGCCCAGGTGAGTCGCATTGCAGCACGATTGGTAATTCCAACATAAAAGGCTGTTTTACAGCACTACATTCAACAGTGTCTGACAACATGGAGCAGCCCAATGCAGTTGGTACTGATGGACGGGTCGTTGTGGCTGAGGTTGTGGTCAAGCAGGTAGCAGAAATATTGTTGTATCGAATGAATTTAGAGCCACAGTGATTGACCATGTCATAAATCCAGGCATAACAATGGGAAAAGCTGGAAGGATTGTAAGGCCAAACTTAAAAATGTCAACAGTGGCATCTAATAAGAGCTTTTGGACTGAACATTGATAAGTCAATAATTTACTGCAAAATGTGATACTGTAATTACCTTACAGGATTGTTGTGTTGGTGTCATTTTATATTATTTCTGTTCCGTGACGAACCTGTAAGCCATGTTAATCATTTTTATTAGAGACCGTGCAACTCTGTTTTCCAAAATGCCGGCTTATTCCACATGGGGGAAAATTGTGTTTGTGTTAGGTATTCCTGTGGCAATATCTGTTCTGTCTGTTCTGATAATGTGATTATTTTTCTTCTATCAGAAAAGGCCTGCTGGTGCAAGTTTGTAATGTTGCATTTGTATGTGTTATTTTTACTGTTTACGTGTCAAATGTCTAGAGTGTAAATGTTTTTGTTTAAATGATTGGTTGAATAACACATATCACCGCTATTTTCACTGACCATGTTAAACGTACTCACTTGCGTGTCTCAGCTCCAAAGGCATGCTGTTGTTAAACCCATATTCCAATCTGTTTGAAATGACACAAATTCTGCCTAGTCTGTTCAAACATCAGACATTTTTTTACTCTACATATTGTTTATGCCCTGCACCTGAACAAATTGGATGTGCCCATTCTACTGTACCATCTCCTTTGTAAGCTAAGTAGTTCCTTTCAGCTGACTACATCAGAATCTGTACTACCAGCGTTTTATGAGAGCTTAAAATGTACAACATTGTTAATCAGAAGTTATATCTGGGTGGGTAAATTGCTGGATATGCTGCAATTAAACCATCAATGAAAGCCCAGGATATACTGGTATATTTATAAATATACCAGTATATCCTGGGCTTTCATTGATGGTTTAATTGTGGTACATATAGCAGTGGCCTGATATGCATTCTATGTTTGCAGTTTGCTTCTACCTGACTGCTTCCCCCCAGCAGGGAAACAGAGGGGTACAACCCCCCAGCAGGGAAACAGAGGGGCACAACCCCCCCAGCAGAGAAACAGAGGGGCACAACCCCCCCAGCAGGGAAACAGAGGGGCACAACCCCCCCAGCAGAGAAACAGAGGGGCACAACCCCCCCAGCAGGGAAACAGAGGGGCACAACCCCCCAGCAGGGAAACAGAGGGGCACAGCCCCCCCCCCCCAGCAGAGAAACAGAGGGGCACAGAGGACTCTGGGTCATCCCACCATGGATGGCGCAGGAGAGGTGGCAGGTTTTAGCAGTTTGCTAAGGTGGTCTGGGAGGATGGACAGCGTGGGAAAGTGTGGAGGACCGATCGCTCAGTGGGTCAGACTGGTGGAAGATACCACAAGCCAGGCTTAGCTTCCTGATCAGGGCCAATTATGGCACCCTGCCTTCTCCTCAGAACCTGCGCTAATGGTTTGGTGCGGATGAAACCGTCCGCTCTGTGCTGCCCCCAAACGAGGCCTGTGGCACATTCTGTCAGTCTGTGAGACGGCTCCAGCACAGGGACACTGAGCAGGCCTCCGGCACAGGGACACAGAGCAGGTCTCTGGCACAGGGACACAGAGCAGGCCTCCAGCACAGGGACACTGAGCAGGCCTCCGGCACAGGGACACAGAGCAGGCCTCCAGCACAGGGACACTGAGCAGGCCTCCGGCACAGGGACACTGAGCAGGCCTCCGGCACAGGGACACTGAGCAGGCCTCCGGCACAGGGACACAGAGCAGGCCTCCAGCACAGGGACACTGAGCAGGCCTCCGGCACAGGGACACTGAGCAGGCCTCCAGCACAGGGACACTGAGCAGGCCTCCGGCACAGGGACACAGAGCAGGTCTCTGGCACAGGGACACAGAGCAGGCCTCCAGCACAGGGACACTGAGCAGGCCTCCGGCACAGGGACACAGAGCAGGCCTCCAGCACAGGGACACTGAGCAGGCCTCCGGCACAGGGACACTGAGCAGGCCTCCGGCACAGGGACACTGAGCAGGCCTCCGGCACAGGGACACAGAGCAGGCCTCTGGCACAGGGGCACAGAGCAGGCCTCCGGCACAGGGACACAGAGCAGGCCTCCGGCACAGGGACACTGAGCAGGCCTCCGGCACAGGGACACAGAGCAGGCCTCCGGCACAGGGACACAGAGCAGGCCTCCGGCACAGGGGCACAGAGCAGGCCTCCAGCACAGGGACACAGAGCAGGCCTCCGGCACAGGGACACAGAGCAGGCCTCCGGCACAGGGGCACAGAGCAAGTCTGTCAGGCTGGGAACTCTGGTGGTCTACTTGGGCGAAGGTGGTGCCTCTTATATGGAGACGTGGTCTACTCGGGCGAAGGTGGAGCTCCTTATATGGAGACGTGCTCCTTATATGGAGACGTGGTCCACTCGGGCGAAGGTGGAGCTCCTTATATGGAGACATGGTCCACTCGAGCGAAGGTGGTGCTCCTTATATGGAGACGTGGTTTACTCGGGCAAAGGTGGTGCTCCTTATATGGAGACGTGGTCTGCTCGGGTGAAGGTCGTGCTCCTTATGGAGCTCACCCTCCCATGGGAGGAGGGGGCAGAAGCAGCCTATGAGCGGAAGCGGCTGAAGTACTCCGACCTGGCAGCGGAGTGTGAGAGTGTAAGGAGTGTAAAGAGACCAGGTAGAGAGCGACAGTTTATCCAGTGGAGGTGGGACGCTGGGGGTTCACCCGCCAGTCAGTGCTCCACCTTCTAGAGAACACGGGCATGGCAGGGGCAAGGCTGATTAGGGCAGCTAGAGGGCTGGCCGAGGAAGCAGAGAAGGGGGGGGGGGGGAGTCGGCAAACACCCACTTCACCCAAAACAGCAGCAGAGGGTGGCAGCTGGTCTTCTGGATCAGTTTGAGCCTCTTTGTGTCCCTGGAGTAGAGGCTCCCAGCACACACTGGTGTAGAACAGGACACCGGCCACAATGATCTGGTAGAACATGGCCAGCATCCTGCTACACACACCGAAGGAGCGTAGCCTCCCCAGAAAGAAAAGCCTTCACTCTAGTAGGGCCTCCAAAGATACAAACCACAGTATCGAACCATCTATATATGTGATCAGGTGAACATGGTGTGTATGTGTGTGGGTGTGTGTTTGTGTGTGTGTTTGTGTGCGTGTGTGTGTGCATGTTGTGCATTTGTGTGCTTGTGTGTGTATTGATGTGCTGTGTACGTGCTCTGTGTTGTCTCTGAGCTGCATTCCATCCTCTCCGTAGCTCTCCATCGCTCTTCTCTCATCACCATGGTTACTGGGAATGTGGAGACTGGGACAAGGCCACAGGCCTAGGCAGATGTGGCCAGGAGTGCATACAGAAATACTGAAGCATACACTTCCCTTCACTACCTTAAGCCTCCAAGCAGCTGTACACTGCAGAACACTGCAGAAGTGCATTAATCACTGCAGGTTTCCGACTGAATCTACAGGAACCGAGGTGGAGCAGTGAAAGAATTGGCAGTGATTCACTATGTGTACTCATGTAGACATGAAAACTGTTTTTCTGATCAATCAAACATTGAAATATTTGTAAAATATTTTACTTAACTGCTACATCAGCTGAAATTATTAAGACACGAGAACACCTGTGGAGGTGTGGAAATGACTGTAAGAAATATAACACTGCAGTTCCTCTAAATACCCACTAGATGGTAGTGGAAGTTCAGATTCACACTGAGTTGTTGTCTGTTGGGCACTTCCTGGATTGAACCATAATTTTGTTTGGCCTGTGATAAAGACAAATAACAGAATCTGTATAACAAGTACATTAAGCAATAATAATCATTTTGCAGAGTTCTGAGAGCTAGTCTTGTAATAAGATGGATTACAGGAGCTTTCTGTGGTCAGACCATCACAGGCATCGGTATGAAGGTTGGCTGTTTGTGTATTACTGTTGCACTACGAGTATTGTCAAATTGTCATTATTGCAGACATCATAAATGGTTGCATGTTTTCACTGGTGTGCAAGAACAGGGACACTGATGTTTTTTATTCTGAAGGGACCCTCTATGTTGTGTAAAATTATCGATTCAGTCTTGGTGTTTAACATCTGTGGACAGAACTATTAATTCTTTCTTTATTAGGAGTGTGTGGTAACAGTGGCCATGACATTTGTCATTGAGATCATATTTCTCAGATCAGATTCAAAATACAAGATACATTGACTATTCAATAGTCCGTGTAGGAGTATGCATCTTCTACACTGTAAACTGTAAAAAATCTTTTTCACTGCACAGGCATCATACCTCCATATCACATTTATTATTATTAAGATCTAAGGGCCACGGAATCATAAATCACTTTTCCTTTGTATTTTTTTCATTGAATCTGATCACTGAGACATTACATTACATTACATTTATCTGGCGGACAATTTTATCCAAATTGGCACACAATAAGTGCATACCGAAGGTCATTGGAACAACTATAGAACACAGGTCCGATGAGATACAATACTTTGTACAGTTACTCATAGCCATGAACACATCAAGTCCAGTACACACAGTGAACATTACTCTGACCTAACCTATGCTGTCAAACCAGGAGGCACTACAAGCTACAACATCAAGACAATGACACAAGGCACAATAAGGGCTGGATGGAGGTACATGTAACATGAGTGGCACAGGAGGTACATGTGTAACATGAAAGAGGGGAATTTAAGTGATAGAAATGATCCGCAGTGTGGTGATAGTTAGGTAGTCCAGGTATATTCTGAAGAGATGAGTCTTCAGACCACGGCAGAAGATGGGCAATGAGGGAGAGGTTCGCAGAGGAAACCTGACCTGACTCCACAAGTGTAATTCCATTTTAACATCAATCAAATAATGGGCACTGATACATAATGTACAATCATACAGATACAGGTCAAATATGTATTCTTTTGGTTACAGCTCACTGATAGCATGTCTGTCAATCGTTCTATTTCATTATACCTGGCTGTATTTTAACGGCCTTTTTGACAAATCATTGGTTATAAAAATGTTAATGGGTGAATCCAATTGGAAATTCAGTTGATTATCCATTGACAAAACATTTTTATTACAAATAAACTGCAGCTGTTGGCACTCAATTAAATTTTTATATTCAAATTTAAATTTTTTTTAATTTTCTGGCAGTGATCTTTTGTATAAAACATCTAGACACAGCTCAGAATGGTCTATAAAAGCTGCCAAGCGCCAATACAAGGACAGGTTAGAGACTCAAACAGAAAGAGAAAGAGACAGACTCTTGTTATCGTTGGCATGGCGTGATCATTCCATACAAGGCGAGATCAGGTGGGGTCAACAGTGCTGAGGACTTGCCAGACCAGCTGAACTTGTTTTGCGCCCGTTTTAATACCTTTTTTTTTACTCTCCGACTCCAGTTCTGAGGCGCTGTGCAAGCCCCCCCTCCTCCTGCCCTGCACCCCCCGTCCTGTGTGCTCCCCAAACCCCCAGCTCCCAAATGTGTGCTGCTACTCTATATGTCTCATAGAAACAAACATGCCAAATGCTAACCATGCTTTCCCACAATTGGTAAAGTCATTTGACTGTTTCTTCATCTCTAATTTGGTTTCCTCAAATGTGTAAATATTTCCCTACCAGACTAAAATCCCTAAGTCTAAGTGTATCTGTCAAAAGCAGTTTTATAGAGTCCAGGAAGCATAGATAAAGTTTTCAAATGTTGTATTAAAAGCAGTCATGCATGCATTTGTACAAGATGTTATCCCAACCCAGCCCATACCTGTTTATCCAGTACGTCAGATCAACCCATGTTCAGCACAGAAATGCTGTGTGTCTGCTTACGTGATGATATGAAGAAGTCATAAGAGAAAAGCAGGATGGCTGTAGGATGGTGTTTACTCTGCTCCTGTTGTCGAAATAAAGTATTTCAAACTCAAACACCAATTTAAAGATGTGAAGAAAGAAGAGGGAGTAAAAGAAGGAATAAAAGAACAGAGTAAGTAGCCTGTTGTGCAGTAGGATGGAGAGAATAGAAGCTGGTGAAGGGGTGTGGGGACGAATGGGAATATGCAGGTGCAGTTTAGGTGTAACAGGCTTTTTCCAAATTTCCCATTTTGGACCGAAAACAAAAAGTAATTTATAAAATACTTCTAGAAATTTTTTCATTTATTAAGGTATTTTTTGATATTTTATGACCATCTTTACCTCACTGTATGTGAAGGAAGTCGCAGGCCGTGTCATTTGATTAAAAGAGTATAGGCTAGGCTACATTTTCACAGTGACAACCTGCTGCTGAAAAATAGACCGAACCTTTTGTCCAATAGTATCGAACAGACATTGATTTTGCAGTGAAATCAGACCACTAGTCCACTGTAAATTCAGCCGGCTGATTATTGGTCTAACGGCTCAGGAAAATACCTGAGTTCTGACTTTGTAGTGATACTGTAAAAGTAACGTGGCTATTATTTTGAAATGACCTCTTATGGAAATAAATTAGATACCCTAATTGACTTGACACAGGAAATGTATGGTAACGTGAAATGTGTGGAGTTTGAATGTCTTTAGCCTAGGTGTATGTAAACTTTTGGCCTCAACTGTATATAGGAATAAGCAGATTTCTGTTGGCTAGATTTGTTAAATGATTGTTCATAGGCTAACCGCAGTCGAAAAACTTGAAACATGCAAAGTAAAGTTAATGCTGCCAATGTTAGTTATAATTTTATTTAAAACACAATGGCAGGGATGTCAGTATGAATTGTCAGTAGCTACATAGGCGGCTGTTTGCCTACAGGCAACCGTACTGGTACCGACAGGAAAGAGGCTACACAGGACAACCAAAATTGTTTTAATAATTTCTCCCTCTTTCTCTCACATGCACACACATGTGCATGCATTCATGTGCACACAAGCAAACGCCAAACACACACACAAACACACTTTACACACACACTCACTCACATTTGTTTTTTTTATTATTTGGTATCTTCAGTCGCACCCGAATTTGGCATGTCCAATTTACAAGCAAACTCATATACGGCTGCCAGCCAGCTACTCCTTTTCACACTGAAGCTGCAAGCTGTACATGCGCAGAGCAGGGGCCGAGGAGATCCATTCATACGTGTGCAGGGAGAGCTAGCCATGGGCTTCCAGACGAAGAGAGTTAGCCATGGGCATCTGGAGGGAGAGAGCTAGCCATGGGCATCTGGATGGAGAGAGCTAGCCATAGGCTACCGGATGATGAGAACGAGCCATGGGCATCCGGACAGAACGAGATAACCATGGGCATCCGGAGTGAGAGAGCTTGCCATGAGCTTCTGGAAGGAGAGAGCTAGCCATGGGCATCTGGACAGCCTGCATGAGTTAGTCGAGCAGTGAACAATGCTATATCCTTACTGAGTGTCCCTCCCATATCCCTGAATGATCACAGACACATACACATGCACTCATATGACATACACTCTTCTCTCTCCCTATTACACCCATGGTTGTGCACACATGCGCTCATTTGAATTATTTGGAAGAAATGCAGTTTAATAACATTGGAAGAGTTTTGGCAGTACAACAGGATTATTGGGCATTTATGAATGCCATGAAATTCAAGGACATAATTATATGTGGAATTATGGCTACAGAATAAACAAAATAATTACATAGAATGAACATTAATAATGTTTATTGGATTTCATAGTTAAATGCCAAGTTATATTTAAAACTATGTGTCTATCTTCTCTTTAATTTTAGTTAAAACAGGAGGAAGCAAGTTGCCCAGACAGACCTCCCTCATATATTTATTCAATCTTCACATTCAGCTGAGAGGAAAAAATGGCACTTAATGAATACCTGGGATTGTTCCTAGCTTTTTCAAGTGCTTGCATCTGGATGTGATTCAATTTAGATAATACTATGTCACAATAAATGAATTACCAAAAAGCCTGAACGTCATTCAGAGAAACAAAATCATGTAATTCAGTAAAAGAATGGAATTAAAATGTAGATACGAGATGAAGTCCATGGCTTCCTGTTTCACTGGAGCAGTAAACTGAGGTAACATGCTTGTAAAACCCATTTTTCATCAAAGGCAACCGGATTCGCTTCGGTCAAGCCTACTGGTGGAGAGACATGGAAGTGTGTTCTCCGTGGTATGGGGCAGAGATTGGGAGTACACAGAGAGATAGCAAGTTTTTGAGTTTTGTCTGGTCACAGCACAAAAAGAAAGAAAACTTGCCGCTGAAAAGCTGGAGGAGCTAACTGGCTGAAAAGCCAGCAAGCTATGAACGGTGAACTATAAAGCTACTGCTCAATGTTGCTTTCTTTTGTTTTTATTATTTTCTTTTTTTTGTTTTAGTTTCTTGTTTTCTCCCGGAAGCTGTGAGGGGAGAGGGTGAAGGTTTGTTTATTTGTTTTATTGCTGGTGTGGATGCGCTATCTGTCTTTCTATGCAGCAATCAAAGGCACACCCCCGGAACTGCCGCATCTCCCTCCCAGGGGTGTCACACCAGCGATTCTGGATGGAGGAAGGGTCTGAGATCCCTCCCAACGTGTTCTCCAGTCTTATTAGACATTATAAAAAAAGACTCAGTGCCATTATCTTTACAAGGGGAGGGTGAACAAAGTACTGAATACAGGGGTGCCGATAATTTTTGTGACAAATTTCGTGGAAATACGAGCATAATCAGAGAAATGTGTAATTTTGGTAGATTCCATTGAATCATTACAGTTTTTCTCAATTGCTTAAACACAATTCCTGAAACAGTAAACACATTCTCAAAACTGTAAGCACAAACCCCACAACAGTAAAAGTGTCTATCACAACACTATGTTTCACCTGCGATAGGCCCTAAAACCCTCACAATGTTTAACTTATGTTTCAAAATTAAACAATTTTGAGTACAACAATTACACCAAATTAAAATATATCTATCAGTGCATAAACAAAGGCACACAATATACTAAGTATCTGCGTCAAAATGGCACAGTCAACCCTGAATGCATGTTCCTTTACCTTCACTAGGTAAATAGTGTTGCAGTCAAAAGATTATGCCACACAAAAGAATTCTCAACAAAAATATTTATTCACAAGTTTGACAAAATGTCTTTACTGTAGTAAAACCAGAACAAATGCAAGCGTTTACAGTAAAGCAAAACAATGATACAGCACTGTAAATTGGAGGTGGGCAAGCTGTAATGTGTAAAAAAAAAGAGAAAATAACAAACTCAAGACATTTCCTCTAGCTTTTTATTGCCCATCCACTCGCTCCTCTCTGTTGGGCCACAACTGTTCATCAACATCGCACCTGATATTTTCCCTTGCCATGCAACGTTGGAAATATCTCCTTGTATGCCGCTGCCATCCTCTGCAAGCTTCCGGTGTGATGTCCTCACACCCAGCATCCATGGCTTCTATCAAGGACATCTGGGTATGAGGCTGGCGGTCATGCACTTTCCATGTCCATGCTGAAAAGAATTCCTCAATTGGATTGAAGAATGGTAAATAGGGTGGGAGGACCAGCATTGCCATCCTTGGATGGCCATCAAACCACTCCCTGATGAGAGCAGATCGGTGAAAGCTGACATTGTCCCAAATTACTACGTACACTGGCAAGTCAGCCCTCACCAACCCCCTCTCATCCTCTCATCCTCAGGAGTGAGATTGCCATAAAGGACCTCCAAGGAAGCCAGGAGATGCTGGGTGTTGTAGGGCCCAGTGAAGGGGATGTGGGCAATGACACCATTTTCTGATATGCCGGCACACATCCTTACGTTGCCCCCACGTTGACCTGGCACATCAATTGTGGCCCGGTGAACTATAAGATTTCTGCCACGTCGTCGAACTTTTCTTAAATTGAAGTCTGCCTCGTTAACATATACAAATATGTGTGGAGTTTCGTTTGCCTCCAACTCCATTACTCTCTGCAAAAGATACAAAAACATATAGTTTAGAAAACCATGCTACTAGAGTACAGTAAAGTGCACGCCTACAGTACAGCCAAAATGTTGGTTATATATTCTAAAAAGAAGACATTTATGTAACGTTACTATGCAATGGTAAGACATTACAGTAGTGTACATTAATGAGGCCTTACCTGTACATACTGGTGCCTGAGCTTCTTCACCCGGTCACTATTCCTTTCAAAAGGAACAGTATACAGTTGTTTGAGTGATAATTGGTTTCTCCTCAACACCCGGTCTATTGTGAAAAGGCTCACTGTGTTGATGTTTCCAAATATGCCATTATTTTCTGTCACAGCGCTCTGAATTTCTCTGAGTCTAATGGCATTACAGTTTTTCTCAATTGTTTAAACACGTTTCCTGAAACTATAGCTCAATTTCTCAAAACTCTACACACAAAGCACAGCAACAGTTAACCTTTTGCCAAAACTACACAAATCTCTTGCAAAACGCGTTCATGCATTCAAACTCTTTTCTCAAAACTGACTTTTTCCATCAAAATGATTCACACAGGCCTCATATGAATAGGTCTTATTGAGCATTGATTTCACACTGGTGCGATAAATTTAAAAACACAACCATCAAAATACTGTATATATGTTCTGGCCTCATGAGGTCATGTTACATATTCAAGTGTATAAAATTGTGTAAAAATTGCTTATTTTTTCTCCTTTTTTGAAGTATTAGTTTTCTTTTCGAGGGGTCCCAAAATAGGCTCCAATTTTACAGTAAATATAAAGACTGTTGCCATGATACAATACAGGGAATATATCATCATATACAGTTTTTCTGAATTGCTAAAACACTAAACCCCATTCTCTGAACCAAATGCTCAGTGGTCTAAACCCATTTGTCGAATCAATCACTCTTCAGGCAAAACTCTAAACACATTATCACTCATTAAAACACATTTTACACTGTGATGCACTTATGTTGCAAAATGGTAAACACGGGTGGCAAAAGTTAAACACAACTACAACACAGTTGTCATCGTTTACACACAACAACTCAAAATTGTTCACACTTGTTTCTACAGTTTTTTTTGATTGCTAAGACACATTTAATGAAACAATTCCCCTTTTTCTCAGAACTATTAACACAATCCCAAAACTACACATCAATCAGCACAAACCTCAAACATCCATGCCAAACTCAAATCATCTTCTCAAAAACATATACTCTTCCATCAAAATTAAACTTTGCCTTCAAATGGCACACACAAGCCATCGAAAACACAGACAAAGTAGATTACCCATAACACACCAGTGAGATAAATTCAAAGCACTACTGCAAAAACATTTTATAGCAGTGCGTCAGAAGTTATTTTCTCCTGGTTATTCTACTTATTTTATGGTTTTCAGATTTTGATCTTTGCAATGTTACACTACTAACAAATGAGGGACCGTGCAAATTTCCAAATATTTTATCTGTAGTACTGAAAAGTGATGCTGAGTGAAAAGTACTGTACAGTAACCACAACACAGTTGAAGGAACAAAAAAATGTAGTATTTTCAAAGGAGAGCAGCATTCATAAAAGGAACTCAGTATATGCAGCACTATAAACAAAAACAGCAATAAAATCTAAAGAACATATAGTCTGTAAATACACTTCTACATTACATAGACAGCATATCCTCTCACAGTAGTACAGCAGATACAATATGTAACATTACAGTAAATTATAGTACCTGTTTTCTTGTCTGAAAGTATGGACAATGGATGCCACTGTGAAACGATTCAAGTTTGGCTGAACTCTCTGTCCAGCTTCCCTGATCATCATACCATGCACTATGCACATGGTCAATCAAGGTAGCACGTATTTCGTCTGGGACAAATTGTCTCCTGCCTCTTCGTCTCCTTTGTCTTCTTGGTCTTTGGACAGCTTGTCCATTTTGAGGATCCATTGTTCAAAAGCACACAGACGCAAACTGTGGCCCTATTTACTGATCCAGAGATTGTGACCGGTGTGTAAACAATTTTGCTGCCAAGTGTTTGCACCTAGAGAAAGGTGTGTTACCTGAGTTTAGGTTGTGATGACTTGAGTTAACTGTTTTGACTACTAGTGTTTGTTGCATGAGCACAGTGTGTAACCAGTGATTCATGAGAGCATTTGTTTGTAGAGATTTGCAGAAAAAGTTTAACAATTTGCAGCATGTGTTAAAACAAGTGAAAAGTGTTTATAGTTTTGAGAGATGTGTTGGTCCTCTGAGAACTGAAGTAATAATTTGGGAGTTTTTGCTGAAAG
Source organism: Anguilla japonica (assembly GCA_025169545.1). Lineage (NCBI taxonomy): Eukaryota > Metazoa > Chordata > Actinopteri > Anguilliformes > Anguillidae > Anguilla > Anguilla japonica. Next base: position 5,561,772 of record CM045898.1, on the reverse strand, counting down.
AACCAGTTTTAGTGTGTTAGCAATCGAGAAAAACTGTAATGATGTGATCAAACCAATTGTACAGAATATAAGCCAGTTCAGAGTGCACAGGTGGCACACGTGCGTTGAATGTTGATACCAACAATGGATGGAAAAAATCTGAGAGGAGGAAGAGTATGTGTAAGAGGTGGTGGACGAGGAGGAAGAGTATGAGGATAAGGAAGAGCAAGCCCAAGAACAGTAATTTCAGATGAAATTCGGGCAACTGTGATGTCCTGTCTATGTCGTGGTTTGGGACAATGTCAGCTCTCACCGCGGCGTCCGTATACACGAGTGGTTCAACATCAACCAGCGATTCATAAATGTTTGCCTTCCACCATACAGCCCTTTCCTCAACCCAATAGAAGAGTTTTTCTCTGCGTGGCAGTGAAAGGTCTGTGACCAAAACCCATATACCAGGGAAAATCTCTTACAGGCAATGGAATTGCCCTGTGGTGACATAGGCGTGGAGTGGTGTCAAGGCTGGATCCGGCACACCAGAGGGTTTTTGCCCCGTTGCCTGGCAAGGGACAACGTTGCATGTGATGTGGACAAAGTGCTCTGGCTGGACCCAGCACAAAGACGTAATGCTGAGACAGAATGAATCTCCCATTGACTTTTGAGTGTACTGTAATGTGCTTTTCATTTACAGTTTTCTTTGTTCTTTGGGCTTACTGTATTTTTATGCAAGTGCTGAATATACAGGCATTCAATACTGTATTACTTGCAGTACTTACAGTATACAATATATTCACTGTACTAAGTTGTGATTACTATACTTTTTTTATTGCAAAATACATTTACTATATACAATAAACATTTTTTCTATAACTACATGCCCTGGATGCTGTGTTCTCAATTTTTTTGATGTAGTGTCTAATGAATGCTCTGTAGTGTTTATATATTGACTGGCTGTGTGTATGGTCTGAAAGCATTGTTTGATTTTGAGCACAGATTAAATGGTTTTGAGGCGATTGTTTGATTTTGCCAGGAGAGTCAGGGGTTTTGTGAATGTAGTTTTAAGATTTGGTTTTGTGTTTAAAGTTTTGAGAAAATGGGTGAAGGTTTCAAGAAATGTGTCTTAAGAATTGTGAAAAACTGTAAATAGTGCATTTGCTAGGTAAACCTAATTCTAATTCAGTACAGTACAGCAAAGTGTGTGAACTGTTATCACTTTGAGTGTTGTTGTTATTGTGTATGATACAATGCACATGTACTGTATTGTCCTGCCAATGAGGTCCAGTTTGGCTGCACTCACAACCCAGGTTCCATCATGAGTCATACTGAAGATTGTTAGAAGTGTTTTTTTCATTTTCCTTATCAGTGCAATTATGAGTTTTGCCAAAATAGATAACATTTGTGTCTTCTCAAAACTAGAACATGCTTAGACTGTGTCGGTCTGGACAATGGGTGTAATGATCTGTTATCATATATGAAATCAATGAACAAATTCAAAAAGGTAACAAAGCAAATCTTTATTTGTTACTGTAAAATAAATCTTTGTTCAGCAGACTGCAAAAATAAAAATCGTAGTTTGAAGGCCTGCTGTAAAAAAAAACAAAATACAAATACGTGATCAACCAAGGTTGCACACATTTCATTTGAAATATTAGCTCGTCTCCCTCTTCTTCGTCCACCTCCTCCACCTCATACACGTACACCTCCTCCTCTACTTCTTCCTCTCTGTGCTGCGTGTTGCTCCAATGTTTTCCAAAACAATTGAGGTCACCGGAGGTCTCTTTTATGCTCTGACAGATAATTGAAAAGTTTAGCCAATTGAGTTTGAGCAGGTGTGGCGTGAGTGAGACCAGTTGGTACTTAGAGTTTGGCATTTGAAGGCCAGTGTTTTCCAGGTGAACAAACAGGGCTTGATTATGAAAATTGTGCTAAATGATGAGATTTTGTGTGTAGAGTTGTGCAAAAAATGTGATTTAGAATTGCTATTTGAGTGAAAACAAAGGAATTGTGCCTAGATTTTTGCAGAAATAGTCTTTGTTGTTGACAGATGAGCTTCAAGTTTTCACCATCGTGTGCATAGTTCCAGTTTTATGTGTGAACATTTGAGAAAAACTGTAAGAACCTTGTAACGACACTCGTTAATCCTCAAATTCCACGTTATAGGAAAACCCACCCCTGATGTATTCCAGTTGCCTGAAATAAGGGGTGCTGTTTCTAAAATGAGTCTCTCAAGGGAGCCAGAGACCAAAGGAGGAGCCCTCAGCACTGACAGAAAGAGGTACAAACACATTATTCAGATATATAATGTGACATGAGTTAGATTTGCAGTAACAGGATGAGTTCAACTGGAATCTCTGTCTCCATGTGCTGTGAGTTAGAGCTGCAGTAAGAGGATAAGTATAACTGGAAGCTCTGTCTCCATGTGCTGTGAGTTAGAGCTGCAGTAAGAGGATGAGTTTAACTGGATGCTCTGTCTCCATGTGCTGTGAGTTAGGGCTGCAGTAAGAGGATGAGTTCAACTGGAATCTCTGTATCCATGTGCTGTGAGTTAGAGCTGCAGTAAGAGGATGAGTTTAACTGGAAGCTCTGTATCCATGTGCTGTGAGTTAGAGCTGCAATAAGAGGATGAGTTTAACTGGAATCTCTGTCTCCATGTTTTGTTCACAGGGTCCAGGTAGAAAGAGCAGGGTCACCAGTACCAAGCTGTCTTTCTATGAAGAGTGATCATTCAATGGGGCATCCAACTGACTTCACAGGAGAGTTCACAGGTGGTCAAAGGTAATTTAACAGGTTCAAATTGGCAATACTGTTTAATCATACTTCAATATCACTGGCATCTTACTGGTGTAGGTGGGTGTATTATTTCACAATCGTGTGTAAGTGAAGTGTATTATCTCATATTCAGGTGTGCTGTGAGTTAGAGCTGCAGTAAGAGGATGAGTTTAACTGGAATCTCTGTGTCCATGTGCTGTGAGTTAGACCTGCAGTAAGAGGATGAGTTTAACTGGAATCTCTGTCTCCATGTGCTGTGAGACAGAGTTGCAGTTAGAGGATGAGTTTAACTGGAATCTCTGTCTCCATGTTTTGTTCACAGGGTCCAGGTAGAAAGAGCAGGGTCACCAGTACCAAGCTGTCTTTCTATGAAGAGTGATCATTCAATGGGGCATCCAACTGACTTCACAGGAGAGTTCACAGGTGGTCAAAGGTCATTTAACAGGTTCAAATTGGCAATACTGTTTAATCATACTTCAATGTCACTGGCACCTTGCTGGGGTAGGTGGGTGTATTATTTCACAATCGTGTGTAAGTGAAGTGTATTATCTCATATTCAGATGTGCTGTGAGTTCAAGCTGCAGTAAGAGGATGAGTTCAACTGGAATCTCTGTATCCATGTGCTGTGAGTTAGAGCTGCAGTAAGAGGATGAGTTTAACTGGAATCTCTGTCTCCATGTGCTGTGAGATAGAGTTGCAGTAAGAGGATGAGTTTAACTGGAATCTCTGTCTCCATGTTTTGTTCACAGGGTCCAGGTAGAAAGAGCAGGGTCACCAGTACCAAGCTGTCTTTCTGTGAAGAGTGATCATTCAATGGGGCATCCAACTGACTTCACAGGAGAGTTCACAGGTGGTCAAAGGTAATTTAACAGGTTCAAATTGGCAATACTGTTTAATCATACTTCAATATCACTGGCATCTTACTGGTGTAGGTGGGTGTATTATTTCACAATCGTGTGTAAGTGAAGTGTATTATCTCATATTCAGGTGTGCTGTGAGTTAGAGCTGCAGTAAGAGGATGAGTTTAACTGGAATCTCTGTGTCCATGTGCTGTGAGTTAGACCTGCAGTAAGTGGATGAGTTTAACTGGAATCTCTGTCTCCATGTGCTGTGAGACAGAGTTGCAGTTAGAGGATGAGTTTAACTGGAATCTCTGTCTCCATGTTTTGTTCACAGGGTCCAGGTAGAAAGAGCAGGGTCACCAGTAGCAAGCTGTCTTTCTATGAAGAGTGATCATTCAATGGGGCATCCAACTGACTTCACAGGAGAGTTCACAGGTGGTCAAAGGTAATTTAACAGGTTCAAATTGGCAATACTGTTTAATCATACTTCAATGTCACTGGCACCTTGCTGGGGTAGGTGGGTGTATTATTTCACAATCGTGTGTAAGTGAAGTGTATTATCTCAGATGTGCTGTGAGTTCAAGCTGCAGTTTGAGGATGAGTTTAACTGACGCTCTGTCTCCATGTGCTGTGAGTTAGAGGTGCAGTAAGAAGATGAGTCTAACTGGAAGCTCAGTCTCCATGTGCTGTGAGTTAGAGCTGCAGTTTGAGGATGAGTTTTACCGATGCTCTGTTTCCATGTGCTGTGATTTTGAGCTGCAGTAAGAAGATGAGTTTAACTGGAAGCTCTGTCTCCATGTTTTGTCAGTTAGAGCTGCAGTAAGAGGATGCATTTAACTAGAAGCTCTATGTTTTGTTCACAGGATACAGCACTCATTTGAGTCCCACTCTATTGAAGAGAAGAGTTCAGATAAATCATCTTTGCCAGAACAGGTGTGAGATTTTTCTATCTGTTTTTAATATGTTTTTATGAATTTTCACAGAAAACAAAAAGAAAAATTAATCTCAAACTTAAACAAAACCAACAAGAGCACAAAATTGTAACTTTCCTCTCAACATTACTATTGGTCTCCAAGACATTTTTTTAAAGTCACAGCTGATATCGGTTGCTGTCTCCCACACAGGTGGTAGAAATCCATTGATTGGCTACTGCAAATCACCGAACGTTAATGGTAATTGCGCTTAAACCTGTAAGCAAAAACAGTATTGTAAGCGCAAAATAAAAAAATGTATCTAACCAGTGTAAAAGTGTTGGGGGTAGGATTAGGTTAGCTGAGCCAAAGAAATGGATAACTTAGTTGAATAACCAATGCTCCCATTAAGAGAGCATCAGCCAGGGCAAATATCACAGATGTTGTAATCTAAAAGAGACTAAAAGATCATTACAAAAGCAGTTCTATATATAAAGTTTAAATATTTACAGCCAACTACCTTCAATGAAATGTGCAGTTTGGCCAACGCAAACGATCATCAAACATCAAACTATCAATGAAGCATCCAATAGCTTAGAATAAAACATGCAATAAAAATATGAAAATATGAAAAAACCACAAAATATGAAATGACCATGTGGTAGGGATGTTACACTCGATACTCATGTGAGTAGGAATGTCATTTTGGGTGGTGTCTCACTGCTCAGCTAATACTTGTTCATGTATCAGCTATGACAGATCTGGGAGGTTAAGAGGTTCTTCACACACATATTAACCTCTATTTGGCTGTACATGGAAATCATGGGATTCCTGCATATTTGTGCAAAGTGACTGATTTCAGATCAGCTCTCCTTTCTCAGCCATCCATCCATTCATTATCTATACCCGCTTATCCTGCTGGAGCCTATCTCAGCGTGCACTGGGCGAGAGGCAGGAATACACCTTGGACAGGCTGCCAATCTATCACACACACACCTTTCACTCACACAGCAAATATAGAGTCAGTTTTAGAGTCCACTTAAACCAACCTGCATGTATTTGGACTGTGGGAGGAAACCAGAGTACCCGGAGGAAACCCACGCAGGCACGAGGAGAACATGCAAACCCTATACAGAACAGCCCAGGTTGGTTTCAAACCCCTCTTGCTGTGAGGCGACAGTGCTACCCACTGCACCACCGTGGTTCAATGTTGCACAATTTGTGGGCTTTCTTCAGAGGAGGGAGACATTTGAGCGTGCGTTTGAAAGATAGAAAGATAAGCTATTATTAATAATGGAGGGTTCAAGTAAAAAGTTTTTTTTGTATGGGATCATTAGGAATCAATATCTATAATAATATTTACCAAAATATATCAAATAAATATAATTTATATAGTGAGCTCCATAATGTTTAGTAGGAAGACATTGTTTTTCTTAATTTGGCTCTGTACGCCAATTTTATATTTGTTATCAAACAATTTTCACATGGTTAACATGCACATTTTCAGATTTTATTTAAGGGTACACATTTTGGTTTCACCATGTAGAAATTACAGCACTTTTTAAAAAAATAAATAATTCCCTCATTTCAGGGCATCATAATTTTTGGGACTCATGGTGTCACAGGTGTTTCTGATTAGTCAGGTGTGTTCAGTTGCTTCCTTAGTGCCGGTCTAAGAGTTTTCAGTATCTAGTTTTGATTCTAGCCTTTTGATTGCCTTTGGAATCTATTGATGGTGTTTGTGAACACGAGGACCAGAGTTGTGCCAAATAAAGTCAAGGAAGCCATAATAAGGCTGAGAAATAATAAAATATAAAACAGTCAGAGACATAGGCCAAACCTTAGACATATCAAAATCATCTGTCTGGAACATCATTAAGAAGAAAGTGAGCATGGGGATCTGAGAAAACACAAAAAGTATTAAATACTGGCAGTCCATTTAAATGTACTCACTGCAGCTCTGTTCATTCACATAACCAGTCTTAGTGAACACCTCACTAAACTGGAAAACTTGTCGGCCTATTAAGTCAAGAAAATGACAGGCCAGCTTGTAAAGGTTCAAACTTTTGTACATGATAATATGCATTGTATTACAGTTTTTTTCTATTGCTAAGATACATTTTATGAAACAATTCCCCCTTTTCTCAAAACTATTAACACAATCCCAAAACTACACATCAATCAGTACAAACCTCAAACATCCATGCCAAACTCAAATTCTCTTCTCAAAAACATACACTCTTCCGTCAAAATTAAACTTTGACTTCATATGGCACACTCAAGCCATCAAAATCACAGACAATGTAGATTACCCGTAACACACCAGTGAGTTAAATTCAAAGCACTACTGCAAAAACCTTTTATAGCAGTGAGTCTGGAGTTGCAACTTTCCAAATATTTTATTTGCAGTACTGAAAAGTGAAATACTGTACAGTATACAGTACACAGTGGAAGGAACAAAAAAGTAGTAATTTCAAGAGAGTAGTATTCAAAAAAGGAACTCAAAAGTATGTGCAGCACAAAAAACAAAAAAAACCCAGCAATTTAGAGAAGTTTACACACTACTCAGCATTGTCAGCTTGATTGCCGTCTCGTCTGTGGGCTGGGTCAGGCCACAAAATTTCATCCACATCACACATGATGTTAGCTCGTGCAAGGCAGCGTGGGAAATATGCCCTGGTATGCCTGATCCACCCTTGGATGGATTGAAGCGCAACATCTCCACAGGCCTCCTCCATGGCCTGCATGAAATTTTCCCGCACATAAGGGTTTTGATCGTACACCTTCCACCGCCATGCAGAGAAAACTTCCTCAATAAGGTTGAGGAATGGCGAATATGCAGGCAGAAATAAAACAGAAAATCTAGGATGGTCAGTGAACCAGGCATGAACCAGAGCAGCACGATGGAAACTGACGTTGTCCCAAATGACAACATAGTGGGACTGCTCTGGCCGCCATGGCTCCCCTTCTTCCTGTTGATGTATGTCGTTTTCCATGTTATTTAGGAATGCAGGGAGGTGTGCCATGTTGTAAGGCCCCAGGGTAGCATGGTGGTGGAGGACGCCCCGCTGGCTGATGGCGGCACATAGGGTCATGTTGCCTCCTCGTTGTCCTGGCACCTCAACAATGGCGCGCTGACCAATGATATTTCTTCCTCTTCTCCGCCTTTTCGTCAGGTTAAACCCCGCTCTTCCATCAAAATTAAACTTTGCCTTCAAATGGCGCACACAAGCCATCAAAAACACAGACAATGTAGATTACCCATAACACACCAGTGAGATAAATTCAAAGCACTACTGCAAAAACCTTTTATAGCAGTGCGTCAGGAGTTATTTTCTCCTGGTTATTCTACTTATTTTATGGTTTTCAGATTTTGATCTTTGCAATGTTACACTACTAACAAATGAGAGAGTGTGCAAATTTCCAAATATTTTATCTGTAGTACTGAAAAGTGATGCTGAGTGAAAAGTACTGTACAGTAACCACAACACAGTTGAAGGAACAAAAAAATGTAGTATTTTCAAAGGAGAGTAGCATTCATAAAAGGAACTCAGTATATGCAGCACTATAAACAAAAACAGCAATAAAATCTAAAGAACATATAGTCTGTAAATACACTTCAACATTACATAGACAGCATATCCTCTCACAGCAGTACAGCAGATACAATATGTAACATTACAGTAAATTACAGTACCTGTTTTCTTGTCTGAAAGTATGGACAATGGATGCCACTGTGAAATGATTCAAGTTTGGCTGAACTCTCTGCCCAGCTTCCCTCATCATCATACCATGCACCAGCACATGGTCAATCAAGATGGCACGTATTTTGTCTGGGACAAATTGTCTCCTGCCTCTTCGTCTCCTTTGTCTTCCTGATCTTTGGACAGCTTGTCCATTTTGAGGATCCATTGTTCAAAAGCACACAGACGCAAAACTGTGGCCCTATTTATTGATCCAGAGATTGTGACCGGTGTGTAAACAATTTTGCTGCCAAGTGTTTGCACCTAGAGAAAGGTGTGTTACCTGAGTTTAGGTTGTGATGACTTGAGTTAACTGTTTTGACTACTAGTGTTTGTTGCATGAGCACAGTGTGTAACCAGTGATTCATGAGAGCATTTGTTTGTAGAGATTTGCAGAAAAAGTTTAACAATTTGCAGCATGTGTTAAAACAAGTGAAAAGTGTTTATAGTTTTGAGAGATGTGTTGGTCCTCTGAGAACTGAAGTAATAATTTGGGAGTTTTTGCTAAAAGAACCAGTTTTAGTGTGTTAGCAATCGGGAAAAACTGTAACGTTAACGGGCAGTGAGTCATTTATGTTGTACTTCTATTCTGGAAGAGAAAAAACCAAGTGCAAGTGTGATTAACCAATGAGGGTGAAGACACGTATTATGGGATGTAGAATACTTAAGAGGAAAAAAAAAAAAATAGCAGTAGTCTAGAGAGTAGTGATAAGCAGCCCAAAAGCGGGTCGGTAAACTATGAAGTTGGAATTAATGCGTTTTATTATTTTCTCCGAAGTGATTGTGAATAGAGTACCCTTGTAAGTGGCGACAAAGAGTACTGTGCAGTGTGCACGACGGTGTGGCTTCTTGGATTGTTAGTATTGCTAAGTGGCTACGTGGAGCTGCTGCTAGCCTGCTCGTTATAGTGGAGGGCAACACAGTGTGCACGACGGTGTGGCTTCTTGGATTGTTAGCATTGCTAAGTGGCTACGTGGAGCTGCTGCTAGCCTGCTCGTTATAGTGGAGGGCAACACAGTGTGCACGACGGTGTGGCTTCTTCCATTGTTAGCATTGCTAAGTGGCTACGTGGAGCTGCTGCTAGCCTGCTCGTTATAGTGGAGGGCAACAGGCATCTTACACCGCACCTGGCCACGGATTCCTCGGACGACTGCTGTGCCGCTGCTGGCTTGCAAGGAGCAGGCCCTTCGTTGTTTTTCGAGGACGCCATTTGTCCCCTTCGCTGGTTTTTTTTTTCTTTGCTCCGGAGAACGACGCCGGATCTTCAACACAGCGGACAATAGGCCTATTTCACAAGATGGCGACCAAAACCGGATGTAGGGATACTTTGTTTCCGGTTACCGTTGCTATGGACGCAAGTCCATTTCTGACAGCGAAAAATTGAGCCTAAACAGCGACGTGTGTTCTCACAGTCGCTAATAGCTCTGCCAAAGTTCACTGTCCGATGTTATCCGCATTGTCGAAGCATTGCCAGTGAACGTTAAGCGGTCTAAACTAGATAAGGGCTATAAAAGTTTAGAGAAGTTTATATTCGGTTATGAAGGTAAGTATAACGTGAGCTCTGGTTCGCCAGAAAGCTAAATATCTAGCTTGCTAACCACAGCAAGTTAGCCGATTAAAGAGATATTTCACTTCGACATAACATAAATTATTTTCTGGAGGCGACTCCATTGTGTTTTCGTAGCGTGAAGCAACATCTGCTGTCCGTTAACAGCGTCTCTGTTCCTCTCGGTTGTCCCGAAAATGAATGAATAGGGAGCCTGACATTGACAACTGTGAGGAAAAGCGATTCTGTTAACGTTGACGGTCAGCAGGGGAGGCAGAGCTATGTAAGTACAATGTGTTAGGCTCCACAAAATTACTTGTTATACCGAAGTGAAATATCTCTGAACTAAGTTTTGTACTACCGTTACTATTTTGTGACATGTTGTTTGTGCTGTAGTTGTTCTAATAAAGATTTATATTCCTTGTCAGATCGCCTGTGTAATGGTGTTCAGTTCACTACCGAGCTGTTTGTTTTCATCGCTGATGAAAACTACCCACACATTTTAAAATCAGCTGATATATCTTAAGTAGGCTTGTCGCGATGTCCGTCAATACATTTTGTAATTACAATTAACAACTAAAATAAACGTGCATCTGCAGTTTCCACATTGAATATCCAAATATGTGCTTGCTAACAAGCTAGCTGGCTAAAACGTAATTTGCTAATCATAACATAAAATATAGCTAGCTAACTGATTTTATGACATTCTTGAGTAACAAATACCACATGACTGAAACTGCGTTCGTTCTCAATAAACGATAAAAAACAAAGGAGTTGGTAGTGGACTCAGACTTTTGGACCCAAATGTATGCGAGGAGAAAAGTTTAATATTGAGTGTAATCTTATTCAAAAAGCAGTAGCTAACTAGCTAGCTATCGTAATGAGTTAGTTTATGTTAGTTTGCAACAGCCATGCTACCTAGCAAGTTTTCTTCTTATTTTGGAGCACATCTGTGGGAAAGCTGTGAAAGGGCAAATAAATTCTTCTTCGAATTGGTACACAGAGGAACGCAACAAAACTGGTTGCTCTTCGTCGCTGCCATTGTTTTGGTGGCCGTTAAGATAACCGGAAATGAGAGACCCCTACATCCGGTTTTCATACCCGGAAATGTGAAATAGGCCTATCGGGCCAACTAACTGGTGACTATATATGCTGCTTGTTAAATGGAATGGTAAACTGCGCTTGGTTCTATCAGTAAAAGAAAGACCCGCCCACATAACTTTGAGTCTCTGTGTTTATGCAAGCGTATATATTGGTTGTGAGCAACAGCTGTACGAAAATCCTTAGAAGCTTGTACTATATTTCCAATCCATATAAGATTCTGAGCTGACTAAAAATTACATTTTAATTTATATTAGGTAGCCTACATTAGTCCTTGTTAACACTAGAAAGGCCATGTTTTTTTATTACCTTAAACCGTCAAGTCTGATGCCCAGTGGTGTCAAACTCATCCAGAATTACAGCCTCTATTTCAGCTCACACAGCGACCTAATTTCATAAAGATTATGAAACAGTATGTTGCAAAACTATTTCCTTGAAATAAAGGACACAACTGTATCAATTTCAACATTTTCATTTTTCTAATCTATTTTGCTATATACTGTGGCATGGCTCGGTTTGTGGGAGAGGTTCAGGGCAATCGAAGGACCACTGGTTAAGTGGGCACATGCTCCTGGAGTGCATTACCAATTAGTCCGGGTATTTAAAGTGTGCTCTTTTCCCAGTAGCTGGCTGTGACCGGAGAAATGAAAATCATAACTGCACTCTTAGTTTGGGCTCCTAGTCTTGGCCCCGAACTGTGGAAGGCTGCAGATCTTTATGCACCTGGGCTGATTATCTAGCGCTGGCATGGGGCGTGTGCTCTCTCCACAAGCCGGTGCAACCGAGTCCAATTCGCCTCTCCGGCGGGCAGAATACCACACATATGTAAGGGAAAATGCGCCAAGACGTATAACAGACACATTGAGAGAAGTGCTAAAATGGGCACAACTGGCAAAACACAAAATGGAGAAAGTGGTTAAAGAAATCCAAAATGCAATATTTAAAAAAAAGTATTTATTCAGTCATGATGAATTCCACTCGCTTCTCCCTGTCCCTTCCCTTGCTCCCCTGTTACATATGAACTGTCTCTCTCCTCTTACTCAATTCCACTGGGAACGCAAATAAATATTTGCAGGGACCGCACACAAATGGACTGCATTTCACACAGTTGTCTTTTGCTTTTGCTTGTTGCATTTGCCAGTCTGGCATGGCATTGCCTTCCCAGGACTGATGAGTGAGTGAGGTGATGAAAGTTCTTGACCCAGCAATCTGTAACTGTTGATCATTCAGTTACAGAATAGCGTGCTGGAGGAGAGAGCAACCCATTCACACTTGGGCATCAGCCCTGTTACCTGTTGATTCGTGAGGGGATTTTGTGAAGAAAATGGCACAAAAATGTCTATTTCTCAATGTGTCCATTTTTTGGAATTCTAACAACGCAGTTATTTTAAGCCCAGATATTTAGGAAAAGTTGTGGAAGGAGGAGTGTATTGCATTTGCGGAGTTGGAGAAAATTATTTTTTAAAAGCACCTTTATTCACAAAAAAGACAATCCTCGCTTTATCCTTTCCTGTTTGGACTCAAACTGGGGAAATTGATGACGTTATCAGGAGGGTCTAACAGGGACCTAGACTTCTAACTACAGGCCGAGAGCTGGAATGTGTGTTTATTTCACATTGATACAGCACACCTCTTCATGTGTTTATTTCACATTGATACAGCACACCTCTTCATGTGTTTATTTCACATTGATACAGCACACCTCTACATGTGTTTATTTCACACTGATACAGCACACCTCTTCATGTGTTTATTTCACACTGATACAGCACACCTCTTCATGTGTTTATTTCACATTGATACAGCACACCTCTTCATGTGTTTATTTCACATTGATACAGCACACCTCTTCATGTGTTTATTTCAGTTACTCCAGCGCACTCTGATGAAGCTGAAGGATGAAAAGTTAAACCTGCTTCGAAGCCGCACTGTGAGAGGTGTGTATCACTGTGTGAGTGGTGTGTATAACTGAGAGGTGTGTAACACTGTGAGAGAGGTGTATAACCCTGTGAGAGAGGTATGCAAATCTCGCAGAAGTTTACAAAACTGGGATGGCAAACGCTCGTTAAACACGCACATGAAAACAGAGAGGATCTCGGTGTCAGGCTGTCTGAATGGTACCTCATGATGGATGCTGGACCTGTAAGCGATGTAAGCTCAGTCAGGCTGAGATTGAGTGACATCAGTATCCACAAAGTCAACAAGCAGCTCATTGGGATATCCACCCCATTAACTCTGTCCGCATAAGTAATCATGCTCATTTCTCCCTCCACTACCACCTCTCTCCCTGTTGTGTGCACTGAATGAAGTATGTTATATCTCCTCCACCATTAGTGGTCATTTTAAATGTAAAAAATGTGGATCACATAAGATCACATAAGACTGGTGAAAAAGACTTGTGATTTTGAAGCTGACATCCAACATATTAGAAGTATCAAAAATTTTTTGATTACTTTTCCCCCGATCCAGATGCTAGTGCTCACTCTCTGTCCCCTGGTATAGCCCCAGTGGCTTCCTTGCAGTAGGATGAATTTGTCTCAGCAAGAGGGAAGTGTAGAGGAAAGAAAAACAGGCCCACAGCACCCACTCAACCATCTCCTCTCCAACTATCTAACCCATTCACCCCACTCTACCGCACACCAAAACACCCACTCAACCATCTCCTCCCCAACTATCTAACCCATTCACCCCACTGTACAGCACACCAGAACACCCACTCAACCATCTCCTCTCCAACTATCTAACCCATTCACCCCACTCTACCGCACACCAGAACACCCACTCAACCATCTCCTCTCCAACTATCTAACCCATTCACCCCACTGTACAACACAGTTAAATACTGTTAAGTTATCGCACACATTTTGTTAATTTCAAAACCAGGCATATACTAATGAATCCAGTAATAATACTACTTATGAAATGTTGATTAGGCTCAAAACGTCCTTCTTTAGTCAGGTTCATAGTTAAAGGTCTCTGGGTAGGGTAAATGAGGGCCATAGGGCTGTTATGTGAGCTGTGCTCACTGCACTGTTGCCCTGCCACTGCATGTGAATGCTCAGGTTTGCTGTTCTGTGCCATGTTGGGGTACTGTCTGTTCAGAATCACTCTCATGGTTGTTTGCACCCCCTTTCTTCACATCTTTTATACATGCTGTCATGGCATAGCATGCTGGGGCTGTTCCATTTTACACTCAGGCCTTTCCATATGCAGCAGTTAATCTCATAATTATACAGTGCCTAACCTCCTCTTGTGTATTCTGCCCTGGAGCTTCTACCCCTCCCCCTACCCTGAGTTCACAGACCGCTCCACTCTTGCTCTTCTCCTGGTTCAAGCCCATGTTATGACACCAGTTGGAGGCCAAGATGCATAACCCCTCCCCTCTGAATTGCATATCAGTAAACATCACTGTGCATGGACCATCTGTTTTAGTAGCTAGGTTAATACATCAGACTGTTGCCTGCCCAACCCATTAGATAATTTGCTCTGATGGATCCCTCATTACATTTCTGCTACCTTTCATTCATCTGAAGTGTTACACTAGTCCGGCCAGTGAAGGATGGACTCTCTTTAGATAGCCTGGGTCATCTCCATATTTCTTACTACCAGGGAGTTTTTTATCACCACCATTTAAGTTTTTTTTTCCACTGGGGAGTTCTCTTTCACTCGCTTGTTTTAGGGGTTCAGGGCTGGTTTTTGCCTAATTTACCTTACCTTTTCCTCTGTAAAGCATCTTTGTGACAGTGTCTCTGTAAAAAGCGCTATACAAAAATCTAATTTGAATTGAACGAACACTGCCTGAGAGGTGTGTTACACTGTGTGAAGTGTGTAAAATACAGAGGAACTGACTGCATAAGTATTTCTATTGACTGTTTCTGCTTGGAATCTGTTATTGAATGGAGAATTTCAATATAATTATTTCTCATATTTCCTCCCTTCAGATGAATCCATAAAAAGAGCCCAGAAGGCATTGCAAACTCATCTGAAGCAGAAGTTTGAATGCATCTCTGAAATTTTAGCACAGCAGGGCCACCCAACCCTGCTCAATGAGATCTATACAGAGCTCTACATCACAAAGGGGGGAAGTGGGGAGGTCAATAACGAACACGAGGTCAGACAGATTGAGACAGCATCTAAGAGACAAACCACACAGGAGACGGCAATCCTCTGCAATGACATCTTTAAGCCTTTACCTGGACAAGAGAAACCCATCAGAACTGTGCTTACAAAGGGCATCGCTGGCATTGGGAAAACCGTCTCTGTGCAGAAGTTCATTCTGGACTGGGCAGAAGGAAAAGCCAATCAGGACGTTGATTTCATCTTCACACTTCCTTTCCGAGATCTGAACTTGAAGAAGAAAAGAGCATTCAGTCTGATGCAACTTCTGCAGCACTACTTTCCACAACTGAAAGAGATCGAAGGTGTTGAAGGTGATCAAGTCAAAGTTTTATTTATCTTTGATGGTCTGGATGAGTGTCGACTTCCTCTAAATTTCCAAAGGAATGAGGACTGCTGTGATGTAACAGAGTCATCATCAGTGGATGTGCTGCTGACCAACCTCATTAAGGGGAATCTGCTTCAGTCTGCTCTCCTCTGGATCACCTCCCGACCAGCAGCAGCCAGTCAGATCCCTCCTGAGTGTGTCCATCGAGTGACAGAGGTACGAGGGTTCAATGACCCACAGAAGGAGGAGTACTTCAGGAAGAGAATCAGAGATCAGAACCAGGCCAGCAGAATTATCTCACACATAAAGTCAGCCAGGAGTCTCTACATCATGTGTCACATACCAGTCTTCTCCTGGATTTCTGCTACTGTTCTGGAGACAATGTTGGGTAAAGTAGAGAGTAGAGATCTGCCCAAAACTCTGACTGAAATGTACACACACTTCCTACTCATTCAGACTAATGTGAAGAATCAGAAGTACCGTGGCACTGATGAGACAGACCCAAAGGAGATGTCAGCATCAGATACAGAAATCATCCTGAAACTGGGGCAGCTGGCCTTTCTACAGCTGGAAAAGGGCAATCAGATATTCTATGAAGAGGACCTGAGAGAGGGTGGCATTGATGTGAAGCTTCACTGTACTCTGGGTTGTGCACAGAGGTCTTTAAAGAGGATTGTGGGTTGTATCAGGAGAAGGTCTACTGCTTTGTGCATCTGAGCATTCAGGAGTATCTGGCTGCCTTGTTTGTGTTTCATTCATGTGTAAATGAGAACAGAAATGTACTCAGAGCAGAAGAATCAAAACCTCACAGTGACAGAGTGCAGCTGTCTGAGTTACACAGGAGTGCAGTGGATCAGGCCTTAGAGAGTAAGAATGGACACCTGGACCTTTTCCTCCGATTCCTTCTTGGCCTCTCTCTGGACTCCATTCAGACTCTTTTAGGAGGACTACTGACACAGACAGGAAGCAGATCTGATGGAGGAAGTCACAAAACAAACTCTGTTTTGACTCTCTTTCAAAGACTACAGACATGGACAGAAAGCAGATCACAGAGCATTAATAAAACAATCCAGTACATTAAGAAGAGGATCAGAGAGGAATCATCAGCAGAGAGGACCATCAATCTGTTCCACTGTCTCAATGAACTGAATGACAACTCTCTAGTTAAGGAAATCCAGAATTCCCTGAGATCAGGGAAACTTTCTGCTAAAAAGCTGGAACCAGACCAGTGTTCAGCTCTGGCCTTTGTGTTACTGATGTCAGAGGAGATCCTAGATGAGTTTGACTTGAAGACCTACAACACATCAGCAGCAGGTCATCAGAGACTGCTACCAGTAATCGGGAGCTGCAGGAAGGCCAAGTGAGTATTATGTCATTAATAATGTAGATGATTGACAGCATATTTTCCCACTTTCTATTTCTAGTGAGAATAAAGATTTCCGGGCAAGAGAAAATTTGGTTAAAAAAAGATTTCTGAATCAAAAGTTTTAACTTGTGCCCTTATTTAATGTCTTATATCTAGAACATAAACAGCATCAAATGCAAAATCTCAGCACTTACCATATATTTTATTTACTATTACTATTTACTGATTTAATACATTCACTAATTATTTTCAAAGATCGCAATTGTGAAATAAATAAGGAGTTCATTGAGTAATCTGATGGATCAACCTTGGTCAGAACATACAATTCAAGCAGATTAAAATGAAGAGATGCTATATTAAGTTACAGTATTAAGAAAAGGGGCCCTATTTTGGTGACAGCATAGGCACAAACACAGTTGGAATTGCTAGTGTCATATTTTTCACTTTCACCATGGTTGTTAGTTTTATGGTCTGCGGTTAATCTGCTTGTGTCAACATGGGTTTGTTGGCGCAATCAGGGATGTGTCAATAAAAACTTTCACTATGTGAGTTTGGTGTTGGATAATGCGTTTGCAGTCAAACCAACCCATACCAGGTTTTAACTCGTGCTATTTTGGCATTATAACTGTGCCACACATGTGAATCCATACACACATAACACAGATAAAATAAATATTTTGTTTATTTCAGTTTAACTATTTGAAAGGAAACCTGTATTCAGTTATGCAGTCCAATGCTGGCTATTTAGGCAGTGGAGTTAATTGTGTAAGCTACTTGAATGAGGTAGGAGGGAGACCGGCTTTACACCCCTCCGATAGTGTTTACAATGAGCCCAGAACGCACTGGAAACTTGCTTTTAATCATGTGTTTGGCTGGGCTGGGTCAATTGGGTGGACCTTCGGAATGTTGAAAATGCATTTTAGAATTTTGGATGGATTGGGTGGTACATTACTGTACAGCCCTCAGAAAGTGCATTCTCTGTGGTGTGCTGTGTTCTACACTACATAGCCATATGCCATGTATGTGACATAGACCTCACAGAGGACACATTACAGGACTTTCATACGGAGAGGAGCAGAGTCTCATGTGACGATCGCTACAGAGATTACAGAGCACAGAGTGCACGAGAGAGTAGGGACTGGTTGGCTGTGGAGCTGTTTCACTAGTGAGTGTTCATTCATCTTATCAAGTGCATGTCTGAAATGAATGACACTTAGTTAAAGTAGTTAAAGTTTATTTGACTTAAATAGTGGTGTGAAACACTGTAAAAACAAAAAGCTCTAGTAAATCCAGACAAAATGTCTTCTTTCCTGTCCTCTGGTGCACAAGCGCGATGCCCGCCTAGCTGAAACAGTAGCGGCAGCAGCAGGATGAGAGGCCGACTGGAGGCTGTCTCTGCCAGCTGCCTTCTGCTCCAGGCCAGACTGGGAATATTCTCCCTGCTGAACTGTTCATGGGAACAGAACCATTTATTATGCCTCTTAGCACTGGCATATGAACAGAAAATACACTTTTGTTTAAATATTAAGAAAATAATTAACCAAAACTATTCAGTTTCATCTTCATTGGTTTGTAGAGGTCCTCATAACTGTTGTAATGGTTCATAGTGTTGGGCAGAGAAATTTCTACCCTTAGAATAACCAGCACAATGAGGTATATCCATGTAAGAAATAGGACTTATTTCTGCAGAAAAGAGTCTGGAACCTACACACAACAAAATGGATAAGCCCGGTCTCTGCTTTCTCTTTTTTTTTTTTTTAGCAAAAGTTGTTAACAATAACATACATAATTCTACTGATTGGCACATGGTTAATACATATGCAAATCGTAAGATTTAACAAAATTAATGATTGTCTGTGTCTAGTCATATAGCATGAATACTGAATAAGCACACGGTGACCTCTTAGTTTTCATCGTTACATAAACAAAACTTTATATCAGATATAATAGTTTGGTTTCTTCGATCGGTTGCTTTCAGAGTCCTGGGCAGCATGGCATCATAGCCGGTTTCTCCCTGGCAGGATGGCAGGGGGGAGGATAAGGAGGAAGGCCAAGCTCACCAGTTTGGACTTACAGAAATCCATTAGAGACAGAGAGAAAGAAAAAAAGACATGCACATAGACACACACACACACACACAGACACACACACACATACATGCAATATTTTTTAATTCTTGTCCTTGGGAAGTTTGGTGCCTGGAGATGGAGGGTCTAGGAATTTAGTGTTGTACAGAATTCTAGTTATGCTAGAGAAAACTCTACTCCCTTCAGTAGAGATGATCACAACACGCTTGCTCTTCAGCCATGGTAACATTAGCATTTGGCTGTGTTTCCTAAAGGGAAAGAAATTGAGTGATCTGATTGGCAATAATGAAACCAAACCCAACCACACCTACAGAACCATTTATTCTTATTGAACCAGCCTCTTTTATAACTGTGCCACAGCTGCGCTAGTGCCTGGAGTCAAGAAATGACTGAAACACCCAAATTCACCAGCGCCTTGCTTTCCTGCAGTGTTTGTCAGTTGTGCCTTAACTGAGAAAATAGGGTCCAATTTAAACATCTAATTTAATAACACAGGCTCAACTACACGAACAAAAACAAAATTAAACAGTCCTGGAAATTAAGTAAAAGATAATCATGAAAGAAACAAATGAAAGACAAAACAAAACCACAGCTTGTCTCTCCCACATTAAAACTGATCAAATCCAAAGACACACAGCTGAGAAAAAAGACAAAGCTGAGACAAGACCAAAGGCTCATGTTTGCTTCAAAAGCAGGGCCGGCCCGTGGCATAAACGTTCTATGCGGTTGTTTAGGGCCACAACCGCTAGGGGGGCCACACGACCACGAGGGGGGGGCCACACGATCCAGTATTTACCTAAGGTAAATAACGTTATTTTCGTAATTACGTTATTCACCCTTATCGCGGAACTAGCGGTATAAATTTAAAATGGAATGGCAACAGAACATTTCATAGCAATGTAATGTAAAAAGGATTTTACCAAGCGACCCCCCTCGCTGGACAGAATAAAACTTATTTTCAATGTTATGATTAAAATTGTGTTAAGTTTGGTTTGAGAGGGATACGTTTGGTTATGCATTAAATGTTTGTGTTTCTATGTTGGGAGGCTAGGGCAGGCAGTAAATGCACCATGTTAAAAGGCCAGTAGTACCACTCTGGTCTCTGCTTTATTCTGGTATAGGCTGACCCAGAATCTCCAGTATAGTGCCTGTAGATAGAGTGAAAATAGGAAGGTAGAGGAATCGTAGGATGGGTGCCAGAGTGAGGTCTTCTCAGGGAACTGTTATATTAGCCTCAAACCCCAGTGCCTGATCTTGAGTTAATTCTGTGGCTTATCTCAGAGATAATTTAGTTTGGAACTCTGTAGTGAGTGTTGCAACCACAGAAAGATGCTTTTTACAAGCTACAAGCTTCAGCACCACATTTTGTGAGCTTGTGTGGCCTACCGCTTCACTGCTGAGCTGTTGTTGCTCTCATACCTTTCCACTTCACTATACCAGCTCTTACAGTTGACTGGAGCAGCTCTAGCAGGAAAGACATTTGATGAACTGACTTGCCTCAGCCGGAGGCTTGAAAAGGTGCTGTGCACTAGAGCCCGACCGATGCCAGATTTTTGGGTCCAATGCCGATCCCGATTTTGGAGAGTCCTAGCCCACCGATTACCGATGTTTTGACCGATATTTTGATATTTTTGTGCAACATTTTTCAAATCAATTTGAAAAACTTATACTTCATCAAAGTTTCTATATTTGAGAACATTTAACTTATAAGCAAACAAATAAATAAAAATAAACACACAAAGAACTTTTTGATAGATAAAAAAATGTAAAAGATGATATTAAATTAACTATATATATTAACACCATCTTCAAGTGGTGTGTGTGAATTCAAAATAACTCCACACATTGCTTTTACGCCTTTCTTTTCCGGCCATCTATAAAAAAATAAATTTAAAAAAATCAGTTTTCCAGTTTCAAACATGTATTTTTATGAATATTATTATTATTGTTATTGTTGTTATTATTATTATTATTATTATTGTTAATTTGTTATTATTATTTCTTAGTATCTATTCTCAGCAAATTAATTATATTTTCTTATTTTATTCCTACTACATGACCTCAAAGAGTAAGACTTTATCTAGCGGAGCTAATGAGTGAATCAAGTGTAACGTTAGATGAAACTAAATTGACTGGATGAAATACGTGACGTGAGGCTTGTCCATAAGAATTCGGTGGTGAAAAAAACTACAAAGCGCTTTTGTCCAGGTTACCCGCGCTAAGTGCTGGTTGATTCACCTCTCCAACAGCAATCCTTCTCTCATGTTATCACGACAAAGCTAAATAACATGGCATAAAATGATCCACGTTAGAAGTAATTTATCAGCGTTTTTACTGTCTGGTTGGCTTGCTACGATGACGCGTGACTAGATGACACAATCGCTTGCAATAAAGCGTTGGCTATTGACACAGCATCATATAGTAGCTAATATCATTATCTCAGATAAAAAAACCAAATGTGTGATGCATTGAATCACCATTTTATTTTGGCTGGTTAATGTTTCTGTGCAATTCACTCAATTAGCATGTAATTGAGTGAATTGCAGGCACGGGTTAGCTGGCACGAGGTTGACGACTGAATAGTTAGCAATTAGCTGATGACAACAATATGATCTATAGGCCAATTATTTTTTTTTTTAAAACACATTCATTAGCAGTATGGGACAATTTCTTATGAATTTGTAGCTTTATCCATGCAGATGTTATTTAGTGGATCAAACAAGTTGTAAAACAGCTAGCCAAAATCTTGATTTTACATTTTAGTTAGTCTAATTCACCATTTGGCTGTTCTGAGCCATAGGAAGCTTCAAAACAATTGGCCAGGACAGCCTAGAGATAAGACAGAGGACGAACTTGGGGGTAGCCATTGGAGGTGTGAATGTGTGTGTCTGTGTGTGTGGATCTGTGTGTGAGTGTGGGTCTGCATGTGTATGTGTGTGTGTGCTTGTGAGTGTGGGTCTGTATGTGTGTGTGTGTCTGTGAGTGAGTGTGGGTCTGCATGTGTGTGTGTGTGTGTGTGTGTGTCTGTTTGTATGTCAGAGGGGGTGTCCATTCCCCTCCCCCCTCCCCTCCCAATAGATAAAATGTGGCTTTCTTGTAGTTAGCATTCTAGCATCTAGGTCTGGTGTCTACATTTCTCTCTTTTTTTTTCTTCTACAAATCTCTGGTTTTTTAAACTATTCTCCTGCCTTTTTGTTTTTAAATTTTGGTCTTGGCACATCCTTAGATTACTTTGGGACAAACACACTGTGTTTGGTATCTTCTTTCAATCATTCCTTGTGTTTAAGGTAGTTGAACCTTGTCTTTAGATTTGATATGTTTGATAATAATTACCAAATGAAATCAAATAAATATATTTTACATGTTGGATAAGTGAGGTGTTTTAGCTGCTGATGCGCTGTCTTCGGTATTCAGAGTGCCAGATGCCAAACAAGGGTGTTAACGGTTAAAACTGCTGGGTTCAGAAAATTAAACATAGTTCAGATAATCCTCACCTTGCTGAAAGGTTTTACACTCTTTATCTTAGTCAGTGCCTGTCCTAATTTTATGACCTGTAATTCTACTGAATGCCGTGCCTTGCATAACTGCAGCAGGATTGTTGATCTTACTTGCCTTGGCTATATTTGGAACTGTGTTGACTAACTGCGTTGTGTCAGTTTCCTGCATCAGACACTGTTCATCAGGCTAGCTGCACCAATGTCAAAACAATGTTGACCTCTCGAATTATCAACAAAGTGGTGATGAGTTCTTATAGCCTAACATATTATGTTTGAATAAAGGAAATTACTGCGGTTTCTTTGCTTGAATTGAGACTGAACCTAGTTTACATCTCCGCCTCAGTGTTTCCAGATGCCTGAATCAGTTACTCCTAAAAAAAGTCCTCAATCTTCAATCAACTCCCATTCAGATTCCTCACAAATATTACCCCATATCTCATTTAAAATCCCCCTCTGTCATTGACTTCCATACATCTTTACTGTAAAACTTCCCCCATGAATGTTTAAATCCCCGTACATAAGGATCCCTTCTGTCAAACAAGTGTTTTAATTCTAAGAAGTCATATCCAAAAATTCAATTTTTTATATTAGCCTGTATTGGGCTACTTGGAAGGTTAGAAATAGGATTATTCAAACGCACCTATTTAAGGTGGACCAGAAATTTTGAATCAGGAGTCAACTTCAGGATGGTAGCGTTACCAATAGCATACCAGGCTACTTAGCTAGAGAGATGTAAAATGCATCGAGAGCTCTTTTTTGCCAAGCTCTTACTATTGTAACTGATTATAACTATACCTGAAAAAATTTATGTTCCATCAAAGTAATTATCCTCTAATTCAAAAATGCATTTCTTATGATTATGTGACTGATTTATTTGCCCATGAATCTGAACAGGAGCAGCTGAAGAATGCCCACCAAACAGGAAAATGTTGCATGGAGTACAACACACACCTGAAGCCCCAACTTTCATTCTAGAGCATTTTAATCCCTGTGAACTTTTTATCTTTGGATTCCAACAGTATGTGGAGTGTGAAATATGCGAGTAGAGAAAAGATTCAGGTCCCTCACTGTAGGCTTACTTGCTATAAACACTCATTCATGGTGATGACAATTTAGCTTCTTAGTGCTAAAAGATGATGTGTGTTGTTGGCTGCATGGGTGTTGCAATATGTCTTCACTGCTATAATTCTTTTTTTATGTTAATTAATTATTCATTTATTCCTTATTTTTCAATTGGCCCACCAGCTCCCCCACTTGATGGAGGACAAGTTTATTTATACAGTTACGTAGCAGCAACAGTTTTCACCCCAGGAGGCTGAAATTTGGCATGGAGGTTGGCCATGGCCAAAGCTGAGTAACTTTTCAGGCTGATAGGCCACGCCCCCTCTTGGTCAATCACAAAAAGGTGCATAGCTCCTGAATGGATTCACAGATTTGCACAAGATTTTGTGGAAAGGTTGGTCATGAGCCAAAGAAGAGCTCATCAACTGTTCATGCCAATTGGCAAAAGGGGGCATGGCAGCAGGAGTGGCCTATCACAAAAAGGTGCATAAAATCTCCACGGATTCACGTAACATGGCAAAACTTGGTGGAAAATTTACGTAACACCATAAAACTTCAAGGAAAAGTTTATCATGAACTGCTGTCTAACTTGTGCATGTACCATCTGACGGTCTGCAAAGCTGTGCCCAACCTCTAGCAGCCACACATTTTGAGGCTGAAATTGGGCATGGAGGTCACGTGTTTGGGGGAGGGTGTGTGCGTGGATGCATGCACGCAGACGCGTCATGCCCATTCAAGCTGGGGGGGCACGTGCCCCACCAGATTTTTGATATCTGGATTTTTTATATTTTTGTTTTATTTCATTACTATTATTTTTTATAATACGTAGTTGTGATCATTTTATATTACGAGTCAAAGGTATTCTTCTGATTATGTCATAGATCATACCTCAGAAAGTCACACACTCCCTTTCCCTATGGTATTGGTTTCTTCCAAAAGTTGCAGGATGAAATCGGTTCACAAAAGCAGGTACGCACACAGACAACACTCTGTTGCGCATCAATGCTGGAGGAGATGTAGGCTGCAGCTTAACGGTGTGTTGCTGAAGTGGTTAGTAGAGCATCAATCCCTTTTTCAAACGTGTGAAAATGAAATGCAATTAGTTATACGCACTTAATTGCATTTGAGAAATATAGGCGTAGTTTGCTTTGCAAGATTTGCTTGCTAGTACCAGCTAAAGTTAGTAGCCATCCCTCAATCCGGTTGTTTAGCCTTCTGGCTCGCTAGCTAGTCGTGATTTGTGATAGCATAGCATGCTATTTAATATTGGTAAAGGAGAGCTGTGTGAATCTTATCAGTCAATCAATCAATTTTTATTTGTATAGCGCTTTTAACAAAGGAGCTTTGTCACAAAGCAGCTTTAGAGAACCGGCCCCCAAAGAGTAAGCCTAGGGCAACAGTGGCAAGGAAAAACTCCCTGACTGATAGCAGGAAGAAACCTTGAGCAGAACCGGACTCAGAGGGGGAACCCATCTGACGCGGGCAGGCACCGGTTTGGCAGTGAGCTGATTATTTTTACCACCAGTAGTTATAGTTAGCAAAACACTGATTTCCATTTGATATCTCCAGGTCAAGATGCAGAGGAAAATCTCGTCATTCTTTTAAAAAAAAAAAAAACGACAGAAAGCCCCAGCCCTGTCCTCAGTCAGGAGGTTGATAGTGCAAGAGCTAGTTTATCTTAGGTGAGATTTATAGTGATAGGCTATTTTTCCTTCATGGAAATGTGTGCAGATTTAATTGTGTGTAGGAGTGGTTACAGGTTATATGTACTTAGGCTAGTGGTGATGATGGATCTTTCATGGAGGCTGAGCAGTTTGGAAAATAGGTTACTGCTGCTCAGTCTGAGCTTTTATTGGCAATGGAACAGATACTGCTATGTGATGTCAG
Source organism: Anguilla japonica (assembly GCA_025169545.1). Classification (NCBI taxonomy): domain Eukaryota; kingdom Metazoa; phylum Chordata; class Actinopteri; order Anguilliformes; family Anguillidae; genus Anguilla; species Anguilla japonica. The sequence continues at coordinate 5,536,538 of CM045898.1, read as the reverse complement.
CACAGTCTCATCTGTACTCATGCTGCTTCCTATGCATTGTATTTGAAAATACAGCTATTACCATGTTGGCAGGTTCCTTTCATCTGTGGCTTTATTATCTATGTTCTCTAAATTAATTTTCATTGTGGATATAGTCTTTTTATGTGAATTTATGCCCCTTAACATTTTTGGGTGACGCAGACAAGATTTAGCTCTTTTTCAAAAAAAGTGGCAGCAGTGTAGAAGTGAGTGAATAAGTGAGTGTCATTTTCAATAACTGTAACAGCACAAATAATTGACATGAAAATCTCCAAATAAATATACAGTATTTACCCTAATATAAAGTGGGAGCTTCCTGAGCTACAAAAACTAATTTAGTGACGTTTTAAAATAATCCCCCCAAAGTTGACGAGACTGCAACCACTGAGCTGCTGGCTGCTCAGAAATGGTCCACCTGTGGGACGCGGCGACGGGTCTGCAGTGATGCTTTGTTCTTCAGACCACAACCTGGCTGAAGCCAGACATGGTAGTTGGGCGGGAGGGCAAAATTAGCAATTAACTTATCTACAGTATGTCAGATATCAAGTGTTTAAATTATGGCCTCAGAGAGAGAAACAGTGGATGCAATATTGGCTTGAAGAATGCTGCCTACCCTCCCCTCCACAAACATTAAAGGAAATGTCCTTTCCTCCACTCTGATACCCTTATCTAGGCAGGCGATCTATGGGTCCCACCTCCTGCAGAGTTTGTCTCAGGAGAGACAAACCAGAAGACAAAGCTATTTACAAGGCCAGAGGCCCAGTGTGGCTACAGAATGAACAAAGATCCGGTTCTGTTTGATCTTAAGTTTAAATGCAATCTGTGACATTTTATTGAAATCGTTTACTGAAAACTTTTATGTTAGAAGCACAAATAAACGTCTATGCTTTTTATTGGTATTCAGTAACTTAACTGAATTACCTCCTAATATATTCATGTTTTGTCTTGTTAGAAAGGGACTAAATTCCTGAATATTTTGGTAATAGTATGGTTCGTAGCCATGCTTTCAACAACATAAGGTCACTTTAATTAATAAGTACACTGTCAGCTTTTAGATAGGCCAGTCCTTGTCATAAATAAGTCTGCCTCCCTTTCTACATCTGAACGTGGCATTGCCCAATCAGTGCAGACATGCTCAAGCCATGCTGCGTTAAGTGTTTATGATGGCCTCAGGAAAAAGTTGTGTTGTGTTGCAGTTGGTCTTTATTTTGGTGGTGGTTTCTTGGTTGTGTGTTTTAGTTCATTTCCTTTGTTCCCGTGGCACTGGAAGAGGGGAATACTTTGATAAGGTCTGGCTCTTCAGTCTTTCTTTTCTGGTAATCTAAATTTAGCATCTTATTTGTCTTCTGTTTTGTTTTGTAACTTGGAAGTAGACCTGACACAGAGTTTGTTTTGGTTTGTCAGTTGATTCCACCAGGTTACTGTTGACTGACCTATCAATGATTGAATTCATAATTGTCATTTTCAATAATACTTGTTAAATTAAATCACGTACAATATATTTTATATGTAGGTTAAGTGAGGGGTTTTAGCACACAATACCACTTGTGTTCAGTATTCAGAGTGCTGAACATTTTAACAAGGGCATTGACTGAAGCACTGGATTCAGAAAATAAACATATTTTTACTTAATTGTTGCTTGCCCGACAGTGCCTCCTGGAGTTTTAAATACACTGCTGTCTGAGCTTTAATCTCAATATAAACTGCCGCTGGGTCCGTACAGCCTGCTCACTGCTTATTCCTGTATTTTAATGTATAAACACAATGTGCAGATGTTCCCCTGTCATACAGTACTGCACTGTTGTCCTGCTCTCCCTGGGAGTATCGGGGCTCCCCCACTCCCTGCCCACTGATCCCTTAGCAGTGTGCAGCACCAGGGGGTCCTGAGACGGCCTCAGCACAGGGGCTCAGCTGATCCCTTAGCAGTGTGCCCATAGTGATGGATGACAATGGGATTTTACATTTGTGCAACCTCATATTTGTACCCCAGTGAAACAGGAAATGGTGAAAGGCAGCAATACAGTTCCAGGGGACTGAGATCAATATTTTTTTAGTAAAATTTCTTTAGATGCCACTTTGTTTGGTTTTATTTTAAATATTCATTAGGGGTGCTAATAATTTTGATAATGTTTTTGAGAGAAATACTGTTTTCGTAAGTTTTTTATAAGAATTATGTTTAATTGAAGTGAAAGTAAGCAGTTTCTACAAATGTTTGAGCAGAAAATTAAAATCCTTATGTTAAAATATTTCTTTTATACAATCATTTATGCTCATTTTAATGAAGAGTGCCAATAATTCTTCTTTACTTGAATATATTAACTCTTCTTTGTAGACTGAACAACTGCAAACTCACAAAGAAGTCCTGTGATATTGTGGCCTCAGCTCTCCAGTCATCAAACTCACCTTTGACAGATCTGGACCTCAGCTACAATAACCTGGGAGATTCAGGAGTGGAGCTGCTCTGTGCTGGACTGAGGAGTCCAAACTGTAAACTACAGAGACTGGGGTGAGTAGTGCTGGGTATTGTGTGATCATTACTAAATATAATTAATGATTATGGCAATGTAAGGGTATGAATTTTGTCACAGCGAAGACTAATTTCCTGACTCCATTCATTTTCAGAGCCTGTAACCTGAATGTTTGTGTGAATGTGAGTTTATATATAAAAAATATTGACTGGGGTGTGCTATGAAATGATGGGCAGCTTGAACCTGTATCCTGGAGAGAGAGACTAGCTACTTGCATTTGAGAGCCAGGCATTCATCTAAGTGTTCTCTGACATTAATACCTTCAATCCTGGGACGTAAATATCCTGCTCATCCAGGATTCTAAAACCATCAACTATCCCTGGGATTAACCTAATTAAGATTTACCCCATTTGGGTACCGAGACTATATAAATATCACAAGGCATGACTTTTGTATTTTTCTATTAAATAACATTTGCTTGACACAAGCTGCTATCCTACATGAGCTGCATATCCCGCTAGTGAAACTAAGAATATGCCCAGTGAGTACCTCAGTAAGGGTGTTAACCCAAAACTTTAAGTCACTGTCGCTACCCCGGTTCTCCGAAACACAGAGTAGAGAGATCCACGTATGGGGAATGACATCCGGTCATCCAATGTCACCAAGTATGGTTCTGACAGCCAGTAGCGCATCCAATGTTACAGGAGGCTTCTGCCCTCCTGGAAGAACATATGGGACACTGCAGTGCTACTACTCTTCATATTCACTTCTCATGCGCGGCAAGCAGGGCAGTCTTGGTGGATCTCTCCACCGGGGTTACAACAGTAACCTAAAGTTCTCTTTCATCATCTCGTGTTTGAGATACACCTATGGGGAGATATAGACAGCTCCCAGAATGCCTTATGCTCACAGCTGAGATGCTGTCAGGCCAGCAAAGGATGCCTTCTCCCCTGAGGGGAGGGTGGTGTCTGGCACATCCCATGTAGGGAAGTACTGAAGACTTTCCACTGCCCAAAGCTATGGCCAGGACCCAGGAACGATGTGAAGTATTAAAACCCATAGCAGATGAGGGGAGATGTGTGTACCTCACACAGAGCTCACCCCCAGAACTGAGTGGGCTACCGGCCTCAGGCAGTGGAACCTAGCTACAGTATCTGGAGATACCCAGCCTGTGGCTGAATAAATATCCTGCAAGGAGACCCCATGAATAGGGCCCACTATGCAGCCATGCCCCTCATTGAATGAGCCCTCAGGCCCAAGGGGGGGTGTCATCTTCTTTGAATCATATGCCATAACAATAGCTTCCACAAGCCAATGGGACAGCCGCTGCTTAGAGATACATTTCCTGTGCAGGCAGGGGCCTAGGTGACTAAGAGCTGGTCGCTCTTTCTAAAAGCCTTAGTGTTTTTCATATACGTGCCGAGAACACAGCACATGCAGCCTATGCTGCTCTTCAGAGGAGAACGGTGGTGGGTGAAAAGCGGCAAGCTCCAACACCTCACATGTGAAAACAGGGAAGCTTTTAGGCATAAAGGCTGGATTGGGCTTAAGAAAAAGCCTTTCCATCCTAGGGGAGAATATTGTGCATGAGAGATGCACTGAGAGCACATGGAGGTCACTGACTCACTTGGCTGAGGCTAGTGCAAGCAGCAACGCTGTCTGGAGAGACAACAATTTTAATATAATTTATAAACTCAAATGACCTTAGAGACAGAGCCTCCAGCTCCAGTGATAAATCCCAAGGGGAAATGAGCTTTTTAGCAACAGGCAGAGAACAGTGAGCCCCCTTCATGAACCTGTGAATGAGGGGGTGCTGCCTCACTGCATGGTCTTTCAACCCAACATGACAAGCAGTGATATCTGCCCGATAGACCATAATGGTAGGAAAGGATTTCTCTTTATCCATAAGGTTCTGTGAAAAGCACAGCACTTCATTAACAGAGCTCTGGTAAGGCACTGACTGACGAGAGGCTCACCATCTTTCTAACACCTGACACTTATTGTCATAAAGTGACCTGGTAGAGGGCGCTCTCGTGCTCTGGACGGTTGCAGTCACGCGAGGGGGAAGCCCTAATGCGTTGAGGTTACGCCTCTCACGGGCCAAGCTCATAGAGCTACTCGCTCAGGGCAGGGGTGATGTATTTCCCTGTTCACCTGAGACAGGAGGTCCGTGCGTAGCGGGAGCGCGCATGGCTGTACATAAAGGAGAGGGATAATCTCTGCCAGCCACGGTGATTTCTGCCACCTGCGTGCGATTAGGATCAGTGTGAAGCTCTGCTCTCACTCTGGCTGGAGTGGGAGAGATGAGAACGAGGGGGGAAAATGCCTCTGAAGTGATCTACAGCTGCACGGCCAAATCTCTGCCATAGCATTTCCTCAATCTGGAGATGGAGACACCATTCCCTGTACAGTGGGTTTCCCCTGACAGTAGATTCACGCCTGTGTTCTGAATACCTGGAACATGGGTCACGCGTAACCACAGAAAGTGACGGCTGCTCCAGACCAACAGTCTGTGGGCTAGACCATGGAGCTGGAGGGGGCGCATGCCACCTTGGTGATTGACATATGCTACCGCAGTCATTATCGCAGCGTACGAGCACATAATGTTCCCTTAGACAGGGAAGAAAATATCTGAGAGTTATCCGTATAGTTAGTAGCTCCAGATAATTGATGTAAGCTGAGCACAGCTGGGTTGCCCACATCCCATTCACCATGCGACCCTCCTGAGTGCCCCCCCCCCCCCCCCCCCCCCAGAGAGGGATGCATCTGTCCTCACGTCTTTCCTCATGAGAACGATCCTGAGAGGGGTTCCCTGAGTGTACAGTAAAAGTCTATGTTTTCCCAGTGACGCAGAGCTGCATAGTGCTTGTGTGATACTGTGAGACAGTGATGGAGATCGCGCAGGGGGCTGAGGTGAAGGGATGAAATCCACCCCATAACGGTGAAACCACACTGTACGCGGTAACACCAGGCAGCGACACCGCCTCCATTCATTTAAATGAGAGGTGGCGGCACATCAGCAAGGCAGTGGGAGAGATGGCCAAATTTTAACATCAAACCCCAGGTGGCACAACTACGCGTTGTGGTAACCAATCAGATTTGACCTAAAAATCAGTCAAGTAAATTGTCCCCCTTTTCATAATTTAGTTCCACATTCTATAGTTCCACAATAGAGGACTCCCTTTAATTGTTGTATTGTTGTAAATCCTGCGCTGCCCTCCTGCAGAGATGCTGACCAGAGGAACGCAGCGTGGAGGAAAGTCTCTGAAGTTGTCGGTGGCTCTGCTGTGTAGACAGTCATTGGTCTATGTTCAGTGTAAATTTCACTGAAGATGCAATGCTGCTGACGAGCTAATGGCTAGTCGATATCAGATAAGCTAATGAAGTTTGTCTGCATGAATGCCAATGAATGTATATTCTGTTATATTGCAGACAATGTTATTTTAAAAATAAAATAAAATAAATGATAGCAGCACAAATGTTTTACCAAAGAAACTGGTGATTTGAACAAGAACGTTTATCGGATAACAATGAAGCACAGACTGATCTAGTTGTGAGAGAAACGTAGACTAAGTGAAATCAAGGTGACCATAAAACTAATAATATATTAGTTGCTTGTTGTTTGTGATCATTTCTACGAGCCACCTAGCTAGCTAACCAGATCTAAATTTGATGACATTAGCTGGCTAATCCAATTCAGGTAATGATAAAAACCAATAATCCTACTTCTATTTATAAAGTGCTCTCCCTCCAAAAATTTGAAAACGAGCAGGAATGGATCCTATTTGGTATTAAATTTAAATCACAAAATGAATAAGGGAGCCTAGTCTATCATAATAATTCAAATACAATATCTTACATTTTCATCATTACATTTTTAAATTACATTTATTTGTAAGATCATTTTAAAAGTTTTTATTCAAACTGGACAATGATATGAAACAACATTAAACCCGATCAACATTTAACAAACACAACTGTCATAAAATAGGTGACACGCCCACAAGCGGCCGATTGTGGGACGTGGGAACGGTGCCAGGCGGCTTTGCCAGAATCAGTGTGGCTTCACCGTAACAGCCCCAGTGGCAAAACCTGAGAGGCTGACACCATCAGCCCCTGTAGTCTGAGGCATGTGTGATACTGCACTCTTGAGTCTGGTTTGAACTAAGAGGCATACCTTGAGAGATAAAATGCAGTCTGCTGATAGACATGGATACAGAGTATAAATCCAGTCCCAAGAACGTTACCCTCCAGGATGAGGAGAGATTGCTCTTGAGGAGGTTTACTCTGAAACCAAGAGACAACACATACGGCAGAACTCGCTGAGTGTCCTACACAACTCTGGGTTTTGAATTGGCAATGATCAGCCAATAGTTTGGAACCAGACCCGCCTCTACACAAATACAGAACACCCGTGGACTCAGGGAAAGACCGAAGAGTAGAACTGTGTATTTGTAGCAAACACCGCGATGGGCGAAGCAGAGGAATTTTGTGTGAGGGGGATAAATGCTTACGTGGAAGAAGGCATCTTTCAGATTTACTGATGTGAAATAGTGATGTTAAGTTAATCAATTAACTGTTAATTCTTAATAAGAATGTTTATTGATGAATTTCTATAGATTAAACAGTTGAATTTCAATAAACCATTTCAATGAATAACCTAATGTTGGTGATTAGATTTCAAATTAAAGAGACATTTCTAAAATGTTAAATTAGAGAGTGACGGTTCCCTTGACTGGCAGCATTAGTGAAACGTTATTGGTCCATTCCTGGAACATCAGTGCCATCTGAGCACGTCTTCTCAGCTGCTGGTCTCGCCTTCAGCAGACTGCACACCAGACTGATCCCAAAGCACACAGACATGCTCATACTCCTTAACAAAAAGTATTAAGTAAAGCATATTTTAAGTCATTCTTTTTATAGGCCATGGAGTAGATTTTACTCTAATCAGTTAATCATTATTAATCAATTATTGGGTGCCGACGATTGATTAAAAGAATTGCACAAAATTTTTCAGTCGTTCTGACATAATGAACGTGAAAGAGTGCTGTATGTTAACATTTTGAAATTATATTGCCTCAAATGTTTGTTTAACATTGAGATCCAAGATAGGAAGTTGAGAACCACCCTTCTTTGGGAGCTGGAAATAATGAAAATAAAAACTATGTTGGGTTTGATCTCTGGGAACCACACGTATTTCCCCCTTTTTGTAAGAAGGAAGGAATTTATTCCTCTTAAACATGGGAGCGCTCTCTTGTGTTTGAGAGTAAATGACTCTGTTGAAATGGGGGGTTTCACTCTGAACTGGAGTCTGTAGCCCTTTGCTATTGTCTTTAGCCCTTGGCTATAGTAGCCCTGCAGGGTCTTATATGCTTTTCCTGGAGGGCGGTAGCCTCCTTTCGCGTTGGACATGCTACTGTCTGTCAGAGCCACACAGTTGGATGCTTCTTTGGGGGTCTGGACTGGATGTCATTCCCTAAAGTTGGCTTTGAAACACAAGATGATGAAAGAGAAGTTTATTTATGGCACCAATGCAGTGATTGGTTCTAGCAGAGAGAGAGAGAGCACACTTCAGTCAGTGTATTAGTAAGCCACGTACTTTATATGTGCTGTAAGAGAAAGAGCACTTTATGACATAATATGAGAGTTGCCAATAACCATAATATAATGAAGTTAATTGTTTGTGCTTCCCTTAAATGCTATCCAGAGAACATCTCCTGCAATCCACACTAGTTTACATTTGACAAAATAGAGTCCGACCTGACCAAAACTTTAGTACCTACTGCCATCCCCGCCAGACCACGCCCCCCCCCCCCCCCCCCCCAGGGTATGGGGGCACTGCATGGTAATTATCCTGACAGTAAATAAGGCGCATTGTACTACTGGTGTGCCTTAATGATGGAATCTATCATTCCTGTATGTGTTGCATACTCCTCCTGCAAAGGTTGACAGATGGTCCTTCTAAGGACTGTTTTATACTTCTGTGTACTCTGCATAGTTTGCATGATTTGCATTGTGTGCAACATTTGCAAACGGGCAGAGCATTTATATGGCATGTTGTACAGGTACAGGTTGCGATTTTCCGCCCACTTACAGATACCTTCAATTCCATATTGTTCATATCCTTTAATAAACTTTTATCACATCCATACTGTATGCTGTGGGAATGAGGCACAGACGAGGCAGACAGTGCTGGCAACATGCCTGTGGAGGGCTTTTATTGTGCACAAATGTTTTGGCGTGTTGCCTTCTTCAGTGTGCAGGTACAATGATTAAGACATTCCACCTTCTTATAAACAGGTAACAGCTGCTTTTCATTAGGGCTGCTGGCCAATTATTATGAGACAATTATTTATTAAGGCTGCTAGACAATCATAATGAGACAATAGATAAATTGGTAAATTGGTTAACAAGAGCAATCTTGGAATTTAAATATCTCTCTGTGAATCACCCTACTATACCTGTACTATATGCATTGCCTAAGATTCATAAATCCCATGAAGATCCTCCTTTGAGGCCTATAGTATCAGGCACCGGCTCCCTTACTGAGAACATTTCTCGGTTTGTGGACTTTCATGTTTACCCCATAGTTAAGCTATTACCATCATACTTGAAAGACACCACAGATTTTTTAGTGAATTTACAAGCATTGTCAAACATAGATGATGGTGACTTTTTAGTTACATTGGATGTTGGTTCTCTATACACCTCCATACCTACGAATACCGGCCTGGAGGCTCTGAGATTCTTTCTTTCCAATCATGAAGGTAGTGTGCCTACTGAGTTTATTATCAGTCTCACTCAATTATTTTCTCTTTGATAAAGATTACTACTTGCTAACACATGGCACTGCCATGGGGACTCCATTAGCCCCCAACTATGCTAATCTGTTCATGGGAAAATTTGAACTTGATTATATTTATGAGAACAATCCTTACATAAGTTCTATTAAGTACTGGACAAGGTATATTGATGATCGTTTTATGATATGGAACGATTCAGAAATTAAGCTGATGGAATTTGTTAATTACATTAATTCAAAACTACCATCTATTTCCTTTTCAGTTGAGAAGAGCCCAGAAGCTATTCACTTCGTAGATGTCTTGGTCACTAAAAAAGGCAATTCCCTTAGTACTACGGTATATAGAATGCCCACTGACAAAAATTCAATTTTGTCAGATGACAGTTATCACCCATTACCATCTCTTTGCTCCTGTTAACCAATTTACCAATTTATCTAATTGTCTCACTATGATTGTCTAGCAGCCTTAATAAAGAATTGTCTCATAATTGGCCAGCAGCCCTAATGAAAGGCAGCTGTTACCTGTTTATAAGAAGGTGGAATGTCTTAATCATTGTACCTGCACACTGATGAAGGCAACATGCCAAAACGTGTGTGCATGAATCTGCATTAAAGAAAACTAATAAAAAATAAAAAATGACATTTTTTTGAAGCTTTGTAGCCATTTTTTTTGAGTGAGGACTTTTATTGTGACAGCAGTATCACAATGAATGAAGACAGGGGAAAAGTGAAACACAAAACGAGATCAGGTTACTCAAATGTTGGGGAAAGCAAAAGTGCTAGGGAAGTGCAGGTGGGTCCAAAATTCAGGCCACAAGGAGGGGCACGTCCGAGTCTGCCACAAAAAAAACGAGAATCAGAGACTGTGTTAGTCACTCAGTGAGGGGAAAGCCAGCACACCCCTGGAGTGAGACCATGAGGCCTATATAGGGCCAGCAGCTACTCAGGCAAAGGGGAAAGTGGTGTGGAAAAAGCACTGGTATGCTGCCGGTGGCCTGACTGTATCTCAGGTCCTGGTCTGAGTATGGAGTGGAGGTGCTGAAACTCAGCCCTGTCCCTCCGGCGCTGTCCAGGTCTGAGTGTGGAGTGGAGGTGCTGAAACTCAGCTCTGTCCCTCCGGCGCTGTCCAGGTCTGAGTGTGGAGTGGAGGTGCTGAAACTCAGCCCTGTCCCTCTGGCGCTGTCCAGGTCTGAGTGTGGAGTGGAGGTGCTGAAACTCAGCCCTGTCTCTATGGTGCTGCCCATGGGGCGGCAGGCTGGGCCGGTGAGACACAGGTGAAGTGGAGCTGAGTGGCGGCTGATGGCAGGGAGGAGCGGGGCTCCAGAGGCCCACACCACAATACATATATATGAGCATGTGCATTACTTCCTGTTACAGTGAATCTGCCTTTAGCAGTGTTAGCTTGCAGTGCTGTGGGAAGTTTGTCACAGAAAACTAAAAGGAAATGAGCAAATTCACTGTCCACACATGAAAAATGTGTGTTGTCTTTACTTTTGGTGGTGGCCAAACATCCTACAGCACTGAAAACTAACTCACTGTCCACTCTGAAAAGTGGCAGCTGCACGTCTAGTATGGGATGGGAGGGTTAAGCCCAGATAAATGATCATAGAAGGTAGATAGGTAGATGAGCCCATTGCCCCAATTCAGAGAACTTACAGTATAGGAAAATGGCCCATTTTGGTCAGAATTACATCTATAGAACTGTCAGAGTTCAGTCTAGCAGGATGTTTAATTTTCGGGATTGTGGTGTTTCTGAAAGGATTGTGAATAAAATGGTATTTTATTCTGCTGGTAAAGCCGGGCATTAACTCACCGGCACGGTATGTGTTTACATCTTGGTGGGAGAGTGTCCATCTGAACAACATGTGAGCTGCTGTTTAGATGCAGTGTTACATCGTTTAGTTTAGTCACTTTTCTGTGGTTCCAGTCCCAAGTCATAGCCTGGATATTATACCTTTGTAAGCAGTCATGCTGTGTGGAATAGTCTGATTCAGAGATCAATATTCTGGCTCTAGCTCCTGTCATCTAAAGAATAACATCATTTACAGGAGTATTTCTTAGATAAGTATTCTAATAATCTTCAAATACCCCCACTTATTAAATTTTTTGTGCAGTTTATATTACTCCACAAGGGCTACCAAACATGTTGATAAGGGGTTTTAAAAGAAAAAAATTACCTAATACATCAGGCTTTTATTTTCATTATTATTATCATTAATACAAAAATAATTAAATGTAACGCAGTAATTAACCTATTATATTTGCAAAAGCGTGCGAGAATAAAATGAATGGATGGATTATATCGTAAAGACATGCAGAACATAGGTGCAATGTGTGGAAGATTCAAAAGACACCACGTTTTTGAAAATCTAGTGTCTACTAGCAATAGAAGTTAGTGGCAGTAATCAGTTGTGCTGTTCTGATACAGCCACTAGATGGCGATGCAGTGTAATTCCAGTTGATGCCGTAGTTGCATTGCTGTAAAATCGTGCCAGATGAACTGAAGTGTAGCACAGCTCGTACACGGCTCCGGCACTGCTTCAGCTGTTAGCAGGTACAATATCACAGATCTGACCAATAATATCATGACTGGTTAGATAAAACCTTCATGTTATTTTATATACTGGTGTATATATTTAAGTTGTCTGTGACAGTTAGCTGCTTAGTTCCTCAATGGCTCCGCTAGCTAGGTTGGGTCATGAAGTAACATTAAGGTAGGTTGGGCTGGCTAGCTAGCTAACTCGTGCCTGTGACTGTGAGTCAAAGCGAAAGCTGAACTTAGAACAACGGCAACAAGTGTCAACTTGAGGGTCATGTTGTTTGATGTAAATGGTAAACAAATTATATTTGCAAAGTGTTAATAGTTATTATCAAATAATTGTGTTATGTAACTGTAGTTGTGTATTTTCAAAGAATGAACTAGCTGAGGTAACAGTAAACAGCTCAGAGCGAGCTGGCATCGCCATGGTAACCAACCGACCCTCCTAACGGCCACACGTTAAACAGCGTCGTCATGGTTACCGTCACGTTACTTTGGCCAGAGGTAAATAAGGAAGAGCGCAATTTTGTATTGAATGCGTTTCATTTCACCTTGCTGAATATTTTAAAATTAATGTCAAAAACCCTGACAAACTGTATAATTTGTTAAACTTAAATTGTTTTGCTAACTTGATTACAAGATTAGGAAGAAAATATCTTGATGACAGTAATGTATTTAGCTAATGGGTTATACGAGTACATTAACAGTTATATTTATCTATTCATAGTGATGAATATTCAGCGTCTTTGAAATGTATAGATGTTCGTGAACTGAAGAACATGTCAGGTGAGGTAAAGTGCACCACAAAAATGCTGTTTTTTGTGTTTGCAGATGAAATTAATATGTTTGCAAATCAGATAAGTTAATCACATGGAAAGGGTTATTAGTGCCCAGTAATTGCCTTACACTATTGTGGATTAGTCAGAATACTTTATGAAGTTAATTTACACACCCCCCTCCTTGTTTTTGTGTGTACATCTTAGGAATGCGTAGGTACATATGTATCAACTGTCAAGGTGAACAATGTCACAAAGAATTTGTGCGTGTGTTTGTGTGCGTGCGTGCGTGTTTGTGTGTGTGTGGTCTCTCCACAGGCTGGGTTGGTGTAATCTCACAGAGGGCTGCTGTGATGTTCTGGCCTCAGTCCTGCGTTCTCCTCACTCAGAGCTGAGAGATCTGGAGCTCAGAGACAATGAGCTGCAGGATTCAGGAGTGAGAGCGCTCTCTGCTGGACTGGAGGACCCACACTGTAACCTGCATAGAATGGGGTGAGTACAAACACAAACCCCTTCAATAAATTAGGGCTGCAACGTGACTAAATACAACACTGATGTCAGTGTTTCTAATGTGAAAACAGACACTCCACAGAACTGAAACAGCATGTTCCTGTTCTTCCTCTTGGTAGAATTCGACTACACAAATGAATGAAGAAAATGAATTAGTCCTGTTTACTGAACTGTAGTGGGGTGTAAATTCAAATGTGTTTGATAGTGACTCATTCCAGATTCATGTTATTTTAGTTTAACACACACAGCCCTGTTAGTTTATATTATGTTACATTACATTTTTTTGCCAGACGCTTTTATCCAATGTGACGTACAATAAGTGCATACAAAAGGTAATTGGAACAACTACAAAACACAGGTCCGATAAGGTACAATACTTTGCACAGTTATTCATAGCCATGAACACACAAGGCCAGTTCACACAGTGAACATTACTCTGACATAACCTATGCTAAGTCAAACTAGGAGGCATTACAAGCAACATTTAGACAATGATACAAGGCACAATAAGTGCTGGATGGAGGTACATGTAACATGAGTGGCACAGGAGGTACATGTGTAGAAATAGGGGGATTTAAGTGATAGAAATTATCTACAGAGTGGTGATAGTTAGTCCAGGTATAGTCTGAAGAGATGCATTTTCAGACCACGGCGGAAGATGGGTAGTGAGGGAGAGGTTCATAGAGGAACAGGGAGTTCGTTCCACCACTGGAGAGCTAGGGTGGAGAAGCTCCGTGGTAGAGACAAGATTGAACCCTTTACCCGGATGGCAGGGGGTGCAAGGCAGTGGTCAAGTGGGCGTATAGGATTTAATCATGTGCTGTAAGTAGACGGGGGCCGTCCTGTTGGCTGCAGTGTAGGTGAGGGTCAGGACTTTGAACCTGCAGTGACTGATAGCCAGTGGAGTGACTTCAGCAGGGTAGGACTTGGGCAGATTGAAGACAATTAATGTGTGTACGTGTTTGACACTGCTATGTGTTTGACACACAGCCCTGTTAGTTTATATTAATGTTTGTAAGGTGTGTAACACACTGCTATGTGTTTGACACACACAGCCCTGTTAGTTTATATTAATGTGTGTAGGGTGTGTAACACACTGCTATGTGTTTGACACACACAGCCCTGTTAGTTTATATTAATGTGTGTAAGGTGTGTAACACACTGCTATGTGTTTGACACACTGCCCTGTTAGTTTATATTAATGTGTGTAAGGTGTGTAACACACTGCTATGTGTTTGACACACACACAGCCCTGTTAGTTTATATTCATGTGCTGTAAAGTGTGTAACACACTGCTATGTGTCTGACACACACAGCCCTGTTAGTTTATATTAATGTGTGTAAGGTGTGTAACACACTGCCATGTGTTTGACACACACATGCCTGTTAGTTTATATTAATGTTTGTAAGGTGTGTAACACACTGCTATGTGTTTGACACACACAGCCCTGTTAGTTTATATTAATGTTTGTAAGGTGTGTAACACACTGCTATGTGTTTGACACGCACAGCCCTGTTAGTTTATATTAATGTGTGTACGGTGTGTAACACACTGCTATGTGTTTGACACACACAGCCCTGTTAGTTTATATTAATGTGTGTACGGTGTGTAACACACTACTATATGTTTGACACACACAGCCCTGTTAGTTTATATTAATGTGTGTACGGTGTGTAACGCACTGCTATGTGTTTGACACACACAGCCCTGTTAGTTTATATTAATGTTTGTAAGGTGTGTAACACACTGCTATGTGTTTGACACACACAGCCCTGTTAGTTTATATTAATGTGTGTAAGGTGTGTAACACACTGCTATGTGTTTGATACACAGCCCTGTTAGTTTATATTAATGTGCTGTAAGGTGTGTAACACACTGCTATGTGTCTGACACACACAGCCCTGTTAGTTTATATTAATGTGTGTAAGGTGTGTAACACACTGCTATGTGTTTGACACACACACAGCCCTGTTAGTTTATATTCATGTGCTGTAAAGTGTGTAACACACTACTATATGTCTGACACACACAACCCTGTTAGTTTATATTAATGTGTGTAAGGTGTGTGTGTCCTTCTCTCTGCAGGCTGTCAGGCTGTAGAGTCACACAGAGAGGCTGTGATTCTCTGGCTTCAGCTCTGTGTTCAAACCCCTCACACCTGAGAGAGCTGGACCTGAGATACAATCACCCAGGAGACTCAGGAGTGAGAGCGCTGTCTGCTGCTAAACTGGACACACTCACACTGCTGTAAGTACAGAGAGTTTCCACACTGCACCTCACACACACACACACACACACTCACACTGCTTTAAGTAGAGTTTCCACACTGCGCCTCACACACACACACACACACTCACACACACAAAAGGATTTGGGGGGGGGGGCATGGAGGGCACTGTTCACACCAGCATTACTCAGGAGGGTTGGGGATCTCCTGTGGAGGGTGCTGAAGGGGATCACTGCAGCAAATAAGATGTGGTTGTTGTAGTTAGGGGTTTGATCAGGGACACAGTGATGGTGGAGTTTCAGTATTACAAAGCAATGGAGAACCTGAGTGTGTTTCAGAGTGTGTGTGTTATAAGGGTGTTTTATGTTCAGTGGAGGGAGGGGAGCTATTTTTGCACATGGAATAGGGTGAGGGAATGGAATAAGTTTCCTTTGTGACAGATTTGTGTGTTTTTCATATGATCTTGGTTTTGTGTTTCATTGTGTCTTTGTTTTTATTTATGTGATGTCATTGGTGTGTTGAGAGTGGAAATAAAGGATGGTTAAAATTCAGAATTCTGTTCTGCTGTTCTTACAGTGTGGACCATGGAGGAGAGAACAGGACCAAACCAGGACCCAGGAAATGTGAGTGTGTATCGACACAGAACACTTTCCATGGGTACACTCTCTGCTGTGTGTGTGTGCGTGTGAGAGAGAGACTTCTCTCTTACACACATGAACACACAAACATAAACACACATGTACACAAACACACACAGAGAGATACTATCACAGCTCTCTCTCTCTCACACACATAATGAGGTGAATATTAATAATGATAACTAAACTAATTATTGTCTCTGGTGTGCAGACGGCTGTCAGCTCACACTGGATCCAAACACAGCGCACAGAGACCTGTCTCTGTCTGAGGGGAACAGGAGGGTGACACACACATGGGGGAGAGAGCAGCCATATCCTGATCATCCAGAGAGATTTGAGTCTCTGCCCCAGGTTGTGTGCAGAGAGAGTGTGTGTGAGCGCTGTTACTGGGAGGCTGAGTTCAGTGTGTCTGAGGAGTGGGGATGGGTTTCTATAGCAGTGACAGATAAAGGAATCAGCAGGAAAGGAAAGGGTTCTGACTGTGTGTTTGGATTCAATAAAAACTCCTGGAGTCTGGAGTGCAGTAAACACAGTGACTCTGATAAACTCAGTGACTCTGTCTGGCACAATAAGGACCAAACACTCATACCTGCCCTCATCTCCCCCTACCGCAGAGCAGGAGTGTGTGATGATGGTAGAGGAGTGTGTGTGTACAGGGTAGGAGTGTGTGTGGACCGTCCGGCCGGCACTCTGTCCTTCTACAGCGTCTCTGACTCTGACACACTGACCCTCCTGCACAGATTCCACGCACACTTCACTCAACACACACCCCTCTGTGCTGGATTTAGAGTGTGGAAATCCTCAGTGTCCCTCTGCTAACTGGAGTAGAGACACACACACACACACATTCACACACACACACACACACACACACGTGCGCACACACAAACATGCACACACACACACACACACGTGCACATACACACTTGCATACACACACACACGTGCGCATACACTCTCGCATGCATGCACGCACACACACTCTCACGTACACACACACACACCACATTCACATACCCACTCACACACACACACACACCACACACACTCATATACACATACACACTCAGATACTCATAGACACACACACCCACACCTGCACACACACATCCACACACACACACATACTCTCACACACACCCTTTCTCACTCACACTCATGCACACACACTCACAAATACACACACTGAAGTACACTCATGCACGCACACTCACACTCTTACACACACATACACACTCTCTATCTCTCTCTCTCATACTCAGTCACTCACACACACATCCTCTCTCTCACACACACACACTCACATCCACACACATTCACATTCCCGTACGCATGCACACACATGTATACGCACACACAAACACACACATTCACCAGTGCACTCTCACGCGCACACACACATGCATGCATACGTACACACGCTCATAACCATATGTACACACACACACTCTCTCTCTCATACTCAGTCACTCACACACACACACACACACACCATCTCTCTCACACACACACATACACTCACATCCACACACATTCACACAAACGCACGCACACACACACAAACTCATGCACTCACGCACACACACATGCATGCAGAGACACAAACACGTGTCAACACACACACTCCTCAGTATCCCTACGCTAACTGGAGTAGAGACACACACACATGCGCACACACACAAACATGCACACACACACGCCTACACACACACACGTGCGCATACACACTCGAACGCATGCACACACACACACACACACACACACACACACACACATATATATATACACACACTCATATACACACACACACACAATCACACACTCACACACACATATAAACACAAACACTCATATACACCTAGACCCTCGGACACCCACACCTACACACTCGCACACACACACACACACACACACATATACACACACACTCATACACATACACACACACATGTATACACACACACTCATACACATACACACACTTATATATACACACACACTCATATACACATACACACACACTCAATCACACACTCACATATATATATACACACACTCATATGCACCTAGACCCACACACACGCACTCACACACCTACACACACTCTCACACACTCAGTCATACACACACACACACACCCTCTCTCTCTCACATACACTCCATCACACACACATACTCTCACACACACCCTTTCTCTCTCAGTCATGCACACGCACTCACAAATACACACACGTTTACTCATGCACACGCACTCACACACCTACGCACGCACACTCTCTCACACCCAGTCACTCACACACACCTACACACAGACACACACATTCTCACGCACACACACACACACACACACGCGCATGCAGATATACACACGCTCATACCCGTATGCACACACACACACTCTTTCTCTCACTCACACTCTCACATACAGTATACAGACACACACATTCGCAAACGCATGCGCACACACACACACACTCATGCACTGACGCACAAACACAAACGTGTCAACACACACACATTCTCATTCCCATACGCACGCACACACATGTATAAACACACACATTCTATTACCTATACGCACACACACGCATACTCATGCACTCACACATGTACACACATGCATACACATACATGCGTGCACACACCATATACACATGTATACACAAACATTCTCATACCCATACATACACACACACACACGTATAAACACACACATTCACAAAGGCACTCTCATGCACACGCACACACACATACACACACTCATTCTCTTGCATGCTCACACACTCAAATACACAGTCTCACACACATTCACACAAACGCACGCACACACACTTTCTCTTACCCTTTCACACACACAACCCGGGCACACACACGCGCATACTCACGCACTCACACACATGTTCACATCAACAGTCACTCCCACAAAAGTACGCATGCATGCACACACATTTCTTGAGCAATGCCTTACCACTGCAATTTCAGCTGTGCCCAATATTAACCTCAGTACAGCTTAAACCCTGTACATAAGAGTATGATCTTTTAGCAGGTTCAGGTTAAGCACTCGCTATTTAAATATGATTTTATTTTTTACATTTTAATACATTTATATTGCAAATGTTCAAGGTGTGTTTATGTACTTTTGATTATTAAAACATTAATATAACATCGAGAGTAATAATGCCAAAAGATGGCAGAGTGAAATGTTTTTGAAGTAATAATTCTGTCTCCTGGGGGCGATATAGCTCAGGCGGTAGGACCGATTGTCTGGCAGTCGGAGGGTTGCCGGTTCAAACCCCGCCCTGGGCATGTCGAAGTGTCCTTGAGCAAGACACCTAACCCCTAACCTCTAACTGCTCTGGCGAATGAGAGGCATCAATTGTAAAGCGCTTTGGATAAAAGCGCTATATAAATGCAGTCCATTTACCATTTACCATCCTGTATCTGCATCTTTGTATAAAAGAAGCCAGTGGCAAACTCCTCCACTTAAATGTACATTTTACTAGTTTTTACAGTTGCTTTCATACATTTTCACGAGAGTTCCAGTGTGCAAATTTCTGTGGGCAAATGCAGCTGATAGGGAGAATGCAGAATGATCACTGCAGTGTACTTATTTTATTTCATTACTGTAAACAATGATAGGTTGAGTTTCCTTATTTATTCTGCTAGGATTGATTTTTTTTTTTTTTTTTTTTTTTTGCTTTAATTTTCTGTATTTTCAGACAATAATATGCAATGATTAAACCTGAATTATAAAAATATCAAATGTTTTGCTGTTGTGATTTATTATTGTGTGATGTATTGAACTCCTGTGACACTGGTACTTATTACATATTCTGTATGGGATTATGTTTGGGCTCAGTATGAGTGGATCAGCATGGGGCTAAAATCTGCAGTTGAAGCAAGGACATTCATCTACAGTAGTGGAAATAAAATCCATTTTAAGAAAAGTTGTGTAGTGTCTGATGAATGCTTGCTTCTGTTACTGTAGTGTAACCACAACTCAATACATTTTGAAAAGTTACTGCTTGTCTATTGAGCTGGTATATTTATGTTACCTCTCAAATAAATGGTTTTCCTGTAGGTTTGAACCTGGATCTGCTGCACATCAGTTGAATGGATTAGACCACTAAGCCAAAATCAGGGCAGAAGTGTGGTTTGCATGACATCCAGTCTCTTGAGATGTCCTGGGATCCTACAGTTTTTCTCATTTTTTCAGATGCATTTCTAATATGTGCAGTCACACATTACAAATGCATTATAGTATGTTATGATTGCTTTGGCTCAATGTGGAAAACTCAATTTGCCAAACTGACTGGCAAAATTCTTACCCTAAAATGCTTACCCTTACCCTTACCCTCAGTTTTCACAATACAGTCGTCTCGTATTGGTACAGTGTTCCAATGCTTATTGCTAGACATGCAGATTGTGAAATGAAGTCAACATGTTTGCAATCCTGTCTCGTCACTTCCAGCAACATTGCCCAGGTGAGTCGCATTGCAGCATGATTGGTAATCCCAACATAAAAGGCTGTTTTACAGCACTACATTCAGCAGTGTCTGACAACATGGAGAAGCCCAATGCAGTTGGTACTGATGTACGGGTCGTGGCTGGGCCTGAGGTTGTAGTAAAGCAGGTAGAAGAAATATTGTATCGAATTAATTTAGAGCATGAATTATAACCATGTCATAAATCCAGGCATAAAAATGGGAGAAGCTGGAAGGATTGTATGGCCAAAGTTAAAAATGTTAACAGTGGCATCTAATAAGAGCTTTTGGACTGAACATTAATAAGTGAATAATTTACTGCAAAATGTGATACTGTAATTACATTACAGGATTGTTGTGTTGGTGTCATTTTATATTATTTCTGTTCCATGACGAGCCTGTAAGCCATGCTAATCATTTTTATTAGAGACAAGCGCAACTCTGTTTTTCCAAAATGCCGGCTTATTCCACATGGGGGAAAATTGCGTTTGTGTTAGGTATTCCTGTGGCAATGTCTGTTCTGTCTGTTCTTATAATGTGATTATTTTTCTTCTATCAGATAAGGCCTGCTGATGCAAGTTCGTAATGTTGCATTTGCATGTGTTATTTTTACTGTTTACGTGTCAAATTTCTAGAGGGTAAATGTTTCTGTTTAAATGATTGGTTGAATAACACATATCACCGCTATTTTCACCGACCATGTTAAACGTACTCACTTGCAAGTCTCAGCTCCAAAGGCATGCTGTTGTTAAACCCATATTCCAATCTGTTTGAAATGACACAAATTCTGCCTAGTCTGTCCAAACATCAGACATTTTTTTACTCTACATATTGTTTATGCCCTGCACCTGAACAAATTGGATGTGCCCATTCTACTGTACCATCTCCATTGTAAGCTAAGAAGTTCCCAGCTGACTACATCAGAATCTGTACTCCTGGTGTTTTATGAGAGCTTAAAATGTACAACATTGTTAATCAGAAATTATATCTGGGTGGGTAA
The DNA here is from genome assembly GCA_025169545.1 of Anguilla japonica. NCBI lineage: Eukaryota > Metazoa > Chordata > Actinopteri > Anguilliformes > Anguillidae > Anguilla > Anguilla japonica. The sequence continues at coordinate 5,515,075 of CM045898.1, read as the reverse complement.
ATTGGTGGATATGCTGTAGAACATAATTTGTCATTGATTTATAAATATACCAGTATATCCTGGGCTTTCAATGATGGTTTAATTGTGGTACATATAGCAGTGGCCTGATATGCATTCTATGTTTGCAGTTTGCTTCTACCTGACTGCTTCCCCCCAGCAGGGAAACAGAGGGGCACAACCCCCCCAGCAGGGAAACAGAGGGGCACAGCCTCCCCAGCAGGGAAACAGAGGGGCACAACCCCCCCCCCCCCCAGCAGGGAAACAGAGGGGCACAACCCCCCAGCAGGGAAACAGAGGGGCACAACCCCCCAGCAGGGAAACAGAGGGACACAGAAGACTCTGGGTCATCCCACCATGGATGGCACAGGAGAGGTAGCAGGTTTTAGCAGGTTGCTAAAGTGGTCTGGGAGGATGGACAGCGTGGGAAAGTGTGGAGGACCGATCGCTCAGTGGGTCAGACTGGTGGAAGATACCACAAGCCAGGCTTAGCTTCCTGATCCTGGATGGAGTGTAGCACAGTGGGTAAGGAACTGGGCTTGTAACCGAAAGGTCGCAGGTTCGATTCCCGGGTAAGGACACTGCCGTTGTACCCTTGAGCAAGGTACTTAACCTGCATTGCTTCAGTATGTATCCAGCTGTATAAATGGATACAATATAAAAATTCTATGTAAAAAAATTGTGTAAGTCGCTCTGGATAAGAGCGTCTGCTAAATGCCTGTAATGTAATGTAATGATCAGGGCCAATTATGACACGCTGCCTTCTCCTCAGAACCTGCGCTAATGGTTTTGTGCGGATGAGACCATCCCCCAAACGACGCCTGAGGCACATTCTGTCAGGCTGTGAGACAGCTCCAGCACAGGGACACAGAGCAGGCCTCCAGCACAGGGACACAGAGCAGGTCTCCGGCACAGGGACACTGAGCAGGTCTCCGGCACAGGGACACTGAGCAGGTCTCCGGCACAGGGACACAGAGCAGGCCTCCGGCACAGGGACACAGAGCAGACCTCCAGAACAGGGACACAGAGCAGGCCTCCAGCACAGGGACATAGAGCAGAACTCCAGAACAGGGACACAGAGCAGGCCTCTGGCACAGGGACACAGAGCAGGCCTCCAGCACAGGGACACAGAGCAGGCCTCCGGCACAGGGACGCTACAGATGGAGGTATGACCAGCTACTGCGAAAGCTTCTGGAATTACTGGAGACCAGCGGACAGGAGGCAAACAGAGACGCCTCTCCTGTGAAAGAGCATCAAACCCAGTTTGTGAGGCAAGCAGAGGAGGAGGGGACCGTAGGACACAAAGGTGAGAGTAGAGTCCTGGTGCCAGGCAGGGGGTGGAGCATGCATGTAGATCTCAATCCACAGCTTTGTTTCCCAAATGAGATCAGCACAGCTTCCTAACATGGAGACGTGGTCCACTCGGGCGAAGGTGGTGCTCCTTATATGGAGACATGGTCCACTCGGGTGAAGGTGGTGCTCCTTATATGGAGACGTGGTCTACTCGGGTGAAGGTGGTGCTCCTTATATGGAGACATGGTTTACTCTGGTGAAGGTGGAGCTCCTTATATGGAGACGTGGTCTACTTGGGTGAAGGTGGTGCTCCTTATGGAGCTCACCCTCCCATGGGAGAAGGGGGCAGAAGCAGCCTATGAGCGGAAACTGCTGAAGTACTCCGACCTGGCAGCAGAGTGTGAGAGTGTACGCACATCAGCGTGGTGCCT